>VJNQ02000381.1:0-248540 GCA_007827005.2 Populus simonii
GATTAATATACGTTGCCAATTATACCAATCTTTTAGCCATACAGTTCCTCACTGTTCTCAACTTCAGCACCATGGACATGGACAACAACCTAGTGCAAATCTGGCATTGAGCAATGTTTCCTTAACAAGTACTATTGATTGGCTTCGGACACCAGTGCAATCAACACATCACACTGATCTTGCAACTTTGATAGGGTCAGAACCATATCTCGATAATGATCTTTACATATTGGTGATGGTAAGAGACTTTCCATATCTAATATCGATCATACTAAAATACATACACCACATCATATTTTCACTTTGTCTAACGTTCTTCATGTCTCACATATTATGAAACCTTTGCTTTCTGTTCATAAATTTTTTCTTGATAACAATGTTTATTTTGAATTAACTCATTTGTTTTACGTCAAGGATCTCAACACCAAGGCAATACTCCTTTCCGGTCAGATAAGGATGGTCTTTATACTTTGACTAGGTCTTCTATCTTGTCAGTTCCTCAAGCTTATTGGTCTCATTGCATATTTGCTTTTACGGATCTGTGGCATCGTTGACTGGGTCATCCTACTTCTCGTATTTTTAAATTATTAGTTTTGAAAAATAAGTTACTTATAATAACAAAGGTCTTAATTTTCAATGTTAAGCTTGTCTATTAGGAAATTCGTTGCATCTGCCTTTAAGATTTACGGGTTACAAAACTTCTGCTCCACTTGAATTATTTTTAGTGATGTTTGGGTCCCGCTCCTTTCTTTTCATCCGATGGTTTTTGTTATTTTATTATCCTTATTGATGAGTACATAAAATATATATGGTTTTACCTTCTTTTTGCCAAGTTTGATGTTTAGTCTGTTTTTCATCAATTTCAGACTTTCTTTGAGCGTCAATTTCACTAAAAATTAAATCTGTTCAAATTGATTGAGGCGGTGAATACCAAAAATTATCTACTTTTCTTTAGACCATTGGTGTTCATCATTGTCTAATTTTTCCTCACACTTATAAACAAAATGGCATAGTAGAACATCGTCATAGACATATTGTGGAAACCAGACTTACTCTTCTAGGACAATGTAACACACCATTAAGACTTTAGAATTATGCTTTTGAAACCTCAGTTTATCTTATAAATCATAGCCTACTCTTGTCCTCGAAAATAGATCTCCGTTTGATTGTTTGTTTTACCAGTCTCTAGATTATCATCTGTTTTGCGTCCCTTTAGGTGTCTCTGCTTTCTGTTTTTGCATCCTTATCATAATCATAAATTAGACTTTCGTTCCTCTTTATATGTGTTTTTCAAGTGTAGCTCCTCTCACTTTAGTTATCATTGTCTTGACATTGTATCTCAATGCATCTATATTTCTCGTCATGTTTGTTTTCATGAACATGTGTTTCCTTTTGACATACCTGAATAGATTGCACAATCCTCTCTTTTCCCAAACCAACTCGCCACTATCCTCCTACCCAATCTGCTACATTCACCATTGTTTAACACCACTCTAGACTACAAAACCCACCCATGTGTCTCTGTTGCATGTCGCCCACTCTCTACTCACTCACAACAACACCACACCTTATCTCTCCTATCACCACATGCATATTTATCTAACCATCCTACTGCAGGTACATATTGGCGTGCGATTCCTCTGGTTTCTAGCAAGACATCTCTGTTGCTGTTAGGTCACCTTGCTGTCCCCCTTTTCTTTCACCAATTTCTGCCAGTGACACCTCTACTGTAAACCCTTCAACTACGATAACTTCTTCCTTTGCCTTTCTGGTTGGACTGAATTTGATGGTTGATTTCTCTTTAACTGTTGCAGCAAGATACCATTTTGCCATCCTCTCTTCCTATCTCACCGCCCATAGTTAGTAGACACCCTATGGTCCTTCGTCAGCAAAAACAAGTCTGGTTGTTTCCGCTGCCGCTGCTACTCCATCTCGGGTAATGTCCTCTCCTACCTCTGAACCCATTGCATTCTCTTATGCTGACAGGTATGAGGTTTGACATGATGCTATGTGCGATGAAATTCAGGCCTTGTGCTCTAACCACACCTGGTCTTTAATTCTCTTTCATCCTTTGATGAATGTTGTTAATAGTCAATGAGTGTACAAAATAAAGTGTTATGTTGATGGTAGCATTGAGCGCTATAAGACGCGCTTGGTTGCTAGAGGTTTTACTCAGCGAGAAGGCATTGATTACTCTGAAACGTTGAATCTGGTTATTAAGCAAACAACCATCAAATTAGTCTTTTTTATTGCAATTTCACGTAATTTGAAGATCCATTAACTTGATTTCCTAATACTTTCCTCAATGATGTTCTTACCGAAGAGGTTTACATGAAACAACCTCTAAGTTTTGTTGACTCTGCTTTTCCATCCAATGTGTGTCGATTGCACAAGTCCTTGTATGGTTTAAAACAAGCATTGAGGGCACATGGTACACTCGTCTGAGTGATTTTCAGCTCTCTATTGGCTTTCCCGCCTCCAAGGTTGACACCTCCTTGTTTATCTTGTCTGTTGGTACTAATATCTTTTATCTTCTGGTGTATGTTGATGATATCTTGCTTACAAGCAACAACTCTCCTATGCTTTACAGCCTAATACAGTTACTGAGCTTAGAGTTCCAGTTTCGTGACTTAGGTGCAATTCATTATTTTCTAGGTATTGAAGTTCAGTCCTTTGGTTTGGGTTTAATGCTACGCTAACACAAGTATATTATTGGCATCTTTACTCGGGCTGGTATGACTTCCTACAAACCAATTGATACTCCAGTTTTTACTCGGGCTGATATGACTTCCTACAAACCCTATAAGGTTTTGTCAAATCATGGGTGCTCTTTAATATCTCACTTTCAAGTGCTCATACAACTGCTTTGCTGTTAACAAAGTTTGTTAGTTTATGCATATGCTCCTACAGATTCTCATTGGGCCGCCATTAAACGTATTCTTCGCTATCTTAAAGGTACGACATCCTATGGCTTTCATATCACTCTTAGTTCCTCTTATGCTCTATATGATTTTATGTATGTAGATTGGGTAGATATTATTGATGATCACAAATCTACGGGTGGTTACCTTGTCTTCTTTGGTCAGACGCCGATTTCATGGAAGTTAGGCAAGCAACGCACAGTTGCTCGCTCCTCTACTAAAGCCGAGTATAAAGCCTTAGCAGACGACAGTGCTGAGGTTATCTGGCTTCAGTATTTATTAACAAATCTGTAGATTTTGTCTGCCTCTGCTCCTATCATTTGGTGTGATAATCTTGGTGCTACTTATCTATATGTAAATCCTATCTTTCATACTTGTACTAAACATGTTGAAGTTGATTATCATTTTTTACGAGACCGAGTTGCAAAGAAAGAGTTTCAGATTCATTTTATCTCTTCTTAGGATGAAATTGTAGATGTCATTACTAAACTGTTTTCCACTACTTCATTTACTGCTTTTCGTTATAAGCTTCGAGGCGATCCTCCACCCTCGGCTTGAGGGGGCATACACACACACACACACACACACACACACACACACACACACACAAGAATTCATGTAGGATTATTCTAATGTTGTGGTTCCTACAGTTACTGTCATGTATTGTCTCATGTATATAAATGAGAAAGGTTAGCTAAGAGATAAGTCAAGCCATTCTATTATTCTCAACTGTGATTAATTGATTTAGATGTGATCTTGTATTGGGTAACAAAATTTTAAATGCATAAAATAATTGTTGGTGTTTTATAATGCATTATATTTATTAGTTAGGTAATTTTGTTATCTATTTCTCTAATTGTGTTCATTGTTTCAATTTTTTGAGATACTTTTTTATTGTGGGTTTATCTTGAGCAATTATTGGTTTGGAGATAATATCAAACAGAACAAAAAAAAATTGAAAACTACAATGAATTACTAATGAAATATTATGTCGAAAAAAATAAATAGTGATTGATTTGTCAAAAAAAAAAGAAGGAGAATTGTAAAATTTAATTTTTGAAATTGAATATTCCATCAGTATTATAAATTATCGATGAAAACAATATAAAAATAAAACATAACAAGATATTTTGGGTGACAATATTCTGTTGGCAATCACTAATTACCAATGAGATTTTTTTTCTAAATATTGACAGATATTCTATTAACTTTTCCTAATTTTCTGGTTGCGTGACTGTCGCATGCCACAAAATTGTTTCATTAATTGTTTTATGATTTCCTCAAATATCAATTCATGTGAGAACCGACCCAATCCATTGTATTCTTCGTATTATTGAAGGTAATCTTGGGTTTTTTCTTTTTCTTTTTTTATGAATGTTTAGAATGGTGGCTTTAGAGGTCAGACATTCTTCTAATCTTTAAGTCAATGATTTGATCGCTTGAAAAACATTCAAAATAGTCTTAAAATTTGGGAAATTCCAAGTAAGCTATTTTTCTGGTTTGATTAAATTTATACTTTAGTTACAACTTTTAAATGCCGCAAAGAGCATTCAATTAGGTTTTCAGATTAGGGATAGCAAGCCCAAAATAAACATGCGAAACATAAACAACAAGTGAAAGAAGTTGTCATAAACTTGAGAGAGCCCAAAATAAACATGCGAAACATAAACAACAAGTGAAAGAAGTTGTCATAAACTTGAGAGAAACGAATAAGGTTGCTAAATTTACTTTCAATTTTGTTCTTTTCACTATTTTATAATGACTAATGATATAGTCGTGAAAAATCATCACATAAAATTTTTTATTTGTTTATAAATTTATCAATATATTTATTATTAATAGACTCACGGATAATTTATGAATTATAAATTGTCAACAAAAGGTTTTTTGATATATTGTTTTTGTTCCCGAGTTCATGGATTACCAGTTAAAATATTAAATCTGTTAGTGATATAAGGTAACTTGGAAATAAGTATTAAGCATAGTAATGGTTCTCTGAGCTATGACGAGTCGTCCTTTTCTCTTTGCATATTGCTGTGGCTGGGTGAAAATAAGTTGTTGGCTAGCATTGAAAGGCACCGTTAGACATGTAGGAAGCTCTGTGAAAAGTTTGGCATAAAATGTATTTAAGCTAAACTTGCACCAATTGAAGTCCTCCTTACCTGAAATAGTGGAATGCTCACTGGTTGCTTTCTCCGCTATTGAGTTGAAGTCTTAATGGTGAAGGACAGCCTTTACGGATCTGGTTGTTTCACATGATACGAGTCTTATTTTGTCCATTAACTCCATTGAAAGATAGTAGCTTCTGCGGGAGAGTGGGCAGGTTTTTCACATTAATTTCCATCTTATAGAATTATTGATTACCATTTTACTAGAACAGTAGTTCCACTTTTGTCTACCCACACACTCAATAATTCTGCTATGATAATGTAAGGAATAAATGTAATGCTAACGGTTAAGCCTAGTTTTGGGATTCGGCAATAACAGCCTTTTCATCAATCCCAGTTTGAGGATTCAGGTGATTGTCATCTGTTCCTTCTACGACTTTGCTTTTTATAATGGGCAATTTGTGCCAAGGATAAAACATCGTCATGAATGTTAGTTTCATACATGATGCATGATTTGCTATTCCATGTTTTAACGGCCTATCAGACATTTGAAGACATTATTTGAGCCATCATGTACGTAGTAAGTTTTCTTGGAGGTTGATGAAGTACTTCTTATTTGGCGAAATAAGATCATGATTTTCTTAGTGCTGAATCCTTGGAACTTATAATCCTCAAATGAAGTCAAGCATGCTCTTCCATTTAGAAGTGATTTTATGCTCTTTCCCTTTCTGGTTCTTGTTCATTTTAAGTTAAGGAGCTGTTTCCATTCTGAATTTTCCTTCTTATAAGCTGGTCAGTATGGAGAAATCATTCTTTATGAATTGCATATGACTGTAGGAAACAACCTAGATTGTAATTTTAATTACACAGACAAATCAAGATACATTTGATTTATAAGATATCGATAAGCCATCAACTACATATGACTGCAACTCCTCAAGACAAAGGCCATATACAAACTATCATCATCAGCAACATACTCCAGCGATTTTGATCATTGGGTAGTAATCCTTTAATCTTGTATATATTAACATTCTGCTGGTGCAACTCCTAAGCAGCGTTGAACTGGTGATCAATTCAAGAGGTATGATAGCTAAATCTCACAACTCCAATTGATCAATGATTTTACTTCTTTGGCACCCAGCATCCATGTAATCCATAAGGTAGACCGTAAGGGAACTTTGCTCTTGCAATCTCTTCAAATGTGGATCCGTCAAGTAACAGTGCGTAACCATCTCCATTTTTCTCACTGATCATGGAGATCAGCACACCTGCGACCATTTCCATATAATTAATAATTAAAAAGAAGATTTAGTCATGAAGTCACTGGCTAAACTTTATTTTTTAATCAATATTTGAGGTGTTTGTTACGTTAACAAGACTCAAATAAAAAAGCAATATCCAGAAGTGATACTCTTATTGAATTTTGTTGATTGAATTTTTTCTTCTTCGATATAATTAGGGTTACAGAGGGGGAAAAAGCATGTAGCTCGTTTAAGAATTGGTCTTTGGACGAGTCAAACTCCTTGTACAATATCGATGTATATTTCTGATAATATGTAAAAAAGAAAACAAGTGTTTCAGTTAGGTTTTTTAAAGGTTTTCAATGGCAAAGGAATAGACAAACCTCAATACATGTATAGAACTGCCCTTTTGAGCCAAGTGGATCTCATATTTCGAATTTGTTTTTGAGGATTAGTACTTTTTCATAGTAATTATAATGTTTGGTAAACAAGAAAATGTGATAGCATTTACTCACCATCATCCTCTTCTGTAGCACCTGGGCGAGCCACAAAAAATGGTTCCGACGGCACAGCACCCTCTTCGTACCAATTCTTTGCCTTCTTCTCGAACAAATCAATCTACGTTGATATTTACCAAAAACAACATTAAAATTAACCTTCGAAGAAGTTAAGCAATATTAAACCATTTGCATGAAATTGTAAACCATTTTTTTTAATTAAAATTAAAAAACCAATTGCAGGAAATTGAAAGTCAAAGGCAAATATATGTGTAGTAAGTAATTTTGGTAGTCGTGACTTTTACTTAGTGAGGGTGTTGGGGAAGTTACAAGGGCGATGTGCTCCACAAGCATAAGCATATCTATATTTTTTGCCCAAATATGCAGGGTTAAAGCTGCACATGTCCATTCCTTTCCCATGCTCTTCTGGGTCCAATGCTGCCTCCAATTTTCCATATGGGCTCCCATCCAAAGGAATTACGAACCTCCCGACCCTACGTACATATACGTGCACCACTAAATTATTAATATCTCCCATGCATCTAGCTAGTTGTTACTCTATATCATGGCATCAAAAACAGCATTTTCTTTGTTAGAGAAAGTAAATTTCTTTATATATATAGTTTCAGCTCAACGTGAAGCATAAGCTCATTATCCGAACTGAAGAAATTAAAAAAAATAAGTATAATAATTAATTGTGGAGCAACTACATAAAGAGGACAAATTAACTAAATGATGATAGAATAGTTTTTGACAAACATATGCATGTCTTTGTTTACAATAAGCATAACATCATTGACAAAGAATAAATTAACGATAAAAGGGAGATTGAATAATTAATTAATCAATTACGTACCTAGCATCTGGCAAGACATCTTCACCCATAAAAGCCCGAAGATTTTGTAGCCTAAGCCTCTCCAAAATAGTCGTGTCCGCATTATGCTCACAGCAATCGGCAATGATGGCAGTCACCCTCCCATCTTCATCTTTCTCTTCATAAGCATTGATGAAATGGAATGTTACATATAGAGGCACTTCCACACTTGCCACCTTCAAAAATCCCAAAAAATAATACCATATAAAATCAAATCTACCCATAAATTAACTTGCAGTATGATTAATCATATATATGACCATTAATGGTCCTGATCATAATTAATAATGATGATGATGCAAGAGAGGAGAGAGTGGACTTACTATATTGCCACTAGCTTTACACATAACATGCATAAACCCTTTGGAATCCGGGTGCCACTCAAACTTGTACAATGGTGTGGGCTCAGCTTTTAGTAGATTTTGTGCACAATATCTCAATGGCATTTCTGGCACTATCACATAATGTTCAGTAACCGGAAACGAGTGGACCCATCCGGGAGCAGGCCCTCCACGACAATCCACCCGTCCGATTACTTTCCTCTCGTTACTTCCAGGTTCCATCCTCACCACCAAGTATCCAGGCTTCAACAAATCAGGCAACAAAGTTAAGAATTCAGTGTCTGTCACAATTGGATGCGCCGAATGTATTAGACCCCCTAGTGAATCACTATATTCAAATTTTCCTAATGTGTCCAATGTGTTTGGATCCACAATTATTGACCCTTTCTGTGTTTCTGTTAAGCAAACAACACGTCCATCGCCGAGCTTGACCACGCCAGTGTTGGCGTTATCAGTCAATGATGCCCCGGAGAAGAGGTTAACTAGTTCTCCAATGTAGGCGAGAAAATTATCAAGCTTTGGAACCTCAGAGAATTCACGGTAACATAGTTTGTTGTTGTTCTTTGCAGCCTTGTAAGCCTCCGATTCGATTTGGCGGTGGCCAGCGATTAATCGACCATTTTCGAAATGGAGTCTGACTAATGTGGCATAGCCATCGAAAAGGTGCCGGAAGTTGTAGCTTCCTATGTGCCACAGGCCTGGACCATTTCTAAGATACGTTCCATTCTGCATGAAATCAAAGTCAGGAGATTAACCAACACTAATTAAAACAAGGATTTAAATTTAACTCTTCCGTTTAAGGTCAGGAGGTACGTTTTGTTTTAATTCTATATAATAGCAGTGTATATTGTATGTTGTATGATGGTATGGTATTTACTTGATTTACAAAGTTTGGAAAATCTTTATATGGATGCGCACTAGCTAGATCTTACATCTGAATGTAGGACAAGGAATGATTTGAGCCCCACGATCAGTCATATAGTATAAATAAAAGGATTATTGTAAAATTAATAAAATATGGATTCTTTCCTCCCATATCTCGGACCAGTTACATGATAAAGCTATTTGTAGCTCATTTTATATGCTGAAAAAATAACGAATTAATCTCAACCTAACAAATGCACGAGGTTTTCATGTCATGTAGCTTAACGTAAGAACATAAGAAGAGAGGATTAACAAATGAAAATCTTGATGGTAAGCTGCTATATATCTTTTTGTGTATGAAAATGTGTTGATGATGAGAAAATAAATCCTTGCCAAAGGAATTTCCTTGCTAGTCATATATATATATATATATATATATATATATATATATATATATATATATATATATATATATATAATGTCTGTGATAGCCGTCAGGTAATTGAAAGATTTTACATACCAGCCATAAAGGAATTTCTCCTTCAACTGCAAGCTCTCCTTCCCATCTCTCTTGCTGGACACTAGTCCATGCAACATGATTCCTGTCACCAGCAAGTTCCTTCTCTAGTGATGGAATCACGGTTGGTGCTTGGGTTGCAACTTTAGTGACCACTGAGTCTCGAGGGTCAAGTTTTCTTGCGAAAATACCCTTACCAAAGGAAAGCCCTTCTCTTTTGCTCTCATACTGGTCAGAAACCATTGCATTTGATGGTGAAATGCAGCGACCAATTTTGGCTGAAAATGCCAAGGAAGCCATGAAATTAATGAAGTTATATTAAGAGAGTGAATTGTCTTAATTATGTAGTAAGATGGTTTTGAGATTGTTAGGGCTGTAGAATGGCATGTATTTATAGGAATACCCAGAGAGACGTATACAAAGTTGGATAGACATGGGGATTCGTTTTTGGCATCTTAATTAGTGGAATTCCATTCCACTAGAGGCCACTGCTTACGTTATTTGTCCTTTTTAATCTATAGAAATTAATAAATCTAGTGTGGGTGTACTCTATGTTAAAGAAAAAAAAAAGATGCTCCTGGCTTGTATATCCAAGCTCACTTGACTTCTTAGACATAAATATATATGTTCAAATCTTCTAAACCGATGTAGCGCTGGTACATATACAATTAGTAATATATTAGTTCTTTTAATTGTTTAGATTAGTTTTAGTTTTATATTTATTTAAGAAGTTGTATATATATATATATAGAAAATACTAAAGAACTACTTTAGTGTTGTAATCTCTACCTTTACTATTGTATACTATCCTACATATATAAATAGAAAAAGGTGGCAAACTAATAGGTTAAGCCTCCTATTATTCTCAACTTGGTATCAGAGCCCTAAATAACTTAAAACACCCTTTTCTTCTCTTTAATGGACCCTTCTTTTCAGCCACAGTGCAGACTTCCTCTACCTCTGCTGCACCACCGGTGCCAACCTTCTCCTCTACTGCACCACCATTGCAGACTTTCTCTTCTCCATTTACACTAGAGGCTTTCCCTGCTCCTGTCATACCTCTACAAAACTTGTTCTCTTCCTCTGTTCTGCATTTTGCTCGTGCTGATATTGGCTGGAATCTTGCCACCATGGATGTTTCAAATTTGTAGACTTTTGCTGTCGTTGCTATTGTTGTTCATCTTGCTTTAGTGGATGCTATTGTTCCACTGTCCAATAACCCATCAAGTTATTTCTCTAAAACTTACAAAACACAAATTACTTGTATTAGCGAATGCAGATGAAGCCATATCTCTTTGGACAAGGCGTTTTCCAATTTGTTAATGGCTCCTTCTCGTGTCCCTCTCCTCATGTGGTTGCTGCTGATGGTATTTCTATTTAGGTTAATCAATTTTTTCTTCGTTGGAAATAGCAGGATCAACTTATTATAAGTGCATTGCTTTCTTCGCTCTTAATAGATGTTCTCCATCTTGTTGTTGACTGCCAAACCTTGCATTCTATTTGACGCACTCTTGAGCAAGCTCTCGCTTCTCTGTCTAATTCTCGTATTATACAACTTCATGGTTCTTTTCAAGATCTTCAATAAGGTGATGATTCAGTCACTAAGTTTATCCAAAAAGTTAACGCATTATTTGATGAATTAGCCGCTGTTGGCCAGTAAGTTTCGCTATAGGACTTTAATTTGTATATGTTTCGTGGTCTGCAAGGTGAGTTCAAAGACTTGGTAACAAGTCACGTGACCAAGGCAGAGCCTCTTTCGTTCATCTCCTAACTCATAAATTTCTTCACAAGACCTTCTTTCAATATATGGGTTATGCTATCATTAGTGCTTCTGTATTTCCACGCCAAACCAGCTCCTTTTAGCTATTATTGCCCAACGTCAGTCTTCTGGTTCCTTTGGCAAAGGCAAAGAATTATTTCAGAGAGGGTGGCATCCCGATTCTAGCAACAGCAGAGAACACAGGTTTGATTTTTATAGCTTCAACGAGCCTTCCAACAATGACTGGAAGCAGGGAAATTAGCAGCGAACTAGGGGGCAACATGGCTCTTCATAGTGGTCTAATGTCCGGTGCTAGTTATGTCAAGTCTTCGGCCACTCAGCCCCTCAATATGCTCAACTTCAGTGCCATGGCCAATACCTTAGTGCAAATCTGGCGCTGAGCAATATTTTCTAAACAAGTTTTGTAGATTGGTTTCCTGACATTAGTGCTAATCAACACGTCACACCTGATCTTGAAAATTTGACAGGGTCTAAACCATAACTTGGTAATGATCACTTACATGTTGGTGATGGTAAGGGACTTCCCATATCTTATATTGGTCATACTAAGATACATACAACACACCATACTTTCACTTTCTCTAATGTTCTTCATGTCCCACATATTCAAAAACCTTTGCTTTTGGTTCAAAAATTCTATCTTGATAATAATTTTTATTTAGAATTTCACCTATTTGTGTTTTATGTCAAAGATCTTAACACTAAGGCACTGCTATTTTCCGGTCAAAGTAAAAATGGTATCTATGCTTTGACCAAGTCTTCTGTCATGTCAATTCCTCAAGCTTATTGGTTTCTGCTTATGCTGATCTATGACATCGTTAACCGGGTCATCCTACTTCCTATATTTTTAATTTTTTGGTCTAAAAAAATAAGATTGCTTGTAACTCTAAATGCCTTAATTTTCAGTGTCAAACTTGTCCATTAGGAAAATCATCGTGTCTGTCTTTAGAACCCACGAGCCACAAAACTTCTGCTCCACTTGAATTAATTCTTAGTGATTTTTTGGGTCCTTCTCCTCCTTTTTCATTTGATGGTTTTTGCTATTTTATTATTTTTGTTGATGCACATATAAAATATATATGGTATTACCCTTTTGTTGCAAAGTCTAATGTTTACTATGTTTTTCATCAATTTCAAACTTTTGTTGAGCGTCAATTTTCGCTAAAAATTAAATCTGTTCTAACTAATTAGAGCGGTGAATATCACAAGTTATTCATTTTCTTTCAGACCATTAGTATTCATCATCGTTGACCTCATACTCATGAACAAAATGGAACAGTTGAACATCGTCATAAACATATTGTGGAAACTGGTATTTCTCTTCTATGACAGTGTAAAACAACATTAAGATTTTGAAATTATATTTTTGAAATCTCTGTTTATCTTAACAATCAAATGCCTACTCTTGTCCTAGACAATAGATCTCCTTTTGATTGTCTTTTCAATGGTCTCCTGATTATCATTTATTGTGTATGTTTGGGTGTCTTTGTTTTTCATTTCTGCATCCCTATCATAATCATAAATTAAAATTTTGTTCCTCTCCATGTGTGTTTTTAGGCTATAGCTCTTCTCATCTTGGTTATCGTTGTCTTGACACAACATCTCAACGCATTTATATCTCTCGTCATATCCGTTTTCATGAACATGTTTTTCCTTTTGATAGATCTATATAGATTGCATAATCTACCTCTCACTCCTCTAACCATTTTGATCCTACCTTTCTACCTAATCTCCTCCCCTCTCCATGTTTCACTCTCCTAAGGATTGTAGGGTCCACCCATATGCCTCTCCTTCTCATACACATGTTTCTGCTCATCTGCAACAGCTCGAAACTTCACCTTATCCATTACCACATGTATGTCTATCTAATAATCATGCTGCAGGTACAGGTATAGGTTTACCCCCCCTCTACTTTGCAGCATATCAGGTATGTTGTTGTTAGTTCTCCTGGTTGTCTTACTACTGCTTCCCAATTGTTTGCCAATGACCAGTCTGCTACGAGCTTTGCCTCTACTATAAGCTCTGCCTTAAAGGGATGTGTTAGAGAATAATATAAATTATATCTTGGGACCTCACATATTAATTTAAGCTATTGTATTGAGATGGTTCTTTGACGATTAGAGAAAAATTATTTAAAAAGAAAATATTTAATAATATAATTTTGAATTAATATTTTTATGTAGTAATTGTATTCCGTATAATCATGTTGCTTATATTTACTTTTTTTTTTGTTAGGGCTCTCTTATATTAATTTAGACCAATTAGTCTTGTTAATTGTTTTATAAGATCATAACTAAGGTGTTGTCTACTAGGTTGAGAAGGGAAATACATGAAATTATTAGTCCAAATCAGCCAACTTTTATTATATTTTTTTATAAGCAAAAAATTAAGCTAGGAAATGGCAGAAATCAAAAATGACATAGATTAACAAGAACAACAAAAACAGTGCAAAATGACACGAACAACAAAAACAGTGCAAAATCATAGCCTATAAAGATACAAGACACTGATTAAATACCAAACAAAAATCTATCCTATGGTTGAATCCTTCTTAAAGACATAAATCTTTATAACCCCAGCAACCTTAAGGAAATTAAAAGTTTCAACCCTTTATATTGGACGTAGTGTTAGAGTCAGTCTTAACAATCCTTTTTATAATAAATTAAATTTATTATATGAAGTGAAATTGTTAATAATCCTTAAATAATAAATGAAGTTTTTTATAGTATGAAGAAGTAGCGAATTTAAAGACTAATCTTTAAAATTAAGTCTTCAGAAAGTATTTGATTCAGTTTTGTTGGACAACCAGCTCTAAGTTATGAATTTTAGATGTTTTAGGTTTAAATGACATAGATGGATTTCATAATGTGTTAGCACTCCGTACTGGTTTGTATGTTTAGGTTTTTGGGTTGCCTACAACAATGTAATGTTTCTAGAGGAATTTAAAAAGGCAATCCATTATCTCCATCTCTTTAAGCTGGCTATGAAAGGTCTTTCAGTCCTGGTTAATTGAGTGGCAACTAACGACATCATCAATGGTGTTACTATTTGGGTTTGAAAGTTAATTTCCACCAAAAAATCTCTTATCGGAATTAATATGGACAATGATTTCTGTCTTGGTATAGCTAATTTACTGAGATGTAAATAAAGGTTTACTTGGAGACTGGTGATAGAGAAGGTTTGGAATCATCTTTTTTTCTTGAAAAAGGAAGCTGCTCTCTTTAGATAGAAATTTGTTCTTAATTAAGTTAATGCTTTCTGGCCTCCATATATACTTTGATATGATCTAAGTAAAGCTAGATTCAGATTTTGGCATAAGATTTCCTATCGTAAAATTTTATGCTATTAAGCTAAACTTCGAATCAAACAGTTGAATTGAGCTAAAACTTTACCGGAAGATTCCAGAGGTATTTTGCTATGTTCTGGTAAAATTTCAAGAAGGCTTTGCCATATAAGTCAAAATAGGTTGTACAAATTTTATTATTTACTTACTTTTGACTTGTGGACTTTCTATTTGGCAATGATCATTTTTCTATAAAGATGTGCAAGCTTGTTTTGGAAATTTCTTAGTTTTACAAGGATCTTTAATGGGTTGTAACATAATTTTCAAGTGTGGCAACGATTCATTAATGTTCCAGAATTTTTTTCTTATAAGGATGTTGTTAATCCTAGCTATACAAGAAAAGAAGGACTTGTGGTATTTAATGATATATTAGTTTTTAGTATTATTGGGCAATATTGTAGGCTATAAATAAACCTTATATTAGAATTGTATTGTTTTCTTTTCTTTTTCTCTTCTCACAATAGTATAGGGAATTAACTTATGATTTTTATTTTTATTATTTCAATTATAGCCCAATGCTTGTTTGAGCCTAATTAATAATTTATTTTTAGCTAGGATTTAAGGCTTGTTTAGATTAGGGTTTAACCTTACTAGTATAGGTTTTGAATTAGTTTTATAAGCGAAACAATTCAACTCACAAGGGTAGATCCATTATGATGAAATTTTTAAAGTACTTAAACTCTTGTAAGCCTAAGTTCCAAAACCTTTTGATTAATAATAATTCTAAACTTTTCAGTGTGAGAGATTCTTGCATTCTTTAGTTTTTGAACGAACTGAATTTGACTTATTAAAGATTAACTGGCTTCGTGGCATCATTCAACTTCATTCCAATAATGTTGGTGCCTTGAGATAGTTTTCTATTATGTCACACTCTTATTAAACCTCTTTTGAGTTTTTAGAATAAAAAGAGATGCTGAAATTGAGAAGACAAATAGATGGTTAAGCTTAGAAAAGAGATGCTGGTTCAGTCCAAACTGGAACACTGTTTAGTCATTGAGTCATATCTAGAGCTATAGATCTTGGATTTCAATTTGGTTTATATGGCTAGAAAGCTAAGACATATGACTAAAACATTCATGCGGAGTCCAAGACTCAATTCTGCTGTTTGGAAGTCCAAATCTTAGCAACAACAGAGAAGTCAGAATCTTTCCTGCAGCCTAGATATTGTTCAGTGTTCAGCCCATATATCGAGTTCTAGAAGTCCAAATGCACCAATTCTATTTTTGTTGGAAAGCTGAGATAATTTTCTAGAACTTTTATGTGGACAATATGTTCAAATTCTGACGTTAGCAATGATGTTTTGTTCAGACAAGAAGATAAGGATTGTCACCAAGTCAAGATATGGCCACCCACTCAACAATTAGTCATCAAATCAATAGTTCTAAATTTTAGCCTATAAAATGAGGCATTTGCCATGCATTTAGGCATCTTGGTTTTCAGATCAAGATCATGTTCTTACTCTCTTTCTTTATAATTTTATAATGCTTAAGTTTTGCTTATATTAATCTCTTGTTTATGCTTTTCATTTCATTTCCTTTACTTAGTTAACTTATATCTTATTTATGTTCTTATCTTGTTTATATGTGTTTCTCTCTTTTATTATGTTTAGCTAAGTTTATTATGTTAAGGTGAAAAGGTTACATTAATGGTGTAAGAATAAGTATGGTATAAACTCAACATGGACTTTAATGTTTGATACTAACATGTTTTGTATTTGTTATCTTGTTCACTTTTAATACTTTGCTTGTTAAATGGTTAATCTAGATTTATGTTGTATAACCCTTGGTATAACAAATAATTGGCACTTTTATAGCCCAACCATATGGTATAACCGTCACCTGTGTTATAAAAGAAACTTGATTTGTTGTTAACATAAGTTAACATCATGAATACCTGACTACATTTACAAGTATTAGCATTATTCAAATAAGATAACTAATGTAATCATGTTAACAATCCGATTGGAACCTTCTTTGTGTGTGGTTTCCAGTTGAGTAATAAAAAAAGTTTATACTATACTTGTTTGAAATACCATTAGTGGATCCTTTAACCTTGACAATTATTTTATCCTTGTTTAATCCTTATATCAATATCACATCTCAAAGCTCTCTTCAACTCCGTTTCTGTTATTATCTATTTCTTTATTTGTAGTTTATACAGTTAACCTCCCTATGGTTCGACCCCGGTCTTGCCGGGTTATTTATTACTTCGACATTCATACAATTGGGAGAAGACATTAATCTTTTGGTCGTGTTAGTATCGGACCTTTAATGATCAAACTATGACGAGTTTGAATCTCAACACTCTCATTGCAATTTTTAAGTCAAAATAGATTTTATTTGAGGAGGAGTGTTAGAGAAAATAACGCAAGTTTCAAGTATCACGTTTTATATGAGAAAAACAATAACATAAGTTACATGATTGTAGTTTTGTTGTATTCATAAGATTATACTAACAATTCAATTATTAACGATATGTAAATTGTTTCTAGTGATACTAACCGATATCAATTATCACCTCAAAGGAATCGAGAGAAAAACACCAACAAGATATTTACCTTAAAACTTAAAGAATATAAAGTATCTCATTACTCATTATGTCTCTACCAAACACTTATCTTATGTTATTCAAGGTCATGTGAATCAAATGCTAGTTATCTCCATTCTTATAATGGTATAAGAAGCACTGAATGATCCCAAATAGGTAGAATCAATGACAAAGGAGATTTGAGCACTGGAAAAAAAAAATCAAACATAGGATGTTATGCCCTTACCAAAAAGAAAGAAACATTTTGAATATAAATGGGTATTCATAGTAAAGCATAAGCTACATGGCACTATTGATCGATATTGTCATAACCTAAATTTGACACTATTTGCTTTAATTAATTTTTTAGGGGGTTAAAATCTAGGAATTAAAAGATCAAGTACCAACACTTGATTAAGAGTGTGATTTGTAAACTTTTGAAAATATTAAGGATTATAATATGTTTTAGTTTAAACAAACTATCAAATAAAATTCATTTTCAATTTTGAATCAAATTTAAATTTGAAAAAAAAAATTGTTTGTGCTTGCTTAGGACTATGAGACTCCTATGTTATAATTTTATAAATACACATTTTAGGAGATAAAATGGGAGATGAGCAGACAAAAAATCTCCATAGAGAGCGGATCTAAACACAAGAAAGAAAAAAAAAGTCATTCATTCATCTCTCTTGTCCCTCATTATCACTGAATACATACATAAAATCAAGAGAATAAAACACAGCAGCTTTATCTCTCCTAGCCATACACACACAAGACAAGAGCTAACTTCTTTTGCCTTCTATTTCCCAACAAAATAGCTCAAAATCAACAACACTTAGCTGCAAATCTCCCGCCATTCCAACCATAATCAACTTCATTTCTTCTTAACCATAATAGCAACCAGAAGTCTTCTAAACCAACCTAACAACATCTCTTCATACCTATGACAATTTCAGCAAGAAGTAGTATTGATATCGTTAACCTCATCCCAATCAAGACTTGACAACAACTACCATCAAATGATCTTTTAGCAGCGACAACCTCATCTTTTTTCCCTCTTTGTCAGACACTAACCCATACATGCCAACCATCTATGATAGCCTTCTTATCCAAAAACCAACAACAAAATCTCACAGCCTCAAAACCATCATCGACCGACACTTTCTCCTCAACCACAATGCAAGGCAGTCTTCACAGTAGATCCATAACAACCTAACAATAACAATGAGAAGAGAGAAGAAGAAATTATAGTAGAGACACACACACAAAGAGAGAAAGATCTAAAAAATAAAAATAAATAAAAAATATTGCCTTATATTTTGATTTCTTTATTTTGTAGGTGGTAGTGTTCACGTCACCAGCACAGGAAGAAAGAAGAGAAGGAGCATAACCTGATCTACCTATTGTGTTCGTTTTACCAGTAGCAATGCGTGATTCCAAGTGCCACCATTGTTTTTGAAACTTTGGTGACTCCAACAACTCTTCTTAATCGTCCAACAATAAATTTTGGATGATTTATTTTGTTTTGATTACATGTGATAATTGTAAGTGTTATATGATTTTATTTTTTAACGTTTGTTAAAATAAACAGCTAAAAAAGGAAAATACCAAAAACAATTTAGCCATTTGTTTTCTTAGAAAAAATTGCATTATGACCATGCTAAGAAAAAAAGAAATATCTTTTGCATAATTTAGTGTTTGCTATGTTTAGCATAAAACAAAATATTTTGCATATTTTAGCATCGTAAAAAATATGTTTTTGACATTTGTATTTTGGCATTAAAAAAAAGTGTTAGTTTTACATGTATTTTTGGGCTTGATAACAAGTTTATCAAGCTCATTAAAAGCTTGGTCTAAAAAAATATCTCATTGGGCCTACATATAAAAAACAATAATCCAAATCCATTACTTTTTAATTTTGAAAATAAAAAATAACAAAGTGTTCGGAGTAAAACGATCCAAAGCCTATTTTTACCATTCTTGCAAGTCCAATAACCATTGTAGAACTCAACCCATGATTGTTTAAGGTAAATGGATTCATGAAGAATGTCAACCCTTGTATTTACTGGCGCCAAAGTCAAAAATATTGATTTTGGTATTTGATAATTCCATAGTCAAGAATATCAACCACAATATTTACTGACGCTAGAGTCAGGAATATTATAGGCTGACCATTAATAGCATAACACAACAGAACCTTAGCAATTTAATACAAAACCAGTAATGTAACTTACCTTAGATAAACGTTTTAAGGGTGATAGTATTTGTAAAACCCTGTTAAAAAAAATTGAACCAGCCAAAATCAGGAGGAAACATAAAGAAACCGGTCAAAGAATAATCTAAAGGATACTAGGATAAGAGTATCTAGCATCCAAACACAACCTATCTCATTTAAAAAAGGGTATAATGCATTGAGAGGGAAAATAGTTGACTTTTCCTCTCCCCCAAAACTGACAACACAACCCTAGTTGCAGCCCCTCGCTTGCAAAATTTCCATCAAAACCACTCTTTCCATGTCACCCTCATTAAATGCTTGAATGAGAGGAGAGTTGAAAAGTGAAAAGAAAATAAAAAAACATAAAGAGAAGAAAAGAATAGAGGGCCCATTGGAACAATAAAGAGGAAAGGGACGAAAAACAAAAAGGAGGAGAAGAAAACCACCAAAACCTCCCCCAAATCCTGTCTAAAATCATGTGGTAAGAATAACCTTATACTCATATTGTTATTTTGATATTTTAAAGCAAAATGAGAAGGAAACCCCAAATGAAATAACCTAAGGTTCTTGCACCCTTGATTTCCAAAAATTAAATAAAGAGATTGGGAAATTGAGATGGGAAGGGTATAATTTCAGATTCCAAACAAAAGAAATTGATGCATATTGAAGAACAAACCTTAACTAAAGCCAACTTGTTGAAGGGATGAAAAAAGGATGGAATGAGATGATGAAATGTGTTAATTGTGACCTTGATAAGCACTTAAGAAAATGCTTGAGTTGAAACAATTTTTTTATATATGCTAATGCCTTATTTTAAATCATGAATTGAAGAACTCGTTTGATTATGAACTTAGAAGATTGATGTATGATAACATAAACATGTTTATAATGGAAATGCTAATTTAAGTGAGTAAACTAGAAGAGAAGAAAATGTAATGTTCGACCAATATAAAGAACAATGAAGGAAACTTTTGTATGATGAATATCCTTATATAAACAAAATAAATGGTAGAAATTGAACTCACGTGTAATGTGAAATTAGTTATTAGCTTGTGTTTTATGATTTGTAATGGTATAATTGAGAATGATGAAATAAACACTTGATGTTAATGCCCCATGTTTTGGCCCCATGGAAGCTTGGATAGGAGAACCCTTGGAAATGTGCATGTTTGAACTTAATTGTATACTACTTGACAACATTGAGATGAACTTGATGAGATTATGGAAAAGGAATATGATTCTTAAACATGCTTGATAATACTTTGTAAGTTGGAATACCTAGAACACCTTATGCCATGCTATAATGAATGAGAATTGATGATATCATATGAAGAACTCAAAGTATGCTTGTTAAAGAAGTGACATAGCTTCGACCATCTTTGAAGAAAATAACAAAAAAAGACCTTCATAAAGATAATGGTGATTAATAGGTTCTCCTTAATAATGTTTGATGAATGGATGAGATTATAATGAGATGGAGACATGACATATTACCCTTATTTCATAGACTTTTAGAGGTGAATTTGGTTGTGGTTTATGTCTATAACCAGGTTGAGATATAATCTATAAGAAGAAAACTTGGTATTAACTATATGTATGAACTTAGGGAAAAGATATGTCAAAATGACTTAGTTTTCGTTGATTATTTTTAGTATTAAAATAACTTAGTTTTCATTGATGATTTTCAATGTTCAAATACTTAGATTTTGTTGATGATTTTCAGCGTCAGAATGACTCATTTTTCTCTAATGTTTTTAGTGTCAAAGCAAACTAGTTTTGCTGATGATTTTCAGTGTCAAAATAATCAGTTTTGTTTGATGACTTTAAGTATCATAATGATGTAATTTCTATAGATGACCCTTATTAAAGTTGTGAATGAATGTCTTATTATGGTATTATCACTATAGAAATGCTCGAACACAAGATATGTTTGTATGAATGTATATGTGTACTAGTATATATGTGGAAATGATCTTTGGCGGTACTTAGATAAAAACAAATAATGAGTAATTGTCATTTTATGTGTCAAGAGGTGTAACCAGAATTGGATCTTCGACCGGACGAGGACACACCACGAGAGGAGCAAGGAGGTGATTTCCACCATTATCTAATTTTTATTAAATTCATGAAGTATTAATGTATAATGTTACTACCTGATTTTAATTGATTAAATTACGCATGAATTGCAATGAATGGTGAGATTATCTTTAGCTAATATTGGATAACCGGGATTGATTGATGAGATTAGCTTCGGCTAATGGTATCCACATAGAATAACCGAGAGGGAATTACCTTCGGCTAATGGTATCTAAATTAGATAGCCAAGAATGAATTATGATATTAGCTTTAACTAAGAATGATACTAATAGTTGCATTTGAAAGTAGTCATTGATACACTAAAGTAAAGAATAATGATGTATCAATTACAATTGGTATTAAGGTTTAAGGATCGTAGACAAATTGACCAAAGTCAGGAAAGAATAAGCATACATGGAAGAATGTCAAACGTACAAGGGATTCCTAGACCATAATACAAGTTATTAATTGATATTGAATATAGATCAAAGAAAATAACGCGACTTAAGGTCACACAAAGATGTGAAGCAAAATGATAAAAACAGAACTAATAGGAAGTTATTAATAAAAATCTACCTGTTTAAATTGTTGACACGATTACAAGTATATGTTCATTGTCCAATTATATTATAAGAAATTATTTATATACTTACATTAAGTTTGGTTTGTTACAGGGACGTCTCATAGCCATAGCACTTACAAACTTCTTCTGAAGTATTTTGTGATAACTATGTAATAATATGAATAGACAACCTGCATTTTGTAAAAACTATGTAATGGTCATGGATAAGCAATTTGCATTATTGTAAAAACTTATGATGACGACCTTCAAAGCATGTGTGACATGTAAAATCATTTAATAATGTTTAATTATTGAAATGATAAATGGTATTACGTAATGCACCATGGAACGTGATATATATAAACAATGTATCATAAATCTACGAATTTCATGGGTTATTACAATATCTTTTTTTTTATGTAACTAGTCTCAGACCATAGAATTTATTTTAACTAGTTAGGGTCCTAACGACCATAATACTAGGTAGTGACTCCTTAAACAAGACCTTCCATTATAAGAATAAGATGTCAGATATATATTCTTTTTCTTAATTTTTAAAGGTCATTGCAATGTTGGGTGCAACATATTTAAAGCAAGGTTAGTTACTTGTAGCTTTACAAGAACTTATAGTATTGATTATCATGAGATTTTTGCACCAGTTGCAAAGTTATGTATTATTTGGGTTTTATTATCTATTTCGACAAAGTTTCATTGGCCATTACAATAGTATGATGTAAAAAATGTCTTTTTACATGGAGATTTATCTGAATAAATCTATATGAAAACACCACTATGATACAATGCTTTTGACAATACAAACTTAACGGGGGCAAGTTAAAAAAAGGCATTGTATAATTTAAAACAATCACCAAGAGCAAGATTCAAAAGATTTTGGCTAGCTATGAAGAAATACAATTATAATTAAAGTAACACAAATTATTCATTGTTTTTTAATAGATGTAATGGTAAGATAACTACATTTATCATATACATGGATGATATGTTTAATACTGGTATGATATTGATGAGATGACAATTTTAAAGACTCACTTGGTATCTGAATTTGATATGAAAAACCTTGGAGTATGCCTTGGGTACTTAAGTTATAAGGTCTAAACAAAGAATATTCTTATTAAAATGAAAATATGTTTTGAAATTGGATGTCAACCTATCATAAATTTATATAGCAAAATCATAGTCTTATGGAACTTACTAATCAAGTTCTCGCTGACAAGGAAAGATATTAAAGACTAGAAGGTCGATTGATTTATTTATTTCATACTCGATTGAATATCATTTATGATGTTAGTGTGGTAAGTCATTGCATGCATAATTTAGGTGAAGTTCATATGAATGTTATTATTAGAATTTTATGGTATTTTAAGTCGGCACCTAGAAAATGTCTTATGTTTTGTAAGTATAACAAGGCAACTATTGTTGGATATTGTGATTTAGATTGGTAATCAAAGGAAGAAATACAATGTTTAACAATTTGTTACTTTATTTTCATTAAAGGTAATCTAGTTACTTAAAAACAAATTGAAGGTTATTTCATTATCTAATGCAAAAGCTAAATAAAATGAAATGATCAAGGAATTTAGGAACTATTATAGTTAAAAAAAGCTTATAAGGGATCTTGGTTTTCTTTCTAAAAGAGCTATGAAATTATATTATGAAGATCTGTCTGGTATTAAGATCGCAGGGATTGATATAACATGACCAAACTAAACATATCGAGATTGATTGTAATCTTATATATGAGAAGTTTAAAGAGAAAATAGTTGAATTTTTGTAAGCGAAAATTATAGAACAATTGGTTGATATTTTAACTAAGGTTATTTCTGGTTGATCCTTTAATGACTCACATGTCTAGACATGGGTGATATGTATGATTCACCTTGAGGAGGAGCATTAGCATAAGTTAAAGGATTATATTTTCTAATTATAGAAATTGATTGTATAATTTCCTTTCATTCATAAGATTATTTTATATTATATGGATTGCAACTATTTTTCCTAGTATAACTAGGTAACTAATATATTATAACAATATAAAAAGGCCTTTTTAAGGTTAGAAATAAACATAAAATTTACTTTGTTTTGACAAAAAAAAAGGGTATGTTTCTTGCTTATTTTTGTTGTTATGTAGTTGGTGGTTATTAAGACATAAGAGAGTTTTTGATATTATTGCATCAAATTATGACAACATTTATTCTTTGACTTTTCAGAGTTGCATATTAGGTTAAATATATACATATACACTCTGTGTGCTCAAACAAGACCTTTACACATCAATGGTATTAGAATGTGTACAAATCCTATTAAATCCATCCAATTACTTTATAAAAAGCTTTATTGGGTGTTTTAAAGTGGGATATTAATGCGTCACCCTTGGAAAAACTTAGAGCTTGAGGTATTATAGGAGTTTTAAGGGACCACGTGGGCATTTCATATGTATTTTTCTTTACCAATATGCATAAAGTAGTTCAATGAAGTGGAAGTTCTTACTATTAAAAAGGCATTAGAGAATGGTGCTGTCTACAAAATGAAATGAATTGAATATTCGAGTCAAACTCAATAAATGGAGTCAGTTACATCTAAAAAAAATGTAAAAGAATAATATCTTAGATAAAAAGAATGAACCAAAAAAAATTCTAATTATAAAATTGAGAATGGGTCATTTATCGTAAAATTGGATTATATATAAACTCATTTAACAAATTTAATATGATTGAAGAGCTTGAAAAAGATATAACGATCTAACATAATCCAATATATAATAGATACGAGAAAATAAAATAATATAAAAGATTGAGAATGAGCCAACCATCTTAAAGATTAAGTCTTTTAGATGGAATCTAAACTCAAATATGAAATATAATATGGTAACATAGTCATTAAATTCAAATGGCCTAATAAAGATTTTAGAGTACAATCCACTTGACAACCTTAAAAGATTTGTTACGAACAATATCTAATATAGAAGAATAAATAAAAGAATCTAATATATAAAGCTAAGTATGAATTAACCACCATATGACTTAAGTCTTTTGGATATAATCCAAATTCAACTATTAAATTTATTATGATTTTGGAGCTTTAAAGATTCAATGGCCCAACATAGAACTTTGATGTTAAATCGCTTGACTACTTTAAAATATGAGTTGTATGTAAAGAAAAATCCTAGTTTTCAAGAGTTAATATAAAACTATTTTTGGGGCTTTACAAAAAAACTTAAAAATTTTAGATTAAGATTGTTTTTTTTTTTTACATGAGATTAGATCTTTAGTGACAATAAAAATGATGATTTCTAATGTATTACAACATTTAGCAAAACAAAAGAAACTATAGTTTCACAAACTCTAAAACTACAACATAATTATAGAGATCATTCCAATTTGATAAATTTTGAATGTAAAAAAATCTATTTTCATTTGAGAAATTAGTGAGGCAACCCTATTATACTTGTGATAAGCCTAAATCCTAATATTCATAGTATAAAAGAATCCTTATTGAAAACTATATGGCTGATAAATAATCTAATAAGCATTAGAATTCCTAACCTAAACAAATCTTAAAAAAATTTAATAATTAAGAAAGTAATATAATAAAAATTAATAACTCATGTGATATGTGTTGAATGTCAGGCTCTCTAACTAGAAAAACAAAAATCATCATCAAGTTTACAATAAAAAAATCAAACTTTTCAATTCTAAGGAAATGCATACTTCAAATAAAGCATTGTTATCAATTTATGATTGAGATTGCTTGCTCAAAATAACTTAAAATTAAAATTTGGCAAACATATATACATGTAGAATTATTCAACTTAGGCAAAACTTCTTAAGACCTAAAAAAATCAAGGTCACATGAAGTCTTAATGCTTAAGAAAGCAAATAGATCTTTACCCGATGCTTGAAATTCAGATTTGATATTACTTTTTATATATTCTTTATTGTAAAGATCATAATTATTTACCTTTGCTCATTAATTTTTGTAAGGCTACCCTTTATCTATAACAAAAGCCATAGAACAAGACAAAATAACATAAAAAAAATCTTTTTAACATCTTGCATCAATTTAGTCCTTATTTATAATATCTTCAAATGACTTTTTAGAAATTATTGTGCCCCTAATGTCCTTTTTTTGCAAGATTGACATCCATAATATAAGGATCACAATATGTTTCTTCCTTATTCAACTTAATTTCAAAAGATCAAAGTTGTTTTTCAGCTACCTCTTTGACTATGTTTTCTACAATATGATGGGATAACTTTGATATTTTAAAACTAGAAGTGTTCGAATTTAATTCTTTCTTTTGTACTCTCTTGAATTCATTAACTTGAAAATTAACTTTAACATTTCCACTACCAATTCCCAAACTTTTCATAGGGATATGAGTTAACATTTTCTCGCTTGCTTGACTTAATCCTCGTAGAACTTTCAACTATGTAAGGCATCCATAAGGATTTGTAATAACTATCCTAAATGTTTTTCCAGCTTGATATTTTATAAAGTTGAACACAAGTCAAGTGAAAATAATTTAATTGTTCAAATATCTTGTATAAAATCTCTCCATGATCATATTGTATAAAATCCAAAATTAACTAGTATTACTAACACAAACTCTATCATCTTGAATATTGTACTACCAATCTTCAGCACTATAAGTAAGTTTTTATCTTATGAACACTACAAGATTTCACAGTTTTGCCGACAGAAATATTCTGTTGGTGTATGATTAGAAGTTCATCGGTGATTTATTACGGACCTCGTCACCGATGGATTATGTCTGTCGGCTTTCGCTTCGTCGGTGATTCCCCATTCCGTCGCTATATCGGTCGGCAAAACAAAAAAACCATTTGCTAATGGTTTTACGGACGGAATTTGCGCGCCAAAAAAAAGATTCCTGCTTGAAATATACCAACGGATTTTTATTCCGTCGGTGATATCGTGATTTACCGACGGCTACTTACCGTCTGTAAAGCTGTCGGTGAGTGTATGAAATACCGACCGAATATATTTGTCTGTAAATTCATTGGTAAGGGTGGCAGCTACTGTCAAATGCCAATGGATTAAGTCTGTCGGTAAGGCTGTCGGTGAGTGTTTAAAATACCGACCGAATATATCCGTCTGTTAATGCGTCGGTAAATGCTACTGTCAGATGCCGACGGATTCATTTCGTCGGTAAAACCCTTGGTAATAGTTTTTTTCTAAATTTTTTTTTAAAAAATTATTTAGAATATATAATATAAAACTATATAAATTAATGGTAATAAAAACTAATTATGCAAATAAAATTTATATTAAACATAAAAAAAGTTAAATAATATTCATTACAAACTGAATATGTTTCAAAAAAAATATTAAATGAAGTTTTAAAAGTAAATAATGTTTATTACAAATTAATATAAAGGTGGAGCTGGAGGAGGAGGAGGAGATCCTGGAGGAGGAGGCTAGTGGTTATACGGCCAAAAGGATTAGGCGCACATGTTCCACTATGAGTTGCATGTTCATGACCATTTCGCGAAGTTGTTCACAAGCCGCTTTTTGTTGTTCATAGTCTGCTTTTTGTTGTGCTTGAGACGCTTTGATTTGTTCAGACTCCGGTCTTTGTTGTGCATGAGACGCTTCGAGTTGTGCGTACTCCGCTGATAGGTGGTCGTATTTGTCAGTGAGCTGAGTCGTGTGTTGCTGCAATGCCACGAACTCCTTAGATTGGGAGCTCGATATTGATTGGGAGTTCCCAATGGTTGAAACACTATGGGTCGACCGCAAGTTGTTGGCCGTAGTGTTGGAGAGCCCGTAAACCAGATTTTTATCGGGTCCACCTGACGATCCAACCTCCATCCACAAATCCGGATCGAATTCCGGATTGGTCAAAAAATCATCCCCGTATCTCTCCCTCAACCGATTATTATAGATCTCCTGAAAATAATAATAAAAAAAGTAATCATCAAATTCAATTCAATAAACATAATAACTTACAAAATAAAATGGTTGAACAAACATACCACGGAATTGAGCACGGTTATCAACGAACTGTTGCGCCCCTTTTGATGGTCTTGACTCTGCACGTGCATCTCCACAAATAGCTCCATCGGGCTCGGCTCATGTCCAAGAGACGCAGCCTATAATGAAAAAAGATATATTAACAACTTAATTTAACGATATATTTCATTTAAATTAATCTTACATCCGTTTCGCATGTGCAGCAAACGAAACAGAGCCGCCAGTGTGCGTTGTCACCGAGCCATGAATTGCTGATTCCGGTTTGCCAGCATCGGACTGTGAGCGTCGTGTGAACCGCTCAGACATCACGTGCTCAAGATAGTGCGGCCATATATCTTCCGGGATGTATATCGGTTTGAAATCCCTCTAAACCACAACATCGTTCCAGCCTTGGAAACCCCTATCCCTCGCGGTTTTTTTTTGCCCTTTTTTGTGCTTCATACCAAAAATCACGCAACCTACTTCACGCAACCAAAAATTACATTTCAAAACATAAATTTTTGTCTAAAAAAATCTTGTATTGTTTTTTATCTTACCTAGTTGCCACGTGATTTTCCCACACCCTCCTCACAACAGTGTTATGCTCACTGTCCGAGCAGAATTTGTGCTGTGTATAAATAAACAAGTTTAAATAAAAATAATAATTATTTACAATTATATTATTAATATTAGAAATAAGCTGAAAATTATAAATTAACACCAACCTGAAATCTGTCAAACCATGCATTGATTTGAGGCATCCATTCAGGATGTTTGGATATCTGACTCCATTGAAACAATGGAATCTCCAACAACGATTTAAACGCTGATGATATTACTCGGGCGACCTCAATGTTTGTGAACTTGAAAATAAATGAAATATATTAATAATGATTACTTCATAAATTATGTTGTAGTTTTTTTAAAAAAAATTAAAACCTTAACAAACTTACATTGAAAGGTGGTCCTTCCACTATGCCTCGTACTTGCAGGTAAATTGATTCCGCTGTGAAGGCACCCCGCCTCTATGCTGTGAAGTAACGCTGGTGGAAAGGCAGCTTGGTTGACGACACAGGTGATGTAGGTGCCTCTTCTTGAGAGGCACCTAAGGAAATATCATCATCGCTGCTAAACGAACTAGTTGCGACCGTACGTGATCGACCAGCTCTGGTTTTCATTCTACACATTTACACAATTTTATACAAATAATTATATAATTAAATTCAAATGTTAAAAAAAATTCGACAGAGATGCTGTCAGAGAGGCAAGATGACGCTGTCAGAGATGCATTTAATGCACAACCCTTTGGAATTCGCGCAGTCCGTCGGTAATTTTTTCGGTAAAATTGACCCGCCGACAAATTACCGACGGACGTATATTCGTCGGTATTGATGTCGGTGATTGTGGCATTTTAAGTAATTATTTTTAAACTCTCTGTGAAATGCCGACAGACTTAATCCGTCGGTTTTAGGGTCGGTGATTGTGGCATTTCAAGTAATTATTTTCGAACTCTCTGTGAAATGCCGATGAACTTATATCCGTCGGTATGGACGTCGGTAATTATGGCATTTCAAGTAATTATTTCATGTTACAAAATATATCATCCATGATCTATAATTATTTCAAGTAATTATTTCGTGATTGTGGCATTTCAAGTAATTATTTCAAGTAATAAATATTTCGTGTTTCAAAATATATCATCCATAATCTAAATTACATGGAAAAAAAGGGTTTTACACAGGGCTTTATTTTGGTAGTTAGTCAGAATTTTCTTCTTCTTCATCATCAATTGAATTGTCATCACCTTAATCGCAATCTTCAATATGGATATCATCTTCTTCATCGACATTTGCTTGTCCGCTAGAGCTCAAACAAAATTCAACTCCTCTGCGTCAACATCAACAAGACTATCATTGAAAACACAAAAATTTGAATTTTCTTCCAATTCAATCGAAGGAGCAACTCGATATGGTTCAACCAACTCACTAACTTGAAAGACTTCATCTCGCACACTTTTGTCTTCGTTCTCATCCTGAACAACCTCAACACGACCCCGGAGTTTCATTTTTAAAGCGGACAACCAATCCACTCTTGATCAATCCTTTCTAAATGAAGGGGTGTATGTGTAATAAACTTGTTGACATTGCTTGTGAAAACAAAGACATCGTTTATGTTGCGGAGTCTAGCTTTTGATTGATTTCGACCAGACCATAGTGGATCAACTCTGATTTCTCTGTCAGTCGTGTCATACCAATAGCATTTGAATAAAAACCTCTATTCTGCTCGTTATGATATTGCAGTTCGACAACCTCTTCTAATCTACCATAGTATTCAACTTCTAACTCACTACTAATGGATCCTTTAACATAAACACCGTTGTTGTATGTCTTTCTTCCTTGCCAGTATTCTTTATATGGAAAACATATCCATTGATAAAATGCCTGTTGTAGCACTTACATTTTCTTTCAGGCCCCAGACTTAGTGAAGACAATGACTTAGGCGCACTCATTCCCATTTGATAAACCTTGTAAGTAATGTACATCAATAAACAATAAATGAACGAGAATCTTGTAATGACATGCATACGTACAATAATTTTGCAAGTTAGAATGAGTTTGTGATAGTGCTTACATGTGTTCTGAACCACGTGGCAAATTGTTCATCTTGTAATTACAAGATCTGGGATTCGGTTAGCTGTGAGTTATTGGAGAGCAAATATTGTCGATGTTGCCTGCAAGTGATAGTGAGTGTATGCTATTACAATATATAATTAGCAGTATATTACTCACAAAGTTTAATTAGTATTACACATATATAAACTTACTGAATAAAAGGTCTCAGCTCATCACAGTTAAATAGAACATAGTTGTGTGCTTGTTTGAACTCTATTTCTGACAAATATCTTTCTCTTACGACATTTTTAGGTGTGGGTCGTCTAGTATTGGAGAATATTAACAAGTTCCCACTAGAAGGCACTTCACCGCCATCATCATGCCGTGGAACGCGATTGATTCTCGTTCTTAGATGAGGTTTAAAATAGTACGAGATAAATGTTGAGATCTCCTCAACAATATAGGCCTCACATATCGAAGCCTCAACATGCGCCTTGTTCTTAACCTTTTCTTGAGATTAAACAAGTACTAGATTGAATTAATCAAGTATTTTCAATTAAGAAAAACATAGAAAATACTTTTATATATGAATTACATTGCAACTGTAATATCTAACCATTCGAATGGGTACATCCATCTATATTGGATCGGTCCTCCAGCTTTTGCCTCGAACGGTAGATGTATAGGAGATGCTCCATTGAGTCAAAAAATGTTGGAGGGAATATCATCTTAAATTTGCATAGTGTCTCGATGATATTCGTTTGAAGCCTCTCAATGTGATCAACATTCAACTTGCTGGAGCATATATATCTGAAGAAATGACTGATCTCCATGAGTGCATCCCATATTACCTTTGGCAACAAATCACGAAGAGCTAATGGGATGAGTGTTTGCATAAACATGTGGTAGTCATGACTCTTCATTCCATATAATCTGCAGTCCTCTATATTAACAAATACTTCTCCATGTGCATACCAACACTGGTAATTCTCCATAAACCCTTTGTGTAGAAGATGCATCATTACAACATTTGGATGCAAATACTTTTTATTTTGACACTTCCTGTATGGACACCTAATACCGCCTCCAGCAAAATTTCTGGGAATAGATGTTGTGAAATTAATAAAATCCTGAACCCCGTTACAATAATCCATCCTCCATAATCCTTGGGGTGAATCTCGATACATCCATGAACGATCATCCATGACTTATATCGAACCTCTATAAAATTATGATGACATCATGTATTAATAAACTAAATTAGGTAAATAAACTTGCAAAAATATTACTTTACCTTGAGATTATTCAACAAACCAATCACAACTTCTCATAAATATTAAATATTCATTATCATTTATCAACGTCCATACAAATTAAAATATATTAATTTACGGAAATTACCACTCCACAATACCATTAATAAAACTTTAAACGGACCCATTAAGCAAGCTATTAATTATTTCAAAACAGCACATGTACTTTGGTAGTTCCATAAAAGTTTTAACAATTTACAAACAAATACAATCTTACAAAATCTAAAACAAACCATAACAGGTATAGAATTATACATTCATATACTACAAGTTTGTTTGAGAAATAACAATAAAACATGTACATCTACTAACAAAATACATATACTAAAAAACAATAAAATTAACATTAATTAAATGTTAAAATTTAAAAAGATAGAATTACTTACAAAAATTGATAAAATCCGTCGGTAAATCAGAAAGGATGTTGTGACCACAAAACTTCAAGAATATAACTTGTTATGCTGATATGAGGGAGATTTTTGTTTGGGGGGAGGGGGGGCTGGTTGTTTGCAGATGGGGAGAGTTGGGATTAGGAAGAAGAAGGAAAAATAGGGGAGGATAGGGTTGGCAGAGCGGACATATATTAACTCTTTCCGACAATTTCACCGACGAAAACTCCATCAGTGAATCTGACGGAAAAATCAACACGTCACCATACGATCTGCCATTTCAAATCCCTCGATGATTCTGTCGGCAATTTAAACTGCGAACCGGTCACGTCACTGTACGGGCTGTCATTTTGAATTCGTCAGAAAAAATAACCCACCAAAACCTCCACGTCAGCGACCAGCCTTTTTTTTTAATTCGGAAACTTTTCCATCTGTAATTTAGTAGGTAACTGTCCGACGAAAACTTTCCGTCAGTAGTTACGACTGAATTACGGACGAAAATATTTTCGTTGGTAGTTACCGACTGAATTACAGATGGAAAAATGTCCGTCGGTAATTTCGACCTCAAATTACCGACAGACATATTCCGTCGATAAATCCGTTGTTATTTAGCGAATTTCTGGTAGTGGAATCTTACCTTCTGATGACTAGAAATATTCTTCAATAAAAAGTATGCTTTCTATATGATATTTATGTAATAAACTATTTCTTCTAAAAATACCACCATATAATGAAATTTGATCAAAATTAAAAACAGTCTATAAAAATAGCGAATGTGAATTAAGTCTTCAATGCATCACTTTTTATATAGACATGATGCCTATATAGGTATAGGTTTATAGAAATACATTTGGGTTTTGATTTACCTCAAGGTACATCACTAGGCATGTCCCTATCTTCATCATGATCTCTATTTATGTCTCTCCCTAATAGTTGATCCAATTGATTAAATCTTTGTGAAATGGTTCTTTACATGGCCTCTTGAGCCCTCATAGTATCTTAGATGGCCTTAACTTTTTGATTTGCATCGCAGGGTAGGATGACATTGCCAACGTCTTCATTCATCAAATAGGCCAACCTTCTTTATAAACCATTTTTATGAAGACATAATGCAAATATGGATTTGTAGAAATATATCTAGGGTTTGGTCTGCCTTGAGGTAAGTCTATAAGCATATCTCTTTTCTCATCATGATTCTTGTTTGCGTCTCTCTCGAACAAATGATCCAACTAATTAATCTTTGTGAAATGGTTTTTTTATGTAGCCTCTTCAGCCCTTATAACATCTTAGATGACCTCTACTCTTTGATCTGCATTGTAGAATAGGATGATGTTACCAACGTCTCCATCCATCAAATAGGTCGACTTGCTCTATACAACATTTCTATACAGACATGATACCTATATAGGTTTGTAGAAATACATCTAGGGTTTGACCTGCCTCAACGTAAATCTCTAAGCATAATGTTTCTCTCCAACAATTGATGTAACTAATTAAATCTGTGTGAAATGGTTCTTTACATTGCCTTCTAAGCTCTCATAACATCCCAGATGACCTCTATTTCTTAATCTGCATTGCAGGATTTGATGTTGTTGTCAATGTCCCTATTCATTAAAAATATCTATCTACTTTATACCAATTGGTATAATAAATAGTGAAAAGAAAGAAACCAAAGTTTCATTAGACTTAAAAATTACAGTTAAATTATAGATATAATTTTTATTTGATGAATTTTAAATATAAAAAAAATTATTTTTTTAAAATATAAACTGCATAACTCTATTTATACCAGTACAATGCCTTAATTATAATCCACAAAACAAATCCATATTAAAAGCTATATCATTAACATTATAATTTTTAAATTAAACAAATCCTGAGAAAACACAAAAACAAAAAAAAAAGTAATATAATAAGAATAAATATATCATAAATTACGTGATATGCGTTCAATGTCATAAGCAAATTCATGGGTTCCCTTTAATTTCCATTAAATTGCAAAGAGTTCGTTTATATTTTATTTAAGATGAATAAAAACGCATCCAGTTCTCCAAATACATGCATAGTTCATATGTTGCGCCTATTTTTTGTTTTTGTTTTGGATAAGATGTGCTGAAACCTCAGGATTATTAATTAAAGCGTAACAAATTATTCAACTTAATCAGTTTTTAAATAAAAAAAAAATCAGATCCAAATGAAATGAAAACTTGAACTTCCATGGTCTTCTTAATTTTTTTTTACCACTTAGCCAATGAAACATTGGCAAAGACACAAATCAAACACTGAAAATATATTGCAGCGAGGCCATAAGGTTGGTGGTGTGATATTAATTATATTTTGAATTAAATTCATAATGCAAATATATAAAAATGTCAGATGGTGTGGACGAGAAGATATTCCAATCACGTCAGTCACTTCAATCGTGACATACGTACATGGCGTTCACAAAATTTGTTCTAATTAATAAATAAAGAATATAGCACGTACAATGCACTAAAAATTAATTAGACCAGACAAAGTTTTGCTTAGAGTGGTGGAAGAAAATTATGCTTGATTACTGTCTGAAAATTGGGGTCCAAGCCGACAGTAATCGGAATCACTGCCCAATTTAGCTTAAACAAGGGAATCGAAAAGAACAAGAAAAAAAAATGACAAGAAGAATTAAGAAACCAAGGTGGCATCCGACCGTCCATGGTGGAGCCGATAAATACAAGGTTGAGATTGAATTTCAAAGATATAATGATGTTTTCCAAATGAAAAATTCACCATTTTTAATGATCATGGTGAATTTAATTTCTCCACTCAATTTTCCTTGTCCATTCCTCTTTGGGAAAGTGGGAAACCCCCATTTTTAACTTTACTTGATACTATTACCCTAATTAGAGGACTAGTTCGATTGTTGATAATTGCAATCCGGGTCCATATGTTTACCACTTACTTGCATTTTATGCACCAAATAATAAAAATCTTTGTTTTCCACGAACGGAAACACGAGTCTCGATTTAGAAACATATTATATTTTTAATATTTTAATTATAATTCTGAAATTTATAATGGTATTGATTAATATTATGAATAACATAAAGAAGAATACGTTTCCAAGTAAAAACGAGCAGATAGTTTTTTGTTTTTTAGAACTCACACCATTTATCCCATTGATTATTTATAGGAAGAATCCCAATTCAACCTTAAATATTCTTAAATCTATAAATTTTATCAATTTGATTCCAAACATTTCAAAAACAATTCTAAAATATCGTCTTCTTATTCATAGTTTAATTATATATATAAACAAAAGTGAGTTAACTTTTTCATTAAACGTTTTTTCAAATAAATGTTTTTTTAGTGTATAAAATATGCAAATTAGACTTAAATTATCAAAATAAATTGGCAATGGAACATGCTAATGTCTCAAAATCTGATATGTTCAGGAACAAGGTTATTTGATGTTTGGATGGTGGTTAATCAAATGTTCATTTTAATATTTCCTTCTTCATAGCCCATGAAGTACATAATTGATGGTAGAAGGTTTGGTACATAGAAAACAGTCAATTTCAAGGGAATTTAGGGACCGTTTGATATAAAGTCAATAACTTTAAATGAAGATTATAATAAATAAATAAGAGCTTTAAATTCTAAGAATAAGAGTGTTTGTTCTTATTTTTGTATAATAAATCCTCTAAGGGTTAATGTATAAATGCTTGGAGAGTAGAAAAAATGAACGCTTTATCTGGGTAGTTTAGGGGGTATTTATAATCCTTGAACTTGTTGTTTTGATGGAGTGGAGAGACTAGAGAGTCATTTGATTTTGATTGCATTAATGAGGATAAAAATATCTGACACATCATTAATAAGGAAACAATATGTCTTACAGATCATTAATGAGATGAAAATGTGGTAGGCACTTTGAAAACCTGATGGTTCTAATATGGATCTTTAACGATCTCCAGACTAACTGAGTTTGGTCCATAGCTAAGTCTAGGAGAGATAGGTCTGTCAGTGTATCATCATGTTGACTTGAACTCAGTACATGGCTAAACAAAAGTACATTGAGTTTGGCAACTTGCTAGACCCACGTTGACTTGGGGCTCAGCTCATGGCTAAACGCAAATATATTGAGTCTGGCAACATGTCAAACTCATGTTGACTTGGGCTCAACACATGGATTGACCCAAGTATATTGTTGTCAGACCCATATTTTTTGGTTCAACACATGGCTAGATTTAAGTATATTAGATCTAGCAACTTGTTAGACCCACACTAACTTGGGTTCAGGATATGACTAAACCCTGAACCCAAGTATATTGGCTCAAAAACCTTGTTAAACCCACGTAACTTGCGCTCGACACATGGCTGAACCTGAATATATTGGGTCTAATGACTTGCAAGACCCATGTTGACTTGGGCTTAGCACATAGATGGACCCAAGTATATTAGGTTTGATAACTTGTCATACCAATATTGATTTGGGCTCACCACATGGCTGAACCCAAGAATATTAGGTTTGGCAACTTGATAAACCCATATAATCTTAGGCTCAGCATATGGCTGAACCTATGTATATTGGGTCTGGCAACTAGTCAAACTCACGCAACCTTGAGCTTAGCATATGGCTGGACACATGTATATTGAGTTTGATAACTTGTTAGACCCACGTTAACTTGGGCTTAGCATAAGACCTATGTTGATTTGGGCTTACATGGCTAGACCCAAGTATATTGAGTTTGGAAATTTACGGGACCTATATTGATTTGGGCTTAGCACATGGTTAAACCCAAGTATATTGGGTTTGACAACTTACCAAACCCACATAACCTTAGGCTTAACAAATGGCTTAACTCAAGTATATTAGGTTCGATAACTTGTTAGACCTACACTAACTTGGGTCCAGCACATGATTAAATGCAAGTATATTTGGTCTGGCAATTTGCCAAACCTATGTTAACTTGGGCTCAATATATGGCTGAACCCAAGTATATTGGATTTGGCAGCCTGCTAGTTTGCTTGGGTTATCAACCTATGATAGGTTTAGGCTCTTTTATAAAGCATCAAAATATTGAGTCAAAAGTTTGACTCGTTAGTTGCCCCCAAATCTTTATGTTTTTTTTGTGCGAAAAGACTTGAAAAGCCATTTAGAAGGCAATCAACCTGATTTGTCTTGTCTTCTTTAGAAAGAATAGCGCTTCCTATATTGATCTTAAATGCTATTATAGAAAGGCAAAACAATATTTTTTAGAAGACCATTTGACTTGAAAAGCCATTTAGAAGGCAATCAACCTGATTTGTCTTGTCTTCTTTAGAAAGAATAGCGCTTCCTATATTGATCTTAAATGCTATTATAGAAAGGCAAAACAATATTTTTTAGAAGACCATTTGGCTTGTATAATCAATTTCATATGTGTTTAGCCTTTCTATGGTTAATATGTAATGCCACATGTCTTTCATGTATTGGTGAGAATAAGAGGCGATGACTTGTCTAATTATTTATCTTTCTTAATCTTATTTTTTACTTTTGCTATAATTTCTTTCTATATTATCAATATTAGAAGCCTTAGATGAGGAGATCAAGTTTTTTTGTTGTTTCGTAGGAAAGTCATCTTCTAAGTAAACACATAAAACACACTTCAACTTTTATTTTCAAATTTTCTTAAAAATGACTTCTAGAAAAGGCAAGAAAATCATGTCTTCTAAGGGAGATTTTAGTTTTGATCCTAAAAATAGAATTACTCTCTAGGGATCTACGACCATTAGAATAGGCTATTAATTTGCAAGTGGCTCTACTCAACCCTTTTCCACTAGAAGAGGGAATGAAACTGTCCCTTATGAGGCTTTAAATCTCAGGGGACAAATAAGGTTACCTAGGACACCTTGGGATGAGGCAGAGAACATTGTATCATGAGCAAGTAACCCTAGGTAATTATAGACAACCAGAGGACTTTATGATACTCTTGCCTAAGGTTGATAATCGTATTACCTAGGTCACTAGCAAACCTGTTGACAGTAATTTTATTATTACTAACCCCATATGTATATACGAGTTTGGGTTCTTATTTCTCTTACAAGGGTTTATGAGGGATTTTTTTGTTACTTCAACTTGAGTATAGCTTAGCTCCGCCCTACAGTTAATGTGTTCAGACACTACTATTCGTTAACCAGCAGTGCTGAGGGTAGGCCTTCCATTCCTTGGTTCTTTACCTTTTCCACTAGGTCAAGAGTGCCTATAAAAGGTACCTTTCGAGGAAAATCCACTTAATCAAAGAAGTGAAGGGAAAGATGAGTGATTGTGAAATTTGAGGGTATGATTATATCTCAAAAGGGGTATGGTGCTATCTGGGGTTGTTTTCACTTTTGGAAAGTGCCTTATACTAGTGTGAATGACAAACCTCTTCTCAATGAGAAGTAAATGGTATACAGTAGGTTACATGCACTCCAAAATGAGTACAAAATCAACTACATAGCTCAAGGGTTTTATGATCCTTCTGGTAATTTTAATTTAGTGTGTTATTTTAGTTTCATATGTTATTCATTAACAAATTTTTTCCTTAGGTAGGATCATTACCAAGAGTAATCGAATAAGAGTTCAGCAAGTCTACACAATGCATGCCTAGCCATGTCACCTCCCCGATACATAGTCGTGCCTCTTCATGTGAAGATCCTTTAGTCTCCCTCCTAGAGAACCCTTGGTACATAGGAGGAGGGTACAAATGTAGCTTTTATGGATGTTGAGGAGCTCATAATGGCTACTCCTTCAACCAAAGTTAGGCACCAAGACATTACAATAGGAAGCTGAATTATGAAGGAGAGTCAATCTTCTATATTATAGGGTCCCAAGGAACCTACTGTCATATCAGTCATTCTTGACACTGGTTCTTGCTGGAAGAGAAGGGTCTCTATTGCTTTTAACTCTGATGTAGAAGTAATCCCTCCTATAACTAGCACTCTAGTTTCACTTAGTCTAGTTTATATATTTGTTGGGTATTCCAGCTAAGTTCCTTACATTATGAGGGTTGAGGACTTTTTCTCTAGGCTGAACTTAGATCGTGCTCCCCTTTACTTTCCTCACCTTAACGAGGAGAAAAGAAACATCATAGAGTCTATCCTATAAGGAAGGTCCATCATTGGGCCTGAAGGTTATGGACACCTTGGACAAGTTTCTCACTCTTCTTTTCCGATATTAACGTGTTGACATGCCCCAATTATTTATGTCATTTAGCTATAATTGGGTAGATGGTCTTCTAGGTATGAAAAGTCTTTGCATAATTTTAATTTTCTAATGTACTAACTAGTCTTAGTTAATAAGAATTTGAATTTATTTTGTTGTTTATTATTGTTTAAACCTTTATAATGTATGCTCACTCGATAAGTCAATGGGCTGAGGAGAGAAGGGTAATAGAAAAGGCCATTAAGCAGTATCACGTTGATAGGATATAAGTACGAAGACTAAAGGAGGAGAATCTGCCCATGCTCAACTATAAGAGGAGCTAATTGGATATGCTTTACTAAGGAGAAGCTTGGGGAGGCGTATAACCAGATAGACTTCTTGGAGAAAAAAGGTAACTGAGTTTAGGGAGTCCAAATAAGTCTTAAGGGAGGAGTTGATGACGGATAAAGAAGAGGCTTTCCAACTTGTATTTTTTAACAAAGACTATAGGGGATAGGCACTTTTTATCCATAAACAATTTTTACTTATTTAACCTCTTCAAGGGAATGCAAGTGGACTTCAGGAAGTCGTTTCCTAACGGTCAAGTTCTTGATTTTAAGGATGTCTTCCTTGTTAGGGCCGCTACAATCAAGAATGGTATCTATCTTGCCCAAGAACTGGGCATGGATATGTAGGAACTTTTTGTTTTGAGTAGACATTATTTTCCTTAGTCTTATGGGCATTTATCATTTAATGAATATTTTAGCTTTAAGAACTAAAGTTGGCCTTAAAGCCTTTAAGTGTTTATTTTTATATTTTATAAGTATGAATGTAAAGCCTTTAGTAGATCTAAAAAAAATTTAGGTAGTCTGTATCTCAACCTAAATGGGTTTAACGCCCTATACTTAGAAAAATATAAGAAATATTCCTTTAAGCAACTTGTATGGATCTAACACCAATAATTAAAAACAATTACCAGACTGCATGGGTCCAATTTCTATACTTAAAACAATACTTATTTTTTTATTGATCAAGTTGTATGTGCCCCACACCTATACTTAGAAAAATTTTGAAAAGACTTTTGGCATTTTATATGGTCCAACACCCATATTAAAAAACATATATAAAGTTTTATTGGCTTTAAGACTTTGGGTCCTTTTAGTTGTTGCCCCATACGTAGGACAGTATATCTATATTTCAATTTGACCATTCTTGATAAGGACCCTAGTGACGTGGTATGATGCTAGGGGAATGTGCTAGGTGAGGACTGTATTGGAGAGTGGTGCTATTTCGCTAGGGAGACCACATATCAATCCCTTGAGGACTGTGGGGATATTGCCTTTAGGAAGACCTCATAATCATCCCTTAAAGACTGTAGGGTTACTACCCTTAGAGAGACCTTATACCCATCCATTGAAGATTATTGGGCTATTACTCATAGGGAAACTACACACCCATTTCTTGGAGATTACGGGGCTATTTCTCTTAGGCATTACCAAGATAATATAAAAACATTGTTATTTCAAATAAGACATTCATAGATTATAAATTTATGTTCTTATTTACTATGATATAATTTTGGATGATTAGAATGCTAGGCGTGAGGGAGACTCTTCCTTTTTATATCTTATAAATAATAAGTGTTTATCTTGACCACTTTTATGACTTTAAAAGGACCATCCCATTTCGGTGCTAGCTTGCCTATTCTTTCTCTATTTCTTGTGGCCTTCAAGTTTCTTAGGACCAAATCTTTAAACTTGAGTATTCTATTCTTGACCCTAGCATTGTGATACTGAGTAATCCTGACGATGGGATTCATTTCTAACTGCAACAGTCAAGCGAGATTCTTTCAAGAAATCTAAATTAGCCCTAAGGCCTTGTTCATTGCCATTTAAGGTATAATGAACCACTTTGTGATTTAGACATCCAATCTCAGTTGGGATCATGGCTTCAATCTTATAAGTAATGAGAAATGGAGTTCAGTAGTGGATGTTTTCTGAGTTGTTTTGTAAGCCTATAAGATTTTATTTAGTAGTTTTGCCTATTCTAACCTGGCATCTTTTATCTTTTTTATTGAGTTCGTTGAGCAAGACTTTGTTAGTTAGCTCAACTTGACTATTAGTTTAATGATGTGATAATAAAGAGAACTTATCATTAATATGAAGCCTTTGACAATGCTCTTGTATCTTATGGTTATCAAATGGTGTCCTATTGTTAGTTATCAAGACTTTGGGAAGTCTAAATTGGCATATAATACTCTTCTATAAAAATAAAAGTACTTTGTTGGTGATAATCTCTACTAAGGCTTATACTTCAAACTATTTAGTAAAATAATCAACAATTACTAGGATAAACTGTCTTTTTCTTGTGGCATTAGGGAATGGACCTAGTTTGTCTATCCCCTATTGGGCAAAAGGACATAAGGAGGTTATAGTGGTCACTTTTGCAAATGACTGACAAGAGATTGAGGTAAATCTATGATATTGATCACATTTCATTACCAAGTCTATAGCATCATGGAGTATATGGTTGGATAATAGAAACTGTTCTTGTGCTCTGAGCAGGAAAAGCTTTAGAGCCTGTATATAGGTCATATATACCCTCGTGTATCTCTCTCAAAACATAAGCACTTTCTTCAAAGGATAAGCACTTCAGTATTGGAGTTCAGGTGGATCTTTGGTATAGAACATTATTAATGACACAATACTCCACTATTCGCCTAATTAGATGAATGGTTTCTTTTTTTATTTGAGGATAGTCCTATAGTAAGCAAGTAATGCATGATTAAGGTTCTCCAATCTTTCTTAATGTTTATGGGAACAACGACAAGCTCTTTGTCGCCCATACTCAGTTTTTCTAAAATTTCAATCTAGATATCTATAGAGAGATGTACAGGATTGGAGCTTGCTATTTTAGGTAAGAGATCTCCCAATGATTTTCTTCTCTTGGAATACGAGTGATTGAAATGCTTTTTCCTTCAGCTTCCTTGCAGGAATAAGATTGGACCTTTTGAAGATATTGCTACATAGTTGGTTATTTGGGCTTATATATTTATTGGCATTAACTAACCACCAACTAAGAGTCATTATAAATTTAAAGTAGGTATGTATTCAAGGCCTATGTAAGGTTTAATGTTGTTAGGAGAGCTTTATGCTCTGACACATTATTTATGGTTGGAAACTCAAAATGGACTCTATATTTAATTATTTGATCTTTAGGACTAACAAGTACTATCCCTTATTCACTCCATTAACATTGGAAGAGCCATTAACATATAATTCCCATGCCGGGATCTTTAGATGTTATTCTATTGGAGCTTCTGGTTTAGTAAAGGAAGTTACGATTGAAGAAGGGGATTTAAATGTATCTATAAGACCTTTAAAAAAGCATTCAACAAAGAGTTTGGTTCTATACTGAAATCCAAACTCTCCTAATTCAATAGCTCATCTCACTAGGTGTCCAAAAATCTTTAGCTTATAGAGGATCTATCTTATAAGTTGATCTGCCAAAACTATGAATTGGTGAGGTTGGAAGTATGGTTTCAGCTTTTTAGAGGTGTTTACTAGAGTGAAGGCTAGTTTCTTCACTTTCAAATATCTTGTTTCAACATTATAAAGAGTTCGACTAAAGTAATAAATTAGATGTTGTATTCCTTCATCCTCTTTTACTATAACAATACTCATTGTTGAGTCTAACATGCCTAGATAAAGGAAAAGACTTTCATTCTTCTTTGGCTAAGACAATATCTTGGGAGATGAGAGATGAATTTTGAGCTTCTTAAAAGCCTTCTGATAATCTGAAGTCTATTCAAAGTAAGCTATATTTCTCAAACTTTTTTAAAAAAATATAGGGTATACTCCCTTAGATAAGATATGAACTAAATCAGGGCAGTCCATCTCCTTGTGAGGTGTTGAACCTCCTTCACTGATCGAGGAGGATCCATGTAAAAAATAGCTTAAGTCTTTTATGAGTTACGTTTGATTCCCTTATTGCTTAACATGAAACCCAAAAACTTTCCTTATTTAATGGCAAAGATATATTTTGGAAACATTAAGTTTCATCTAATGATGGACAAGTACAAAGAAAACTTCTTTTAAATATAGAAAACACTGCTTGAAGGTCATGCTTTTCACCAACATGTCATCAACATATCCCTCGATAATCCTTTTAAGTTGGTTATTGAATATTTTATTTACCATCCATTGGTAAGTGACTCTATCATTATTGAGCTTAAAAGACATAACTTTGTAACAAAATGTTCCCCTTTTATTAATGAAAGCTATTTTTTCCTCATCATCTAAATGCATTAAGATTTAGTGATATCCAAAATTAGCATCCAAGGAGTTCCGGTATTCAAAACCCATAATAGAGTCAACCAATTGATCAATATTGGGAAGAGAATAATTATCTTTTGTGCAAACTTTGTTCAAATCCATAAAGTCAACATATATCCACCACTGGCATTGTTTTTCTTAACCATTACTATATTTGTCAACCAGACAAGATACATCACCTCCCTAATAAAACCAGCAGCTATGAGCTTATCTACCTCTTGTTTCATTGCTTTCTATCCTTCACCTCTAAAATTCCTTTTCTTTTTCTAGATTATGTAAATAGTTGGGTCTACCTTTAATTTATGGGTAACAATCTCGAGATTGATTCTTGGCATGTTAGAGGTGCCCATTGTAAAATTAGATCTTTGGATTTTGAGAAGCTTTATTAGCGACTGTTATTATATTGGTGTTAGGGTGGATCCCATTTTCGTGACTCCTTGCTTATTTTTCCAAGAACAACATCCTTTAATTCTTCAGCAGCTTGGTTCTAACCTCTACCCTTTCTTTTAGAAATCCTTGTTAGTCTAATAGTAGGGCCTTCTTTCCTTTCATATGAGTAGGGGCACACTACCTTGAGATCACCTGATTCCCTTGTACTATGGCCACTCCCTTCTAAGTTTGGAATATTAGCACTAAGTACCTAATGTTGATAACATTGATCTACTGTAGAAGAGGCATACCTAGAATGACATTGTAAACCAAGGGCATGTCAATAATCATGAAGGTTTGTTGGAGGGAGTCACGTTTAGAGGGAGTGCTAATAGTGACTTGGATTTCCATGGTGCCTTTCATTGATACGCGTAAACCTTCTATCCTAATGAGAGAAGTCTTCACTAGGATTAGTCTTAAGGGAGATGTTCTCATTTGTGCCACTAATTCATATGAGATGATGTTAATCACATTATCATCTTCTACCAACACTCAATGTACTCGATAGTTAGAAAGGATTGTAGAGATTACTAGAGTATCTTTATGTAAGAAAGTTATTCCCTCTCTATCTTCTAGAGTGAAGATGAGCTCATACCACTAATTTATAAGACGAGCAATTACAAAGACTTGTTTTCTATACTTTTTTTTACCTGTTTAGGAATCACCTCCTATAGAGGTGCCATTTAAGATCACATTGATTTTAGGTAGTGCCAGTATGGATTGACCAAGCTCTTCTCCTCTTTACTCGAGATGGGAATCCCTCTTCAAGAACTAGCGGAGATAGCCTTTAGCTATCAATCTTTCAATTTTTTTCTTCAAGACATAACACTCATCTGTGTCATATCATTTATCCTCGTGAAATAGACAATACTTCTTGGATGTGCAAGTACTAGGTGGCGATCTCATGGGTGAACTAATGTGCAAGTACTGGTATTAGACAAGTTCCTTATCCTAAATGGCCACAAGGACTTTAGTAAGAATAGAATTTAATAAAGTGTTACACATTTCAGGGTAACTCAGGTGTTCCCTAATCAGCCTCTTTTGAGTTTTCATAGGATTGTTGTCCCTCCTAGCAATCTCGCTTGGAAGACCTTTCAGGAAATTGTTTTTAGAGAAACGAGGAGGACCATAGTATAACACACTTGTCTCCTCTACTCGAATATGGTTCTTCATGGCTTGCTTCACTTTTAAAAATTTTCTGTTCCGTAGGGCATATAACTCTTTCTACATAGCTTTTCCCTTTACTTTACGTATAAGGGCTTTAGAAGCCATAAACTCTATTAATTCTTCAACCTTGAGCATTTTTTTATTAAACCTTTTCAAGTATGCTCGTGTGGACTTATTATCTACTTGAGTGATCCTATAAAGTTCTGTGAAACTATTCTTTATTAGGATACCTGTATTGAATCACGCCATTAGCATAGTACAAATGTCACTAAAGCTTGTAATAGAGTTTAACTTTAAATTATTGTACCACACACGCATTGATCCCTTAAAAATTATAGGGAAGATCTTACATATGGTATAGTTGTCTTAGATGACCAGTTTCAGGCTTCTCTACATATTATGTACATGTTCCATTGGATCTGCAAGACCATCATAATTATCCAAGGTCATTTTGGTATAAATGTATTCATTGGGTATACGAGAATGCAACACTCGTCTTGGTAGGGGAGAGTCTTAAATTTGATAGGGGGTGTACACATCTCTATGCATATACTCTCATGTAAACTACTTTCCACTCATATGTCTGAGTTATAGGGAACTTGAGATTTCTATCGTGGAAAGGCGAGATCTATAGATATCCTTTTACCCTCGATGGTTAGATAAACATCTAGAATACTCATTATGTGCACGAGCATCATAATGATATAAACTCTCTTCAAAAAGGTTGGATGACATCTGAAGTTGAAAATGCCCTATCGTTTCATTCTACCCATACTTCTTTGGGTAATGTGACTGTCTGTGTACAATAGGTGTGGCCTTCTACTGTGAAGGTCAAAATGAGGGTGCAACAACTTGTTGAGGTGGTGCTAGACTTGTTGAAGTAAGGTTTCTTTTGCTTGTTGATTTGCCCATATTTATTGGGTGAAGAGTTGCACTTGGTTGATGAGTTGTTAAAGGCTTGGATGGGCAAAAGTGTTTATTACAGTAAGGAGATTTGTTATACATTCTATTATAGGAGTGTCTTGGTTTTCTTTCATTGATAATTAGAAGGGATATCAATAATCCAATAGAAAAAATAATGGCTTTTTGAAAGTTTTCATAAACAATGCCAAATGATGATGTTAAATCTTAAATGCTTAGGAATGAGGTTATTTGGGTTTGGATAGTGGTTCATAAAATTTTCATATCAATATTTACTTTTCCATAGCCCAGGAAGTACATAATTGATGGTAAAAGTCTTGATACCTGTAAAATAGTCCTTTTCGGTAGGATTTAGAAACCCTCTAATGATAAAGCTATTGACTTTAAATGGAAATTGTAATAAACAAATAAAAAGGCTTTACATTAAAAGAACAAAAGTGTTTGTTCTTTTTTTATGTGATAAATTCTCTGAGTTAAGGTATGAATGCTTAAAGAGTACATTCGCATGAATTATCATTTTATGATGAATTTGCTCATTCACAAAGAATCAAAATATTAAGTGAAAAAAATCTAACTCATCAAGAAACAGTTGAGGAATGTAAAAAATGTTTCTAACCTAATTAATAAAATTTATAGACTTGAGATATAATATATATACATATTATTATATATTTTTTATATAATACACACACACGAAAGACACATAAATTCAACTTATTTATATAATCTAGTACATAGTCGAAATATTTTTTTGCATAAAATATATTTGATCCCATTATATCTAATGCGATATACAATTGAAGATTCCTTTCAAATTGCAACATAAAATGTAGATGTGGGTTCAAAATTGAACCATTCATGTAAACGGGAAGCATAAACGTTGCCTAATGACTCGATGATTTAAAAATTCAACATTAGCGAGACAACAAAACTACTAATCACCCACTTGCAGTAAGTGCCTTAATTCAACATATTGTCCAGTTTTACTTCGTTGGAGGACCGGTTGTGTTTCATAAAGGAATCAAGACCCTTGAAATTGCTCACGTCTCTTCTTGCCTATTGTTGATTCCCACAACTGATCAATCAGTCTCTACAAAGTATGGCAGACAAAATTAGGGTTTCCCCACAACGAAGTAATACTTTCTCTTAAGTAATCAGGTGGCCAATTAACTAAAGTAATTAGTGGAGAGAGGGCCCTAAAACCATGACTCTAAAGTGGGCGGTGATGATTCCACTGACGTGTCATGCCCGCAACTTGTTTTCATAGTTGGTAGACTTTTTTCTAGAAAAAAGATTTATTTTGTGTCGTGCTTTACGTGTTAGTGATCCTAATTAACTATGACATGTTGAGTAAAATAAAGCAACCTATGATGATATCTGATCGAAGTCTCAACTGTACAGAAGAGCTACTCCATAATGGTTTTTGAAGCAATATTAATGGTAGCTAGGAACAAGGTCTAGATGCTATAAGAGCTAAGAAGAGCTGCAAAAACTGATGCTCCACTTTTACTTCTCAACTTCTTCCATGAGCATATTTCTAGTTGACACTTTGTATTGGATATTCGTCGACTGTGAAATTGGCTGGCTAGTCTTAATCTTGACTAGAACGAGGACTTTTGTGGCTGAATTGACATCTTTGATGCAAAATAATCAACGTACGTAAGAAATAATAATGGAATGAAGATCACTTCTCCAATATAAAAAGAAAACCATTTTAATTTGACGCGGGTTAATATAAGTCCTTCATATAATTATGTTAATTTGGTCTTGACAATATTATACAGAATTTTATTTGAATTTGTTTGGAAAAATCTTATAGATTTTTCGAACCTAAAATCTAGCATAATCTTAGGAATAATTATGTATCTAGCTAGTTTAACGTTCATCAAAGCTTTCAAATAGCTTCTTGGTATGCGTGTTTTCATTGTTATTTATTTATTTATTTATTTAATATGATGTATTTCTTGTTTACAATATATGTTTATCATTCAACCTTAATCAATTTAGCCAGTTTTTTTTTTTTTTTCATTCCATTATGTGTCTGATGGTATAGCTGGAATGCACCCAAATCCATATCAGCTTATGAAGGGAAAACAATTATTTTAGCGGCAGGGAGGACACAGGCATTCTCTTTGGAGAGTGTTCTCTTGGGTTCTTTATTCTAGCTATATATATAATCTATGTAAAATGGATATAGTTGAAATGATCTTATATATATATATATATATATATATATATATATATATATATATATATATATATATCTTGAATGTCCTTATTCCCCAATATATAATTTGTTAAAGTTTTGTTGGTTTGCTACATGATATTAAATTGTAAACTATGATCACCTTGTAATTTCTCATAATATGAGTTGCAATATTCTCTAAATTAACTTTAATATTGTCTAAACTTTAAATGTATAGTATGAAATTTAGTGTTTATAGATTTTGGATCAAATTTGAATAACTAACTTGTTCAGCTCCATGAAATCCTTTTCCAACTACAAGGTTAACGATCCCACTAATAGTGTGATGGAACCCTTGAACTTTTGAAAAAAAGTATATTAGTAAATTAGTGTTTAATGATGGAAATTCTAAACAAAAATAAATAAATATGAATAAAATAAATATAGTATAACTAGGGTGAAGGTTTCTCGTGAATTAGTTGAGAGATATAGATGAAACTAATCTTAAAATAATGTACAAAACACTACTAGAAATTCATTTAAAACCAACAGAATTATCGACGGCCACTATTCTGTCTGGACTTCAGTTGGTATATATATCACATGATGCGGTTAATAGAGTGATGGTGTATTATTTCTGATGGCAAAGCATGAAAGCACTTTAACAGTGTGTATCCTCACTTTTCAGCTGAATTAAGAAACGTGTGTCTTGGGTTGTGTACAGACGGATTCAACCCATTCAAGTTATTTACTGCTCCTTATTCTTGTTGGCCAGTCATACTCATGGTTTATAACTTGCCACTAGGGATGTGTATAAGGCTGGAGTTCATGTTTTTATCTATTGTCATACCCGGTCCGAGCAGTCCGGGCTAGAATATAGATGTTTGTCTTCGACCTTTGATTGTTGAGTTGACGCAATTGTGGTCTTCTGGAGCTTTGACTTATGATATATCGAGGAAATAGAATTTTGTTATGAGGGCGATTTTGATGTGGACTATCAATGATTTTCCAGCTTATGGAATGGTTTTTGGTTGAAGCACGTATGGAAAACTAACATGTTCATACTGCATGGAAAATAACAAGGCATTCACGTTAACAAACTGAGATAGAGCTTCTTTTTTTTACTGTCATCACTGTTTCTTGCTAATGATAGTAATTTTTCTATCAGTAAATGTAACTGTAATATATCAATAGTAATTTTTTCATCGGTATTAATGTTTGTATTTGATAATTTTCTAGTAGTATCTAATATCTTATCAAGAAACATCTCAATCTAAAAATTTAAATTATTAAGTGAAGTTTTAATATATAATTTATATTATTTTTTAATAATAAAAATAATTATAATAAAATATTCTTGCATTGTTTTGTCCAAAGTTGCTTTCAATAACAATATTATTTATTAGAGTAAGTTACCAAAATAACATGCTGTGTCATATTTCTTTCATGTAAATTATAACAAGCTGTGTCATGGACGATATGGCCGATGTATTAGGTTGCGATCAATAGAGTCCACCTTGAAACAATACAGCCTTTGTTCTACAAGATTCCATGACGTCCAACTCTATCATGGCCTGCATAATCATTATTCTTACTGGAAAAGTCCAATCGTGTTTTTTAATTTCTTTGAATTTTTGTTTTACTTTAAATCATTTTAATTGGATAATATTAAAATAAATTTTAAAAAATAAAAATAAAATATTATTTTATAGTATTTTCAAATAAAAAAAATATTTTAAAAAATAATATTTATTACAACGCCAAATACATGAGTTTTATTTTTTTATTCTTGGATATTTTGAAAATGAATTTTTTAGGAAATAAATGGTTGCAAATGCACAACATATCTCGCTTATCAGTCTGGTAGTTTTGTATGCAGTAATTTTTAAGTTTTAATGATATCGATTTATTTGACGAGGAATAGGCATTCGTGCCCTTTAGTTTAAGCTGGTTTAAAAGTGTAAGTGTGGTTGCGGTTATTTTTTAAAGTGTTTTTTATGCTGAAATGTATCAAAATAATATTTTTTTATGTTTTAAAAAATTATTTTTAAGATCATCGCATCAAAACTATCCAAAACATACAAAATAAAATTATTTTTTTATAAAATATGGTTTGCACCGCGTTCCTAAATGATACCTAACTTCCAATTAACCTTTTAATCAAATAAATAAAGAAATCAAGTGCACTTTTTTAATTTTCTTCTTCTTATTATTTAAAAACAATTGGTAGAAATTAACTTCAATTTCATAGGATTTGCCTGTGCATCCACATCATGCTATGGATAGAATTTTAAGTTAACTTTTAATTTAAGTCAGGAAGGTGTCGGTATTTTGGATATATTTTTTAGTATTGTAATTTTTTTAATTAAAAAACATAAATATAATATATAAGCTTAATATAATTAATTGAAAGTATATAAACTGATAAATCATATTAATGATAATTGAGAAGCAAATTTATCTTCCTTGAAAAGCTTAATTAAAGATTTGCATATATGTGTGTGTATATATATATATACACGTGCGCGCGCGCAAATATCTTACCTGGCTAGATTTTTTTTTGTATTTTTTTTAATTTATCTTAAATTTCAATTCTTGTTATATTATGTATAAATAATTTTTATTTTTATAAGTGCATCATTCGTATACAATTTATATATCTAAAATTTAAAGATAACTTATAATAATCTCTTGAAATGTTATGAAATTATAGAAATAATTCAAAAGATTAATTATTATTTTAAAAACATATTAAATTAAACAATTTAAAAAACTAGAGAGATGGTATTAGTTAAAATTTAAATTTTAAAAAATAAAATTAAAAATTAAAATTAATTACAGGCCCTACATAAAAATTAATTTTTTTTATAAATACATCATGGAAGTATATTTATTTATCTAAAATTTAAGAGGAAAATATTAAAGATAAATTAAAATAATTTCTTTAAAGTATTATAAAATTATAAAAAAAATTAAAAGATTATTTACTAATAATGTTTTTTACTAAACTTAAAATTTGAAAGATATGTTAATTAAAATTAAAAAAAAAATAGTTAATGAAAATTTAAAAAAAAAAAAATGAAGTAGAGGCAATCCCTGCTACACTAGGCACGACAAGCCCACATGCCTATAAAAAAGCCCGTGTGTTTGGTTTAGTTTTTTTTTTTTTTTTTTAATGGACGATCCTATTCATCTTGGCAATGATGTGTTTTCAAGTCACGACCAGAAAATAGGGATCTAGTTTTATAACCTAAATAATTCATTTTCAACTTGGTTTTATTTAAAAACAATACCTCAAAAACATCTTAAAAACTTTAGAAAAACATTTTCAACCATGAAACACCTTTGAATTAATTAAAAAATAAAAAATCAAATAGAATAAAAAAACTTAATGGATCTTGATCTATTTTTTCCAACATTTTTAAAGGGCAAAACCATATTTATTGAATTTTTTTCTCTAAAATGAACCTTCTTTAGATACCAATTTTTACCTTTTATGTGGTCGGAATGTAATCAGCCAAATACTTTTTTTTTCCTTCTCTTTTTCCTACAAATTTCTATCTCATCCCTCAGCATTCAAGAATTGAAATATAACAAAAATAAAATTTAATATTCAAGAACTGAAATATGACAAAAATGAATTTTTGTATTTTAATCTAAAAACCTTAAATATTAGGGACCAAACATTTATAATATAACTCTAGTGAATAAATTGAAGTTTTTAGATCCTTTTTAAAATACTGGTTCAATTTTGATGCTTTTTATTTTTATTTTTTACTTAACAATAATCTAAAATTTTATTTCAAAAAAATAAGTTTTAATTTAACATTGAAATATTCTATGATATATTAATTATGTAAGAATATGTAAGTAAAAATAAATCACAACACATAAAATCATACTAATATAACTTAGAATGATTAATTTTTTTAAAAAAAAATAAAGTTTTGTTGAAGACCTCAGATTGATATTCTCAATAGTTTTTTTGTTCACTCTCAGTATTCGACATGGACACTGCTAGAACAAAATGAAGAATCATTTCGTGAAGCTAAAGCATAAGCCCAACCGATATTTATATTACTAAATGAGTCCATTCAGTCCTGACTTCAAGTAATATTTATAAATATCAGTTGGGCTTTTGCTTTTGCAGAGCTATAAGAAAATTTGTGTTGTTGGAAATTTCATGCCCGGGCCCAATTATTTCCTTAGCTTGATCCTTTTAAATTACGGGTGTTAAAAAAATTCCTAATCAGTAATATTTATATTAATTGATTTGATTTAACTTGTAAAAGTTTGATAATATAAATATTATGGATGATAGTGGATGAAAAAACATAATAAATGCATATCACAAGTTAAGTACAGGTTGAAACTTTTAAAACCCGCTTAACTTGACCCAACCTATATAATTTAATATAAGTAGCCTAAGTCTTTGATATAAATAATCTTTTTTCCTTCTCTCTCTTTATTTTATTTTCTCTCGTCTTCGCACTCATAGTCGCCTATCATTCTCTTAATCTCTCTCCCTTCTGTATATTCTCTACTTTTATATAAATTATAGTTGTTCATTTTGAAGATTAATATGATAAAGTGATAGTGCATTTTACAATCTTAATCTTTTATGTACGAAGATACCATAAAAAAAGCAATCAAGAATCCAAATTGGACTTTTATTTTCTTAGTCAAATCGCAAACCTAAAAGCATTTTATAATCTCTTCCTATTAGTTTGTCTTTTTTTCATATTGCACCCTAATTGTTTAAAATGTTTGGTTGTGATTTTTTTTTATTTTTGCTTTGTATTTTTATGTTGAAATTGTGATAGTTATTATGTTGTCCCTTATATATGCAATTTAAGGGTATTATCTAGTTGTAATAGTTGTACGCCGATATTTTTTTAGCATCATCAAAGAAAAAGAGTATTAATATACCCAACTCATTAATATCGATAATATCCATAAAAACTTTAACCCAACCCAATATATCCAACCCTCTCAGGTCCAAAAAATTAAATGGACCGGGTTTATATTTTAGGAAACATTAGAAGTTGGGTTAGATACAATTATAGATCAAAACCTAACCTACTGTATCCACAAACACCCATACTTATAATTTATTAAAAGAACTGAACCAATCATTATATGCTAATAGATTTTAGGTTGGCGTATAAGTTTGGCTACACCATTGACTCGTGTTATGTCACGGGTCAATCAATATTTTTTTGAATGTCGTAGGTTAGATCAATATCTTTCCGAACGTAAAAATAAATGTGTTGGAATTACTAGTGTATTTCTTAAAAACAATAACCATGAATTCAAAACATATTGTATATTAGATGATATTCTTTTAAAAATTGAAACGATGATATACTGAATGATACTTTTTTAATATTAAAATGGTAATATATTGAATCGACCCTGGGTCGGCCTGGTTTAATAAAAGAAACTCGCAGGTCAGGTAATAAACCATGTTAATTCTACAAAAATCAAATAGAACAATTGAAAAACTCAATCCTCAATTAACTCAATATTAAATGACAAAATTGGCAAAAAAAATGATATTCAATTAAAAAAAGCTCTCAGTGAATCTAAATTAATCAATCAAACTCACAACTTGAGTCATGTACCTAGATGGACTTAATAATTTTTTTAATTCCTGAGAGTATTTATGTATATTTATTTTAAAGAACGACCGGGATAAGTGTGTGAGATTCAGGTAACAAAAGCATGTCTAATTTTTTTAAGCTAGATAACAAAAGAGGCCTTTTTATTTTAAGTTAAATTAAGAAAACATAGATCATTGAATGACAAAGGATGGATATTTTTTTAGTTTGAGGGACTTAAAATGCATTAATAGCAAAAAAAAAAAAACAAAGAGCTAAAGTGTAAAATGTGGATAAAATTTAAAAAAAGAAGAAGAAGAAGAAGAAGAAAAGGCATGCCATACACACCCCTGGCCCATTAGAAAGAAGCATGGCCCACACCATACCTTTTTCTTCTAATTGTAAAGGGTTGACGACTCCAACCTTTGTTTTTCTTAAATAAAAAAGACACAGACAACGCGTTTGCAGCCTAAAAATTCAACGATTAAAGGGTTACTTGAAAATTAGGATAATAATATTTTATGGCTAAAACTTTGATTCAAAACTCATTTTTGACCTAAAACACCTAAAAATCACCCTAGACAATGCTAAATCTATTTATAGTCTCAAACAACCTAAAAATCAACTTAAAAATCCAAAATCAACCTAAATTCAAAAATATTCTCAAGTTTAGATCTACCATCATAGACTATGGTAATATCAAAGAACACCTTAGTGGAACTCCCTTAATTGAATAGAACCTGTTGATGTGTAAATCGATTATTTTGGTGATCGAGATCAATGTCAATTGAGACTTTCTCTCTCTACTACCGGAATCTTGCAACTCTCTCTTTTCTCCCCCAAACTAGTGGATAAAATAAAGAAAGTCTTGTATCAAAATTGAATTTTAGAAAATAGAAGGGACTGAAAAGTGATTATTTGGGAAATTGGATGACTAAAACAAACTTTTTTTACCACCTATCTTGAATACCTTTTCCATCTTGGTCCTCCATCTTTCAATTTTTCCCTTGGTTAATAAATAGGAAGCAATTGGCCATTAATTTCACAATACAAGGACTCAATCGAAAAAAACAAAAAATTATGAATTAAAATGAAAAAAAAATCATTGCTGGGTTTTCACCTCAAGGCTTAGTTTTCTTTATAATTATAATTATAATTTATAATGGGTCCATCAAGTTGGGGTTTTCAACATTTTAGGTTGGAGAATAAGTTTCGTGGGTCTCCCCCTTTTAATTTATTAAAAGAAGAGAAGTGGTCCAAATCCAACCTCTCTCTAGTGAAACTGAACTCTTCGAGTCCTGAATTGCAGCAATTTCCATTCAAGAGATTAAAATATTCCACTCGATGACGAGCACCAAAGAGTCAGTGACATATAATGTCAATTTAATTCTACATTGTATTTTGCGTTTTTTTTTTTGTTTTTTATTATTATTATTATTTTCTTGAGACCTATGCTGTCCTTCGTCCGGAGCCTTCTGAATTGTCAAAAATCTGTGGATAGGCTAACTCCATTAGATCCAGCCAGTAGCAGTCACGAAAGATCTTGTGAATATATTGTTTTCCCTACTGAAAAACCCCAACATCAATTACTAGAAAACATGTTGTGCCATGCTATGATACCCTACATATTTTCCAAAAGCTTTTGGAAAGACAAGAAGGCAAAAAATTTAATGACCACCGTAATGATTTGGAGGGCTTGAGTGTTTGGAACAGTAAAGGTCCAGTTCACATGGTCCGAATGTGTGCGTTGCCCATGGCCTCAAAAATCTATGGTCTAGGGTCGTTTCTGCCATGCACTCACGTGGCTCTAATTTGTCTGCCTATCCCGACAATAGTTTCTTTTTTTCTTTTTTTTTTTACGTTTAGGGTGATTGTGATTAAAATTGTTTTTTAAAATAATTTTTTTTTATTTTTTAAAACTTATTTTTACATTAACATATCATCACCATATCAAGAAAAAATCATTAACATAGGAGAATAGGGAAATTTTCTACAGGTAAAGTTACCACTAGATAAAAAAGCAAGGAGCATCCGAGTACATTGCAGCTTGGAAGTTGGAGCATTTTGGACCATTCTGAATGCAATGTTGTTGTCATTCTTTATTGCTTTTCTTTTTTCCCTTCTGATTTTCCCTTCGGGTCAGACAAAAAAATGAACTCAATCCGACAAAGGTAGTCCTATCATGTTCTGTTTTTGAAAACGGTGCTTCTTGGGCTTGCTGGCCATGGAAATGTTTTTGTCTTAGCCTCATAAAAATGTAATATCTTTTATCTTAAATACTATGCCCGACAGCAGCTCTATCATGAAACACCAGCTGTAAATAAATTTGCAACTTAAATTTCATGAATGATGACATATCATTGCATGAATTGCATTTATCAATTCCGTGAAACATGATGATGACTTGACAATTAATTTCGACGGTTAAGAATTTACAGGTTCATGCAAAAAATTAGAAAAACACTCCTTACAGAGAAATACTAGATAGGTGTCCAATGATTTGCAGTAGGTTGAGATGATTTTTTTTTAGTGTAACAAGACATCATAAAAAGATAATTAAAAAAAATAATGATTATCAATTTTGAGAATCAAAACTAGAAGGTTGAAATTTAAAAAAAAAATCAATAAACAAAAAACAATCTAAAAGAAAAAAGTACCATCAAACCCAGGCGAGAGCCAAAACTCGCAAATAGAATCATGTATACAGGATAACAAATAGAAGGCAAAGCAGGAAAAAGAAGAAGTTTAATTTTAAAAATAATCAAATTTTAAAGGAAAAAATCAAAAAGCATAAAAAAAAAAGCAACCTAAAAAACCCCTGAGCTACCTAACCAAACCTCTTGCCTATATCATGAGATGCGGATAACTTAATTCAAAAGAAACCGAAGTAAATAACGAAGTTCATTTTTCAAAACGAACAACTCCAAAAAATGTAATCTAAAAAAAATATCAACATGTGTTAATGTTTCAAACTCATGACACTAGCTATTGACTAAATTAGAAGCGCCTCATTTGAAAAGTCATTATTTTAAAACTTGAATCAACCTAATGGGTTGACCCATGATCTAGGTGACCCTGGGCATAGGTCGCCCTAGGTTTCAAAAGAAATTGGGGAGAATTGATTCAATGTAAAATAGTCAAAACCCGAGTTAACCCGGGGCAAATCCAGCCAAAATTGGGTCAGAACTTGTTAACAATTTTCCTTTATTTTAATTTTTTGTATTTTACTTCTTTTATAAAATAAAAAAATTTGGTTGACATGGGTTAACTCGGGTTAACCTACTCGACCCATGACCTAATATTTGTCTCGGATCAACTCCTAGGTCGGGTCTAAAAACTATAGGAAAAACCAAGGAGACCACATTCCAATAAATCAAATATCAAATGATAAGATAAAAAAAAAATCAAAGATAGAAGAAATAGAAATTAAGAGAATAAGGACCTCATTCAAATAAAAATTACAAAACAACCTAAAAGTTTGAATCGAAGGGAAATTGAATAAAAAACTATATAAAAAAAAAGAATCCAAAATAAATAATAAAAATCAAGAGAATGAGCACCAAATTAAAAAAAATAAAAAATCAAGATTATAGATTTAAGATGAAATTGAAAACAAATTAAAATTTTAAAAAAAGGATTAAGAATCAAAATTATAAGGGCTTAACTTGAAATATCATCAAATCTTGAATTTATGGGCAAAATTGAAATGAAAAATCAAATTTACAAAAGAATCCAAACGAAAAATAAAAACCAAGGGAATGAGAAACAAATTTGAAGAAATTAAAAATAAGATCATGGATGTAAGCCTAAAATTGAAAATGAATTAAGAATTAAAAAAAGGGCTAAAATTCAAAATTAGAAATCAAAACATTGAGGGTTAAACCTGAAATATCATAGAATAAGATAACAAATTTGATCTAAAAATCAAATTCTAAAGGACAAAATTGAAAAAAAATCAAATTTAATATAATTAAAAGAATAAGGACCAAATACGATAAAATTAACGAATAACATACTCTTCTAGTTTTTGGAAAGGGTAGCATGTTTTTCGAGGATGAAGAGAGAGAAAATAGGGGAGAAACAATATCATTAGAGCTCCACCATGTTTGGGGCGGCTACACGTGCCCCACCACCATGAAGGGAGTAGCGAGATGCATCAAATGCCACCCCAAAATGTGGTGTTCAGCCAGCAGAAGGCACCACACACGCCGCCTAAAAGTCATGGGTACCTCCTACTTGTTGGCACATGCACCACCAACGAATATCTTTTTATTTAAAATAATATTATATTTAAATGAAAAGACTAAAATTCCCCCAAGTTAACTTGCCAATTACAAATAAACCAACAGGAAGTTATGAAAATGCCTTTAATCGTAACCTTCAGAAAATTTAATTTAAAGGCTCATTTGGGCACTGTATTGCTCAAATAAAAGTCCTAGATACCCCTGTGAATCTTAAATTGACAGTTTTATGTTGTGGCAAATACCATTTTACCATTAAAACCAAGTTATTAATTTTATGTTGTCATGGGCAAAATAGTAATTTCATCGTGCACGTCCACAATGAAATGTGAGTGTGTTCGTAGTGAAACATTGATGGGGTTTAGTTTTTATTTTTTAATGAACACAAAGGAATACCAAAACATAGTAGCAACTAGATTGGCTCGTGTTATACTGCGGATCAGATCAATTTTTTTAATGTAAAAAATATCTAAAAGTTGTTAGTGTATTTTCTAACAAAAAAACAAATCTTGAAATCAAAATAATGCATATTGGACAATATTAGATGACATTTTTTTTAATATGGAGACAACGACATATTGGATCAGCCTAGGTTAACTTATCAAATCTACGACCTAGGTCATGAGACCATGATAACCCTATAGAAAGAAATTAAAAAAATAAAATGAAGGTCAATCCTTAATCAACCCAATGTTGAAGGATGGAACTGAAAAAAAATATTAAATTAAAAGGGATGAAAAAAATACCCAGGTCAACTGAATTATCATGTCAAACTCACGACCCAAGCTATAAAATCGAGATATCTCAATAGAAAAAAATCAAACAAAATTATGAAACTCAATTTTCAACCACCTCAATGATGAAGGGTGAAATCGAAAAAAATCAACTAAAAACAAGACCTAAAGAAATAGCACAAGCCAACTTGAGCTAACTTGTTAAACATGTGATCAAGATTATAAGACCTAAATAACTTAATAAAAATAAAATAAAAAATATTGAAGTTCCATTTTCAATAGATCAAATATTGAAGGTTGAAATAGAAAAGAAAAGAAAAGAAAAAACTATATCCATAAGATCAGGATAATTAGGATAACTCCACAAAAAGCAAATTAAAACAAGTTATGAAATTCAATTCCCAAACAATTTAATATCAAAGGATGAAATTGAACACTAAATTAAAAAAAGAATATCAAGTAGTTAGAGGGTGAAGTTGAAAACAAATTTTCAAAAAGATCCAAAAAATAACACGAGTCGACTCGTGTCTACCTACCAAATCCATGATTTAGGTTAGAAGATTGAGATAACTCTATACAAAGCAAATAAAAAAAATGAAGCCCAATTAAAAAAATCTAAAATTAAAAAAGAATCTAAAAAATATGAAGAGAATCAATTCATGTCAATTTATCAAACACGCAACCCGGGTTATAAGGTCAAAATAATGTCATTGAAAGCAAATCAAAATAAATGACAAAGCTCAATTTTCAATCAACCCAATATTAAATGATGAAATTAAAATACAAATCAATTAAAAATAAACCAAAAAATAATAACCAAGTTAACATGTTAAACTTGTGATGTGGGTTATAAGACCAGTAAACTTCATAAGAATATAGATAAAAAAAACAATTGTGAAACTTTACTTCTAATATATCCAATGTTAAAGGTTGAAATCGAGAGGAAAAAAAAACTAAATCCATGAGATCAAGATAATGTCATAGAAAGCAAATCAAAAAATATATGAAACCCAATTTCCAACCAACTCATTGTTAAAGGATGAAATTATAAAAAAAAATTATAAAAAGTTATAAAAAAATGATTTAAATTAACCTGAGTTAACCTTTTAAACTCATGACCTGGGACATAAGATGATGATAGATTCATATAAAGCAGATCAAAAAAATATTACGAAGCTTCACTTCAAACATATCCAATATTGAAGGTTGAAATAAAGAAAAATAAAAAATAAACCATGAGATGGTATATTATCTAACATAAAGAAAAAAAATTACAAAGCACAATTCCCATAATAACCTAATATAAAATGATAAATTTGAATAAATAAACAAATATGAAGAAGATGGGTGTTAACGGGTGAAAATGAATAAATAAATATACATACATAAAATGTGTGTAGAAAATTTAATTCGTAAACATTTGTTGTTGTTGTGTATCTATTAGGTATCGTTTGATTATTATCTCAAGACAAAAGATATGAAGATAGTAGGACAAAGATAATATATATCTTTTTATGTCTTTGTCTCTTCTATATTTGTCACTATGATTATACAATCCTAACCAAACAAAATTATTAGGAATTTTAGAAAGCTTAATTAAATTTATTCGGGACTTAATCGCAAGGAAAATCAACTTTTAGAGTCAATTTGGATGTTAATTGAAATAAATTAAAGCTTGGAGACTAAAATTGGACTCTAGAAAGCTTAATTGGTCAAATCAAAAGCTTAATTACATAAAATTTAAAGCCTTATGGGCAATTAGGAACATAATTGAATAATTTGTAAATCAAGGACCCACTTGCAAAAGATGTGTGACTTTGGGGACTGAAATCGATGAAATCAGGGGTCAAATCAAAGAAAATTAAGAGTTTGTTGATCAATTGAGGGTTCAATTAAACAAATCAAAAACCAAGAACCAAATTGTAAAAGGCGCTAAAATCTGGTGCTGACAATTGAATTTAACAGGGGTGAAATTGCATAAAATTAGGAGTTCATAAAAACATTAGAAGCTCTAAATCTGCCAATAAAAAGAGAGGTAATCAAAGGAGAAAAAGGAGAGGAGAAGAGAGAGGGGGAAAATAAACTTTGATTAAGGATCAATTCAGGGTTTGATGGATTTAGTTCGTTTTGTTGGGTTTGGAAATAAAAAGAAAGAAAGGTAGCATTAGCAATCCATCCATATTTGAAGATTTCAAGTTCGAAAGGTATATCCCTATAAACTTTGAAAATGAAGTCCACAAGGCCTGCTGGAGTTTTTTCTTGTTTAATGCAATGTGTTTGGGTATATTGATGTGATATTTATTTCCTTAATATGTTAAGTTTCGTTTTGGTTTGATTTGAAATCTCCCAAATATGGAAGCAAGGTGTTGATCTTGTCCTATTTTAGCTAATGCATGTTTCTAGGTTTCTGAGCTTTGTTTGGTTCTAATTGAAGGTTTAGAAAGACATTTGTAACCCAAATTGTGTAAATATGTAGGCTTTTTTTAAGTTGGTAGAGTTAAAGATTGGATTTAATGCTAACTTATGATTATTTGTTGTTTTGGGGAATTCTTTGATTCAAGTATGTTTGGTTTTGATAATGTGTCCTGTTGGAACCAAGAAAGCATGTTTTAGAGGTTAAAAATGGTCATTCTGTGTTTTTAAGGCAGTGTTCTTCGTATTCTTAGAAAGAACATTGCCTTAACTCTATGATTTGGATCAACTCTAGTCCAATTGTTTGCACATAAATCTTTGGACAATTTATTTAGCAAATTATCTAGGGTGAGAATACATCAATAATATATATTCATGCATTTAGATCCTAGGTTTTCTTCAGTTACCCAGAATATATTTTGACAAAATTGTGGATTTTGAGTGATAATCAATGGGTTTTGATGTTTGATACTTTATCTATGTTTAATTACGAACACAACCATGCCTTTTATTGCTTGAAATCGGGTCTAGTTTGTGTTAAACGTTGTTGGGATTAGGTTTGAACGTTCTTCGTGTTCTTCCTTTTTTTCATGTTTGATCCATTTTGCTTGAAAGGTTTTTTTTAATTTTTATGTTTTTTATGTTTGATCTGTTTTGGTGTTGTTTTCTAGTTTTGGGTTAGTTTTCGAGTTCACCCAGTCTGGTCAACCCAGTCAAGTCAAAACCAGGTCAATCATTAGGCCCTACTTGGTTTGATTTTTTTGGTTCTTTGGTTTAACGGAGTATTTGAGAAAACCCCTTGGGTCTATTCAGGGTAGTTTTTTTTGTCAAACATGGCCTTACAAAAAATACAAAAATAATACTAAAAAAAATATAGTAATATAAAATGTTTTTTTGCATGTTGCATACGGTTAGGTCTCTCAAAAATACAAAAATCATGTTTTTTTGCTAAATATAGATATATGCAAATACATGTGTTTTAGCATTTTTTTTTTTACAAAATATATATTAGCATGCATTTTGGATTTAATAACTAGTTTATTGGATCTATGAGAATTTAGACAATATTTCAATAACCTTTACAATTTTTTAATTCATGAGAATTAATAGTCAATATTCTCGTATAAATGATAAACCTACAAGTAGGCTAGTATCTAAATATCAGGAGTTGACCAGAAAATTCTCAGAATAATTCTAAATATTCACCAATTTTAATTGGAAGTATTTTTCATTACAACACACGAGTTGTGGAAAACCCTTCTACTTTCCATGATAGGTGAACCTTGTCATGACACTTACATGGATTCTTTCTATAAGAATTCATTTGGGCACACGAGTTCATAGAAAATTCAGAAAACCAGATTTATTCACGCGAATGAATCTTCACCTAAGCCATAGATTGACTACCGGTTAGAAACTCATCAAAACTTTTAAATCACATTCAAATCACACATTACAACTTACCTTAGGTAGGGTGCACTAGAGGTGTTAATATCTTTCCTAGCCACAACCAATCTCTTACCCTTAGAATCTCTGATAAAACGTTTATACTCGGGTTTCCTAACAACCTTGAGCCAAACAATTAGGTAGCGACTTCCTTGACCCCCAACATCGCGCGTCTATGTGTGACAAAATAGTGACTCCACTAAGGATTGTATTGTTTTTTACGACATTGGAGTAAGCTTTGTGTGTTTCATATGGTTCAATTATTTTAATGTGTTTAAATTTTTGCATTTTTAGCTCATCTTATTTTTATTTACACTTTAACATATTTAATCTTGTCCATGCATGTATATTGGATATGAATACATGTTTTCATGCATCATTTTTTATTGCTCTAGGATGTGCACATGGAAACTTCAGGTTAGATAGGGGAATAACAACTTACCCCACGACTTTGTGTCCGGATTTAAGTTCGTGAAACCATTCAACTCTTTGCTAAGTGTTTGGACTAGTAGTGATTGGTATATGTGTCATCTCACTAGCTATTGAACCCTCATATTACCTTCACGAAGGTAATCACTAGGACAACAGGAGACCCTTTTGAGATTAGATAGTGTGTATCCTCTATCTCATGTAAAAGGATTAGAGCCTACACATAAGATGTATGTCTCCGGAATAAACATTATTGCATTAAGACACACTTAACCTTAAGCATTTTGCATTGCAGGACTTTGAATTGATAGCATGGCCACCATTAAATAAACGACTTTTGTCGAATATGAATGGGAATCTGAATCCCTGCAACTATTAAAAGGGGATTGCTTATGTAATATCCAACATCGGCGGGTGAGGACTTGGGGGAGGGCCTTATATGAGCATGCTCACCTTGACTAGCAAGATGCGTTTTGGGGCCATGCGTGGCTGCCAAGAACAAATCCGTGAGGCCCATGGACCAAAGCGGACAATATCTTGCTAGTGGGGTGGGGTGTTACATCTGGTATCAGAGCCCGGCTCATTGGTTGTCCGATGGTACCAACGGGGGTCGTCGGGCTCCTTAAAGGGGGTGGATTGTAATATCCCACATCGACGGGTGAGGACTTGGGGGAGGGCCTTATATGAGCATGCTCACCTTGACTAGTAAGACGCGTTTTGGGACCATGTATTTTTTCATAAATTTTTGAAATTTCAACAAAAAGTGAATATTTTAATATCAGGTCAGCATCTTACAATGTAAGTCTAGAGTCCTAATATTAAATAAAATTGATGGAAAATATGCGAGGGACCCATAAATAATTTTAAATTGGTCCTTGAAATTTTTTAGAATTTTTAGGAATTCATTTGGGGCCTGTTTGGAAAAAAAAACTATTTTTATTCAAAACAAAATTATCAAAATAGGTTTAAGGGTGTTTTGCCAAACATCTCTTTAGGCCAAAAATTCCTCAACAAAAAAGTAACCAAACAAACAAAGCCTTAGTACCTGACCTAAAACAAAACCAATCAGGCTGACTCGAAAATAGTGGTTCAACCCTGAACCGAACCGAAAACTATGGTTTGACCTGAAACTAAAGCAAAACAAACAATTAAACCAAAAACATATCAAAATTAAAAAAAAAAGACACAAAAACATAAAATTTTCTGACAAAAATATATCAAACGCCAATAATATGAAGAATACAATGAACATTCAAAACAAAACTTAGCAAATACAAATAACAAACCAGACAAGTTTTCATCTAATCAAGGGCAAGGTTTTGTCTATAATCATGCGTAGATCAAGAATCAAGTATCTATTTTCTTCAATTAACACTAAAAAGTCATGATTTGATCAAAAAGTGTGTGGGCAGTCGAAAGAACCCTAGAATCTAAATGCATGAATACACTTTATTGGTGCATTTTAACCCTGGATTATTTGTTAAAGATGACAAGCTAACATGTTTGTGCCAAGAATTAACCCAAAACAACTAAAAAACAAGAGGCTAAGGCAAAGTTCATCCGAAGAACATGAACTCAGAATCTAGAAAATTTCCAAAAATTGAAGGACTAATGTTAAAACCCAGATCTGGCCTTCTAGACCTTGAAACACATTGCTTTGGGTCCCTACAAACCGCATTACTAATACCAAGCATAGTTGAATCCAAAGAACTAATAAATAAAATCAAATCATCAATAGCATGCATAAAGTTTCAACTTCATAACTGCAGCCTCAATAACAGCCAATAAAACTTCAAATTTCGATTCTCAACTGACTTTTTGAACACTTCAAACTCAAACCATGCTCGGGAAAAAGAACATATACTAACAAAACAGAAAAAAACATCAAACACCCATCGCCACCTTTCAAAAGAATCCAAAACTACCTTTTATCAAAATCAATCATAGACATATTGTCTTAAAACCCAGTAACATGAACAACAACTCCAAACAAGATTTAAACAATAAAAACAATATTTTTACGTATTAATCAAAACAAAATTAGAAAACATCATAACATTAAAAATAAGTTCAAAAAACATCAAAAGATGTTTAAATATTAAGAAAGCATGAATGGGAAGGTCATATGGACTCCACCTTTGAGTTGTTACATGGTTATATCTTCTCCAAACTTGTTAACTATAGCTTGTTGTTTTTTCTTCTCTTGTCCTTCGTTCTTTCGCTTTCACTCTCTTTTTTCCCAAAGCTTATTAGACTTTCAATGTTAGGCTCTTGAACCTTCACTATAAGGTCTATTAACAAAGTATTTCCCTATGTTTTTCCTCTCTCTATTTTCCTTTTTTTAAGCTCTGATTTTCAATGGTATTTATATGGTTTTTTCTTAGGTTTTATGGTGGATTCCCTCAAATATTGATCAAAGCTTAGCCCTTTGATCAAAGTGAGAGGATTCTAGACAAAAGCTAACAGTTGGAAGCTCTTGTACTAGGCTGGTTTTGCAATGGTTGTTTTGGTTTTAGGGGTACTTCGTGGTTTTGCTAAACTTAGAGGGCAATGAGTTATTTTTGGCCTTTTGATCTTGAGAAAGAGGTTTTAAATTCGTTGATAAGAAACCATTAAGAAACTTTAAGTGTGAACACATGAAAAAAATGAGGGGTTTTCAAAAATGGGTGCTATAGTCAAGGCTGATTGAGATGACCATTTTCAAAGCTTTGCTAGAGAAACTCCGATATAAACGTCATTGAAAACCACCTGAAGGTGTTAGTGGAGATGCATACATTTCATTTTAGACCCAATCTTACTCAATTTGGAGGTCTATAGCTTCATATTCATTCGTCCAAATGTGCAACTTGATCAACTTGAATTTTGAAAATGCAAAGAAAGCTGACCGGGAAAATGATATTGGAGACTTCTATGGAAGAATTGGGATGTAAATGTCCAATCTAATAGGCATTGGGATTTAGAAGGGTTGTTCTTCTTCCATTTGCAAAAAAATCTCATGTTATTTGAAGGTCTAGAACTCCACAACAAGCTCTTGGAAAGTGTCAACCCGATCATCGTTTTTTGCTAGAAGAAGATGAAAAAAACCAATGGATGACGTGTCATTCATGTCCTTTCATTAAAACTGAGTAACACATCTTCTACTAAAAACCATGAAAATTAAGGCTTTTAATTGATTTTTGCTAAAAATCAATTTAGTCCTTTTTCATCTAATCATGGCACATGCACCCTACACCCTTAATTGACTTGAAAATCCTTTTAATCCTTGCAATTACACACCTAGGAATTCTAATTTGAATCCTTTATTCAAATAATTTTTACAAATGAGTCCTTGTTTTTAATTTGTTCAATTTCAACTTTAATTGACCACTAAAATTTCAATTTCTTTCAATTTAGCTCCTAATTTGGTCAATTTAGCCTTTACAATCACATGCCTTTTTCAATATGGTCCTTGGTTTAGGATATTTTGAATCAAGTCCTTAATTTTCTATCAAACTTCAATATTCTTACAATTAAACCTTTGATTCGTCCAATTTAAACCTCCCAAAAATCAATTAAGTTCCCAAACTTAAATTTCTTCCAATGGACACCCAAATTGACTCTAACAACTTATATTTTTTTGCAATTAAGTCCTCAACAAAATTAATTAAGCCTTCCAAAATTCTTATTGACTCCTTAACCATCTAAATTTGTATTTATTTAACCCAAATAAAAATATTTTCACTAATGAAGCCCTTTGTCAATAGAATTGGGTTGTCAATTCTGCAAATCTTATATATATTTTGATCCTCCAACTTTTCCACTTGTCATCTTGGTCCTCTACCACCAAGTTAGGCAATATTCTAAGCTTTCTTCTTGTATTTTATTTCTTGTATTTTTTAATTTTCTTTTTTCTATTTTTTGGGATAAAAATAGGTAACCAAAAATGGGGTCAAAAGTGGGTAACAACACCAAGGACCAAACTGAAAAAGGCGCGTGAATGTAGGAATCAAAATTGATTAAATTAGTGGTCAAATTAAAAAAATAAAAGTTTGATGGTCAATTTGTATAAATCAGGAACCAAGGATCTAATTGGTAAAGGCCCTGAACTTTGTGGTTGACAATTGAGTTTTACAGAGGTGAAATTGCATAAAAATTAAAGTTGAGAGGCAATCATAAGTGCAATTAAAAGAAAATGGACTGAATGGAATTTAGAAAAATCTTAAATTAAAACCCTAATTTTTAGGGTTTAGCCTAGACAACGTGTTGTTCGGCCATTATATATCTTCCTCTTCGATAGTTTTGACTAATCGACCATTATATATCTTCCTCTTTGATAGTTTTGACTAATCGAGTAGTCATCTTCAGGCAAATGAATGTGGCGTTTCCGACCACCTGAGGGCCTGGAACCACCATTATTCGACTGAGAAACACTACCTCTACCAAGATCAGTTACTCCCATTAAATATTTACATCCTATATTCTCCATTGATCTCAACAACATCTTGTCCCTAATCAACCTCACTACACTTTTAGATTATGAGTTGATCAAATTGACACTTTTAGATTATGAGTTGATCAAGTTGACACTTTTAGATGAATAAATATGAAGCTATAGACCTCTAAATCAAGCAAGGTTGGATCCATATAAAAGGTGTGCATCCCCTCTACTAACTTCAAGTGGTTTATAATGACAATGATATTAGAGTTGCTCCAACAAAACCTTAAGAGTGGGTAACTCAGTTATTAATGATTGTAATACTTGTTTTGCAAAACCACAAATTTTTTTCGAGTGTTCACACTTCAAAGATGCTTGGAGGGGTCATATCAAGGGTTTAAAACCTTTCTCTCAATATCAGAAGGCAAAAAAAAAAACTCATATTGACCTCCAAGTTTTGCAAACAAAACCATATTTGAGTTTGTTACAAAACCACCATTGCAAAACTAGTCGAAGACAAAGTTTCCAGCTGTTAAAATTTGTCCAAAACCATCTCATTTCGATCAAAGGGCCAAGCATTGATGAATGATGATCAATCTTTAATTGAATCCATCAAAATCCTAGCTTGAACCCCATAAATATCCTTGGAAAATCAAGACAAAGGTATAGCAACAAGGAGAGAAATAAGAGAGAGGAAGATGGGATAAAAAAATTCAAAGTGTGAAGGTTTGAGAGTTTAACACAAAGATTTTCTTAACTTTAAGAGAATGTAACAAGCTTGGGAAAGAAAGGACATCACACATTGTTAGAGATTGAAAGGTATAAAATAAACCTCTTTTAATCTAGCAAGTGATGTCCATGAGACACACCTCTAGCTCTTCATGGTATATTTCAAAAATGTTTTGAACTTATTTTTGGTGATACATTGTATTGATCTTGTATTTTGATTATGCATGAAATGTTGTTTTTCTTTGCTTAATTTTGATCTAAGTTGTTTGATACCATTTACTACATGTTTAGGAAATTGTTTTATGTTTATTTTGCTGAAATAAAATGGTTTTTGTATTCTATGAAATTTGATGTTATTGTTGGTTGTCATTGTGGCTATAGTTATAAAGGTGGAATCTAATGCTCAATTTTGGTGATTTGATGTTTTTTGTTAGTTCTTTTGATTCAACTATATTTGGTATTGGTAATGTGATTCATGAGTACCAAAAGCAGTGTGTTTAGAGGCCTAGAAGGTCGTTTCTTGGGCTTAATAGTGGCTGGGTTTCTGGGCATGTGGCTGGTTTTCTAAGTCAGTGTTCTTGAAAAGAACATTGTCTTTACCCTATGATTTCGACCAGTTTTGGTCCATTTCTTTGCACCCACACCTTCGTTATGCTTGTTTAGTTAATAATCTAGGGTTTATTAGCACTAATGACAAGTTTTTGATGGGTTTTAATCCTAAAGTTTTGGTTTTGAACCCAAATCCATTTGGACCGAATCATGATGATTTTTTTATGATCGAAGTGAATGGATGCTAGATTATTGATCCTTACATGATTCACAACATGTTTATGGCCTTGTTTTGATCGTATTTGGTCTAGTTGGATAGTCATTTTGCTGGGATTAGTATGAATGTTCTTCGTGTTCTTTAGTTTATTTTTTGTTTGATCCATTTTTTATCAAAACTTTTGAGTTTTTATGTTTTTTTAAGTTTGATTCATTTAAATTTCGATTTCAGTTTTGGTTTAGTTTTCAGGTCAAACCAGTAGTCTTTAGTTCGGTTTATGGTCGAACTGAAGGTTTTGAGTCAATCCGGCCGGGTCAAATTTAGGTCAAATAGTTAAGGCTTTGTTTGGCTTGCAATGTTTTTGCTAAAGGTTTTTTTTTTTTTTTTGCTTAAGGGTGTGTTTGGCAAACACCCTATAAGCCTATTTTAAGCAATTTTATTTCAAGGAAAAATAAGTTTTTGCCAAACAAGGCTTAAATAAATAAAATATTAAAAAAATTCTAAAAATTACTTGAGCATTTTAAAAAAATCTAAATATTTTGGCATGTTTAAAAAAATATATTGCATGGATTTTATAAGTTTGTAAAATTCCAAAAGATTTTGGCCTATATTGAAAAGAATATTAAAAATTTTATTTTTGGAAAAAAAAAATATTCTTCACTTTTAATAAAGATAAGAAAACCTAAAAGGGATTAATATAAAAAAAATATTATTAGGATAACAATTTATTATCACTCACTTTAATGCAAGGATAAAAAACTTGTTTGATGTTAATATCCAAAATATTATTGGGAATAATACAATTCACTCATTTATAATATAAGAATAAAAATCACAAAAGAATCTTATCCGAAATATTATTTAGAATGATGCAATAGTTAAAAATTTCAATTTTACCTCGAAAGAAGCCTCAATGATAATTAAGGACATTTCATCTTTGCGGACCAAGTTCTTGATCTAAGAAACCAAGGTTTGTTCATCGTAGCAAACCCGTTATAATAGGCTGATAGAAACATCATTAGACCATTGCAAACAAAGAAAAAAACCAATGCAGCTTATCTCGGGTAAGGTGTACTAGAGTTGCTAATACATTCTCTTTACGCAATCAGTCCCTCATCTAGAATATCTGAAAAAACAGTTAGGGCTCCTAGTAATCATAATACTAGGTGGCGGCTCCCTAAACCAACCAAAGGCCATTCCAAGACATCACTCGGGAAGTATCGTCACTCCCCTACGAAGAGGGTACAACAATTATTATCATTGCAACTATTACTATCATAAAAAAAACTACTACCATTATTACAATTATTATTATTATTTTTAAAATGAAAAAAAATCATAAAGTTGATTTGAAGGATAAAATTAAAAACCATAAAAACTTTGATAAAAAAGGAAACAAATAAAAAATCAAAAGAAGAAGGGTCAAACTAAAATAAATATTATTACTTTTCAAAAAAATTATAAATTTGATTTGAAGGAAACAATTAAAAAATATAAAAACTTTAACAAAAGAACTAAGGAAAAAAAAGAATGGGGATAAAATCGCAAGAAACAAATAAAATCTATATGCCATCTAATAAAAATTAAAAGAGTGGGGACCAAATTCGAGAGATGAAAAACTTGAGGATAAAATTGAAAAAACTTTCCAATTTGAAGTGGTTTTTCCAAATAAAACAGGGACTAAATTTGAAAAGAAAAGAAGTTCAAGTGCTTATGTGTTTTTTCCATGGTCAGCGTGAAAACCGAGGCATATGAGAGAGAAATGAAGGGGAAAAAAGAAAATCAAATTAGCGCCAAATTGGACATCATCATCATTATACACGTGACATCAAGGAAAAAAGAGAATGCCGAGATGTATCTAATGGCATGGTGAAATTTTTTTTTTCCACCATCGCAGTCATCCACATGCGCCGCCAAAATGCAGCGAAGTGGTTGAAGCGCTGATGTGCTGATGAGTGTTGTGTACACATTAACAGATTTTGTTTTTTTATGTGTTAAAAGACAACAACATCACCCCTTGGACCAAATATTTATTATTAAAAAACCATCATGAAATGATGAATTAGCCCCTGCTTTGAGAATTATTTTTTTTAAGGTGATAGAGTCATTGCACTCTTCTTAAAAAAGAAATAGAAAACAAACAATGTCTCAAGATGTAGTTAAGTTAAAAATTGCTTTTAAAAGTCTAGCATAAATTAACTGTAAAATTTTCTTTTATAAAAGAACGAAGAACAGTTGAAAAACAACAAAATAAACCCTATAAAAATACTAATCTACCACTATAGAATAGTTATGATAGTTTTTTTCTCGGAAGTAAGAATGTAATTCTATTATTATAATCTATAGCAAATCACGTCTAATATACAGTGTTTTCCAACAAGAATTAACTTTTCTTTTAATTTGGACTTTTGACTATAGATTAGGAAATATACTGTTCGGTAAAAGTAGATTTTACATATAAAAAGATAGGCACGTGCACTATAACCAGCCCTCACGTGATACTGTTGTTGACAACAACACTCCAGCAACCAATTAAAGGTCTCCGACGCAAGCACTATCTTTTCTCAAAAAAAAAAACCTTTTATTTTTTGGGCCCGGCAAATTTGTACGGTCATCGACTAAGATATGGACACATCAACATCACCAAAAAGCTTAAAGGGGGTTGATTTGACTATAATGATCTGACGGCTAATAATTCAATAATAATTCCACGTGGCGGATTATGGTTGCCCGACATGGGGCATCAAGACACCTAGCCCTATGATCTTGATGGGCCTTAAAATGATGGACCTATAATTTGCAGCCATATATAACAAGGAAGAGGTCTCTTTCAAATAAGGCTGTTTTGCTGGTGTGTTCGAGAAGTCAAATACTAGCTAGTGATTTGCACCTTTTCTTGGAGGGTCCCGAAAGAATTTCTGAAATTTTCGATGCCGACGAGAAATAAAAGAAAATTTACGCCCAAAGTGCAAGATATTAATGGTTTTTTAAAAAAAAAGTATTTTAAAAATTAAAATATTTTTTATTTTAAATTAATTTATTTATATTGATAATATAAAAATAAAAATTATATTATTTTTATACACTTAAAAAATAATTTTAAAAAAGAACTACTATCACAGTACCGAAAAAACTTTAAATTACTCCTTAAAATATTTTATTTTTTAATATATTTTTATTTAAAAATATATTAAAATAATAATAAAATTTTATTTTTAATATCAATATATTAAAATAATCTAGAAATAAATAATAATAATTTTAAACTATAAAACATTAAAAAATTTAAAAAAATATATAGTCACCTTACAATGCCAAATATTACTGTAACTTGCCCGTACTCAAAGCACAAAAGTAATCCTTAGGTTATAAGAAGTCTTCTTCAAAAAGAAAAAACAACCCAAACATATTGCTCCATTAAATACTCGTGTCTAGAATATTTTATTTTAAAATATATTAAAATAATATTTTATTATATTTTTAAAATTATTTTTAACATCAATACATTAAAATAATATAAAATTTAAAGTAAATAAAAAAATTAAAAAAAATTAAATTTTTTTAAAAATAAAAATAAACAGGACCACAATAATAATTTCGAACAAATCTTGGAATATATTGAGTAAAAGGACCAACGACTGATTAAAATATTAATAAAAAGCAATCATACGAAAATCAGACGGATTGTCGGCAAATGAGAAAAGGGAAGAGCACAAATCTAACATGTGATAGTTCACACGGTAGCCAAATTAAGGATCTTCTTCGGGCCATTATTTGTTTGCTTTAGTACTTAATTAATTAATTGCATACAAGATTGTTGTCCATGTGCTCTTAAAAAGTTTTGGGGGGCCCAAGCGCAAGATCAATTAATTACTTGAAATATTTGCTGTACGTATACACAATTTCTTTTTTCAATCATATGTTAAATAAGATATTTTTCACGTCAAATTTCTTTCACTATGAATGATTTACTTGCACAAAACATCCAACAACTATCCCAATTGTCCTTCAATTTTCTTATGTAATTGATTAACATTGACTAAATTTATGGTTAGAGTGTTTTCAAGTGTTCAAGACAGTAATAATGAAAGGATTTCATTGTTTTCCTGTTGAAAGGATGAGGAGACAATTTTACAGCCGGAGACGCGGGTCAATTTATGTTTTTAAAAAATTTAATTTAATTTTTGTTAAAATTTTTGTATATATATGTTTTGGATCGTTTTGATACTCTGATCTTAAAAATAATTTTTAAAAAATAAAAAAATATTATTTTAATATATTTTAATATAAAAAATATTTTAAAAAACAACTATAATTAAAACTCTAAACAGACAGGGAGTCTTCAACGAGGACTTTGTTTAGAGGAAGCAAAGACAAGAATGTGGTTTCGTGGTCACCAATCTTATGTCAAAATAGACAATAAATTAGCTATCTATTACAAGTTGTACAATTTAATTAATATCATCTTCCATCTTTACACAACAAGTTGCAGAAATAATAACAATAATAATAATAATTTGTTTCAGCTCTAAATTAACTCTATTTAATTATTTCATCCAGCACAATTACTGGATGGGTGCTTGGTCGGTTGAAGCCATGTGGGTTCTACTGGTTGAAGAAAAAGAACACATAATGATTTAACTTAGGAATTATGCACAAGCTGGCATGGAGGCTGATGGATTTTACGTTCACATCATAAGGGATTCTTTTTTTTTTTTTTTTTTGATTATCGTGGGGTGTCCGGGCCAGCTTGCGCGCACCACGACTATTCCCCACGGCCCACTGAACATCCTGCAAGCCCAGTGAGCAGGTAAGGCACCGCGGGGGTGACAGGCGTGCACATAGAGGATCGAACTCGGGACGGGGGCGGAACAAGTCACACGGTTGACCACTAAGCTAGACCCTCAAGTGCATCATAAGGGATTCTTGCTAAGTTGCAACATGGTGATGTAAACTCTCTCTTTTTTTTTAATTGAAATATTATCTGAACATTTAATTTTGGAATATGCCTAGAAATATTCTTTGAAATATTCTAGAATACCTTTTAGGCTTATCACTACCTATTCAATTTACCGATGCAATATTAGTAATTAAACATTAATTTTGTTGATTTAATTTTTACTGACAGGATCCTGGATGATTAATGTTCATCAAAAAACTTATTATCAATAATTTATATTTTATCAGTCATTTTATCGATAGATTTACAGACAAAAAAGATATGCCAGGCAAAAAAAACTACCAGTATCATTTCGTCGGTATTTTCATTCGTAAAGATAGCATATCATTAACAAAAAGGCCGTTTGTAATTCCTTTAATTATTCATGTCTAAATGATCAATGAAATGAACCCATCGGTGATTAAATAATGTTGGTGGCATTTTCAATAATTCTTTTCCAATTCTTTCTAATATATCAATGAACTTATTCCATCGGTGATATCATCACTAAGTTGTTAAAATCTGTTTTTAATAAAATCTAATAAACAGAGTAAACAAAATAAAATAAATTAAAATTAAATAAAAAATCAAATATTTATTACAAATTTAAAAATTTATTAGTTCAAATACAATTCTTCTAGAAGAGACAGGTTAAAGTACAATGAGGAGGAGTTGGGTTTTTGCTGGGACCATGAAGCAATAAGGGAGAGTAGATGTATAATTCATTTGTGATTTCACTTTCATATAAAATTGTTGGAGTTCGGTCGTTTCAGCACTATCATTTTCATTGCTATTTTTTTCAAAAATTATCAATGAAATATTTTTTATCAGTGTTTTCCTTGTTATTTGCTAATCTTCATGTAGTGATTTAAATCTATCAAATTTAATTTCAAGGGATGGTCGTTGTATATTAGTGTGAATTAGCTCTAAAGGAGCACTAAATCTATGACCAAAAACTCTTAAAGACAACCTAGTAGTTGAACAAGAAACTTCTTAATTTACCTAAAACTAATTGATTTAAAATCTCTGAACTAGGATGTCCTTGCCTCCGGTGCTAAGTCTCCATAAGACAGTAAAGCCCAAGGAACAATAAAGCCCAACGAACAAACACGGTTGAAGACTCGAAAAAGACAAGAGAGACCATCGGAGAGAAGGATTTTCTTGGTAATGAAATCCTTAACAAAAAAATAAAAATAAAAAGGATAAAATTTAAAATAAATAAATATTATTTTCAAGAGCAAATTGTTGAAAAAAATAAATCTTCTAGATATGTGGTATAGGAATAACATTGTTTATGGTTAAGATATGCAAGGTGTTTTAAAGTGAAAAGTATCAATATTTGCAAGAGAAATAAGAGATTTATCTAAAAGATTGACGATATAACTAAGATGATGTTTTAAATATCACACATGAGTTATTGGACATGCTAGTTTGATGTAGCTCATTTGATATCTTTGTATCCGATAATTAACAAATTCAACTTTGTATTATTTATAAAATTTTAGTACTTCTTTTTCATCTTCAATTACTCGATAATTTCCAGAATCACAAATTTCACTTTTTGTAGGTCAAAAAATTCTTTCATAAAATAATCCATCTTTTTTAGGTTTATTAGTTTTGTAATGAAAAGTATAGGGTTTTGTAACCTCTCCAACAATCTTTAGTCCAAGCATTTATTTGTTGAGGCAAAACTTATCTGATATAAGAACTTGTTTATTTTTTTTATTTTAAAAATATTTTTGAAAAAAGTATTTTTTTTGTTGGAAATTAATTTTTTTTGTGTTTTTAGATTGTTTTAATGTGTTGATGTCAAAAATAATTTTAAAAATAATTAAAAAAATTATTATTTTAATATATTTCTAAATAAAAAATATTTTAAAAAACAATCACCATCACACTTCTAGAAACCCTTAAATATAAAAAGATATTCTCAAATGAATTCTAGGGATAGAGTTGATGATCGAGTAAACACCGTTTTGAGATGAAAATAGAGACTAACTTGAAATACAGGGGATGGATTAACAAAAATAATTGTTGAGGGCTCACTAAAAAAACAATTAAATGGAGAGATGGGCCAGCTTATAAGCTGGGGTGAAATGACTCCGACCGTGAGGCAATGCGACCTTCAATATCTAATTATTTTAGTTCTTTCACCTTATTCAAATCGTTGAATTCAAAATCAATTTTGGAATTTAAAATATTTTTGATATTAATATATCAAAACAATTCAAAAATAAAAAATAAAATTTAATTTAACGTTAAAAAATAAAAAAAATATTCAAAGACATCATTGGACTGCAATGGTCGTGATGTTTGAAGCATAACACATAAAGTAATGAATTATGTATGTTTGTTTTTGTGATTGAGGTTGAGATTTGTGTTTAGGGTCCACCAAAAATATTAAAAAAACAAGAAAAACTAGTTTTTGTGGTTGAGTTTTGTACATTAATAGGTTATACCCAACTTCAACCTCAACTTTAACCACAAAAATAAATATGTTCTCGTATGTGTTGGAATCTATTGTAAAAGTATAGAATATGTAACAAAATTTATACAAACAAAATCCACAAAACTCCATAGAATATCGAACAAGAAGCTACATATACGAAATCTAGAAGGTTTAGATACCTAGTGTTTTTCTTATTCCTAAATTCTAGAAAATTAGTCTGGTTATATCTTACTTAAATTTTATTATTTAATTAAGGAGGTACAATTTAGAAAAATAATATATTCTTGTAATTATATACGCTATTAAATAATTTCAAATCAATTTTCTTTTTGGAGAGGGCGGGGAGCCAAGGCTCCTGCAAGCTGTTCAAATCATAACCACAACCTGTTCAGGATGTGTGTTTTAAAAGCAAACACACCACGTTTGGTACAAAGAATTTCCATTCCGGGCCACCGCTTCTCTGTGGTAATTCATTAGTTCATGTGATAGCAGGTTTTTGTGGGTCTACGATGTTGACTTGAGCTAATTTACTCGCAGGTGTATGGGGGTAATTTTGTGCTAACACAGTCAGTGATATATTTAGTGTGATTGTGATTTAAATTTTTTTTTTAAAAAAAATATATTAAAAAAATATTTATTTTATTTTTTAAAAATTATTTTTCATATTAATATATTAAAATAATTTGAAAATATAAAAATAATAAATTTTAATTTAAAAAAAAAACACGTTGATTTAACCAATATTAATCAACATCTTATCCTTTGTTTTCAGTTATATATATATATAAACTTTATTTCATTACTAATTCGGGAAGCGTACTTCTATACACAATTGAAAAATAGGATTGCTGACTCAAATATCGCTTTCAATATCTTATCGCTTGTTAATTAACTTACAAAATCTCTCCAAAGATGTTGTTCTCGAGGTTTGATATTTTTTTTATTATTAATGTAGATTATTGGATTAGTTTACGTGTACCTCAATTAATTTTATGGAATCTAAAGTTAATAACCATGTAAGACTTCAGTGACCATCATATTAACAACCACATGGCTCGAGCTTAAAACTACATGCAAAACAAATTTTTTAGTCCCAAACTCTTACCACTTGATCATCTACTAGATATTTATTTAACAACTAGTTGGGTTGGACCTTCTAGGCTCTAAACTAAAAGCTTTTTCCCACATTATTATTTAATATAAACCCTAAATCCTAACATTAAAGCCCGATGATAATAGTTTATAAAGTATTAATGATTATTTTTTAAAGTATTTTTTATTTAAAATAATATTTTTATTTATTTTTTAAAATTATTTTTGATATAGCAAATCAAAATGATAGTAAATATAAAAAATATTAATTTAAAATAAAAAAAATTTAAATTGTCTTAAATATACTTAAAAAAAACAAATATATTCTTAACTCATGTATTTCTCTATCACTCTCTGACTAGAACTAAGGAATATTATAAATCCTGCATGCAAAAAGAAAAAAGAAAATTGAGACTTCAAGAAAACAACAAATTAAGTAATAATGAGAACTATGATAAAGCCAGTCAGTCAATCAAAATAAATTATATGCCAGCCTGTTGGCCCTACTAATGGCTCCTTTCGCCCCATTGTGGAAAGATCACCATGACATCGACACGACTTTACCTGTCATCTGGCCTATAATTGTACCAATTAAGGGACCCTTGCCCTACAACCATACGCCACCACTCACGTCAGCATTACATATTTGCTCTGGAGCGCATGTTCACCTAACGTTGATTCTTAAATCAGATAGGCCGTTTGTTATTACATTATCTGTTAAATTTTTTCAAAGTGTTATTTTTAAAAAATTTATTTTTAATAATAGTACATCAAAATAATTTAAAAACATAAAAATAATTTGAGGTTAAAAATATAATAATTTTTTTTTCAAAAGCATTTTTAAAATGCTAAAACAAATTAATTCTTAACTACAATAAAAAATTATACATAAAGTTAAAACCCCTCAATGTTTTATTATGAATTGTGAACAATGCAATTCATAATAAAATGATGATTTTATCCTTCAAGAACCATAGAATTGAACACAAACTTAGGGCTAAAATAATATTTCACACTTTATTGCATAGTATAATTACGCTTCTGCCCTTAAAAAAACAACACAGTTTATAATGGAGGGACTTTTTGTGATTTTATATTTTTTATATAGTATAATTACCGCAGAGCCCTTAGGGTCAGTTTTTTTCCCTAAGATTAAGAGGCATTTTTGGTTTTTTGATTTAGGTGTTTTTTGCAATTATAGCGTGAGGTTAAGAATGTTCAGATCTTTTGATAAAAAAAATATATATAATTGGTGTGTGCAGAGCAAATACTAGCAGGTGGGTGCAAAGCAAATACTAGCAGGTAGGAGTTGTCCACACCCTTTGAGCAACGTGTGAAACACCTTCCAATGGCCATTGCATCTAGGGAGGCTTTCGAAGCATCATGCCACCATCCTACACAGTGGACTAGCGTGTGTTAACTTCATTGCATAGTGAAGCTTCAACAAAACCTTTTCTCCTCCCTTCTCTTTTCTCTCTCTCCTACACCTCAAAAGGTGTATGACCTTGCAAAATTGTATAGTGGTTCTCAATCTTTTAATTGTATTGAATTTGATTTATTTGTTTTTTAATTTCATCTATTGACATTTGATTTTTTATGTTTTTTAAATCAAATTTGATCCTCAATCTTTTGATTCCTATTTATTTAGCTTTTAATCTTTTTTCTGATAGGATTTTATTTTTCTATTTAATTCCTAATTATTTGGTTTTTTTTGTTTAATTTGATCCTCATTCTTATGATTGTAAATCCTTTTATTTTGAGTTCTCTTATTGATTAATTGTTTTTTTTGGCAATTTCATCATCTATTATTTAATTTCATTGAATTTTCATATTATATTTGATGCTTATTTTTTTATCATGCTTTTAAAATTCAGTCCGGGAGTTGACCCCTGTCATGTCCCAAGTCACAGGTTGGGTCGAATGACAGGGGTTATTGGGGTCAATCCAATTTTTTATTGTATAGGAAGTAAAAATGATATTATTTTGATAAAAAAAAATTAATGGTAGAAAATAATCAATGGATTTTAACATGATTTTCACCTAGCTAATTGTTTGATTTTTTATTTAGCTAAAAAGTAAAAGTGATATTATTTTGATAAAACAAATAATGGAGCAAAAATTCAATTATGATCTTATTTCTTTTGTTTGGTTTTTCTCTGTTACAAATTTTCTTTTTAGATTTTTTTCAGCTTCATCACTTTCCATTTGATATATATCAGATATGGTATTCATTCTCTTGATTGTTGTTTTTTTTTTTTTTATCATTTTCTTGGTTTGTTTTTTTCTTTTAATTTTGTCCCTCAACATTTTATTTTATTTTATTTTCAGATTTAGTCCTTATTTTTTTTAATTGCATTTTGTTATCATTTTCTTAATTTGTTTTTTATTTCAATTTTATTGCTCATCATTTATTTTAATCCAATTTTGATTCTCGTTCTTTTAATTGCTTTTTTTATCCTTATTTTATTTTATTTTTCAATTACGTCCCTTATTATTTTTTTCATTAGTTTTTATACCATATTTGGTCCTCATTTTTTTGATCACTATTTCTTTCTTTTAATTTTTTGATGGTTAAGAATTTTGTTCAAGATTATATTTTGATTTTTTGTACAAGTCATTTTGATCTCATGATCAAAATTGCTAGTTTTAAAAATTAACTCGATTTAATTTATTTTTTTTATTTCATCCTGTTATTGAACCTCGAGATTGTTTTTTTCATTTCCTTTCTCTTTGATAATCTCGGATCAGAAATTAGTTAAATTAACTCAAATTATCACTTTTTGAATATATATTTTTTATTAAAAAAAAACTAACCAGCCTCGTAGCCTAGCACTGTCAAAAAAACCTAGTTGGTAACTACACGTGGTACTGCATGGTCGTTACAGGCAGCTTCATTTTGGGCATGAGCTAGCGCCACGGACCATCATAAGCCAAGAACACAGTTTCCTTGGAGGGCCTAGCGGCAGGCATCATATGCTAATTAAGAAGCTGGTTGGTATGTAATCTGAGCGCATATACAGTATTTTCGTCCATATATATAATTCGCAAAAAAGCTAAGCCTGCTTAATATTTTCTATGGAACAAGACTCAATGCACCGTTGATTGTTCAGTGCACTAATGATTTTTTCCTCCACAATTGCAAGGAAAGTTTTTTTTTTTTTTTTTATGGGATTCAACTTATTTGAAGGTAAATCATTCTCTTTATATTTTTATTATAAAGTAGAATTACTAATTTATCCTTTAAAAACAAAAATTATAAACAGGGGCAAGGGATTTTTTGGTTTTTTAAACTTTTTTTTAAACAATATAATTACTTAATTACCTTTGCAAATTTGTTTTTCTTGAACTTAAATCCAAGGATGTTCTTGTCATTTTATTTTGGATTTTATGTAATTATTGATTAGAGTGGAAGGCAAATAGGCCTTTTTATATATAAAAAATATATTTAAAAAGAAAAAAAATTGTGGGAGGAGCTTGGCCCTTTTGAAAGTGTATGCGGCCTTTTTCAGCCATCAAACACCACCTTTCACTGTGACATTTGAAAAAGCACACCATGAGCTTTGCAGTGGAGGCGCACATGGCAGTGGAGAATAGACAATGTGGCTCTGGTAGAGTTTTTTTTTTCTCGTCCACCTTTTCTTTCTCATCTCTTCATTTATTTTTTTATATAATGCGGTCTTTATTTTTTATTTATTTTCATTTATATTTTTAATCTTTTGTAGGTTAATTTTGTTTCTCAATTTTGTCCCTGGTCATTGATTTCATTTAACTTTTATTTTAAATTTAGTCCTATTTTTTTTATTTCTATCTATTTTTTTAATCTTTTATAGGTAATTTTTTTTATTTTTAATTTCATCCCTTAACAATAAGGATTGCAATTTAATCTGAACCCGAAGAATTTTGTCCTGACCTGCCTCAAAAGGGTTTATTTTTTTTATGGTTACCTTACTCAATGAGTAATGAATAGGGTATAAATATTATCAAAACATACTTAAAACCTGCCCAAATCTAACCCAAAATGTATATTTATATTATAGAAATATATTTGTAAAACACACACACACATATATAATTTTATAATTTAATTATTTAATACACACACTTCAAATTTATACATTAGTTAATTTATTTTTTTATTTAATAATAAATAGTTGTGCTTTGTTCGCTATCAACCACTTTACTTATCTTGCATTTTTCCACTTTATAATTTTTTTCATTTATATTATTCGTTGCATTCTCTCTTTATATTTAATTGATTATTATTTATGTCGATAAATATTATAGCTAATTATTTTGTTTAAATATTTTGTATTATTCATCACTGTCATCGGTAATTATTTTCTAATTGTTTTTGTTTTTGTTATGTGTAATGATTAAAAACATGTGTTTGTTTTATTAAGAAATGTGATGAATTTGTTACTCTTTTGCTTAAGAACTTAATTGAAAAAAAGAAATAATACTAATAAATAGAACAATTAGATTTGTTAATTTTAAAACTTTATTTTATTTAATTCAATCGTTAATTTTCGGTGTGGGCAGCTTTTGTGGTCATAAAATAAAATATTTATATAAAAGAAGTGAATCAGTAAATTCTTCTAAATATTAATAAAGCTATATTTATGTAAAAACTGTTTAACTACAGTAACAACGAAACTCGATAGAAAGAAAGCTTCACAAGAAAATATCCTCACCGTTGATAAGGTAAATAGAAAACAAAATTACAGTGAAGTAAATCCAAATTAACAGGAAAGAGGGTCATCAGGACACGTGGCATGGAAAGGCAATGCCGACAATCGCTATCAGAAGGAGGATTTTGGGCCCTTTCCCTTTCAGATCATGACAGCAACTGTGACAACCGACCTTTTCCCTTGCCACGGCACGCTCCTCCTGTCTTTACAGGTGCCAGATTTCCCTTTTTAGAATTTTTGACAAATTAATGTTTCGGAAACGTGGAGTCAATTACTTGTCTTAAAATAGGACCTCCTAGAAATTACAGAGAGTATTTTAGCCATATTTTATTTTATATTAGTTAATGATTTTTGATTATATCGTGTTTGGAAGTATGATTATAATTAATTTTAAAAATATATTCTTTTTAGAAAAATATAAAAATAATATTTTTTTAAAAAATTATTTGCGCATAAAAATAATCTGAAAATTACTTAACTACGTTTATAATTTTGTTTTCCTTGAACTTGGGTTCAGGGGTGTTCTCGTCATTTTATTTTGAATTTTATGTAAGGGCAATTGCATCATTTGATATATAAAAATTATATTTAAAAAGAAAAAAAATTATGGGATGAGCCTGCACCTTTGTAATTCTCAATGGAGGCACATAATATTAGAAAATAGTAGAAATTGTAGAGGCCTCCGAAGACCCTAATTGACAAAAATATGGATGCGAACGATCAATGTCGAAGCCTGAAATTTATTTTTGTAGGGTTGAAATAATAATATATGATAAAACATAAACTTTTATATGAAGCCAAGGTCAAATTAAAGATGCATACAATTATTAATTTTGATGTTTTTCTTTTAGTTGAAAAATACTTTTTTGAAAAAATTCTCTAACACAACACTTTCTAAGATAAAAATTGCACCATAATAATAAGAGTGTGTGTGTGTATATATAATATTAAAATTAATTTTTTTTATATAATAAATGAAGAAGTGGTTAATTTAATTACTTCAATGGAAACATCGGATTGACAATAATTATTTTAATTCTAGTAAGAAAGTATATATAGTAGGCACGTATCCAACTGCTATATTAATTATTGTAAATAATAACAATAAAATAAAATAAAATCAGTGTGAGGGTATACTTAGTATGCTATTCTTAGATGTTTTCTTTAGATTCTATGGCTAAGAATGTGATTGTTAGAAATGTAATTACTAAGTTGAAAAATCAAGAATCTTAATAATAAGTTTTTATGGTGTTTGTTTTATGCTGGAAATTCATAAATTTTTTTAAACAAGTTTATTGTTATTTGACTTAAAGCCTGTAAGTTCCAATAATGAATTTATCTTTATAAAAAAAATTTAAAACTAGCAAGTAAAATAATAAATCTACTGACAAATTGCATAACATATATATTATGTTAATAATTTTAATAATATAATAAAGCCATTAAAAAAATATTAGTTGTTCAAATAAGTTATAAGGCTACAACAATTATATATTATTGATAAAAACAATGATATATTGGTCTGTTTAAAATAAAAAAATAAAGGTAATTAATTAAAAAAAAAAACTAACTAGGGGATGGTAGATTCCTCTAATTTCAATAAGGAGTTCCATTCTCAAATTTTGAGAGAATGAGATGTCCAAAAATGTTAAATTTCTTGACACTTATCATTTCTTTATAGTTACAGGAGCACTTTATTTATGTTAAGTCAGTCTAATTAGCCTTGTGAATGGCCTCTTTATACCTGAAAAGAAGAGTAACGATGGAGGTCATAAGTGAATATCAATCGTCTTTTATCTGGTGATAGATGTTGGATAGTGTGATTTATTAACAAATGAGTTTGCGCAAAACATGAAAGGTGATAAACCTAAATTTTATTCAGCTTGAAACTCTCAACCACCTAAAAAAATTAGCCTTGTGAATGGCCTCTTTACTTCAATTTTTTTTTTTTTTTTTAAGTATGAGATCCACCTTTTATAGGTTCCCCTCAACCTTTAGAAACCCTCCCCAAACCGTGCTTGCATTTTTCATTGCACACGGCTTTTCCTATGTATACATCTAAAACTCAGTTCCCTCCCCAGACGGATCCCCTATGAAAGATAAATACTCATTTACTCAATCTTTACTCGTATATTGCATGAGCATTTCATAATGGAAATGGATAATTTCTTTTGTTATCCTTATTTAGTTTAGGGATATTTTCGATTTTCATGTTTTCATAACCAATTATTCATGATTGGACAACTTGTTGATACAAATAATATCCAAATACCAAACCCGCCCCCTATATAACTTTTGTGAAATAGAAGAAGCTCTTGGAAAGATCAAAAAATAATTTGCTCTTCCTCCGTAAAAAACTCTTCCAATAATTCTGAACCTAATCTTTTCAAAAAAATGCGTACAGTACTTTTGTGTTTACGAGCCAACGTTTTAACACAAGAAAGTCGAAGTATATATTTTATTCGATACAAACTCTTTTTTCTTGAGGATCCGCTATAATAATGAGAAAGCTAAATATAGGCTTACCCTTCTTAGGTTCCTCTCGGCCTCTTAGAATATTTTCTAAATATAGGCTCTTCCTCTTTTGGTTACTCCAGCTATTTAGAAATTTTTCTAAGTATAGACTCCTCCTTCATGAGTTTCTCCACATATTAGAAACATTTTCTAATTTACTCGGATTCACTCAGATTGACTTAGGTTAACCTGCTAAATTTCTAACCTAGATCATGAAACCCTGATAACCCTGTAGAAAGCAAAATAAATAAATAAATTCATTAAGCCCAATTCCTAATCAATTCAATATTGAAGGATAAAATTGAAGATAAAATTCAATTAGAAAAATAAGTTGAGTCAACCCGGGTTAACCTGCGAAAACCTAGTCATGAGATCGAGATAACCGCTTAGAAATAAAATTGAAATAAATTATGAAGCTCAATTACCAATCAACCCAATGTTGAAGGATGAAATTGAAAAAAAAATCAATTAAAAAAAGAACATGAAAAAACCACCCTAGTCAAGTTAATCAACCAAACTCATGACCCTAGTCATGAGGTTGGGATAACTTTAAAGAAAGCAAATTGAAATAAATTATGAAGTCTAATTCCCAATCAACCCAATATTAAAGGATGAAATTGAATTTTTTTTTAAAAAAGATAAAAACAACCTAAGGTAGTTGGGCTAACCCACAACGTTTGTCATGAAACAGTGATAACTCTATAGAAAATAAATAAAAAAAATCATGAAGCACAATCTCCAATCAACCCAATTTTGAAGCATTAATTTGAAAAAAAAATCAACTAAAAAAACCAAAACATATCCTGATTCTACCCGGGTTAACTTGCCAAACCCGAATCATGAGATCGTGACAACTCTATAGAAAGAAAATAAAGAAACAATTATGAAGTTAAATTCTCAATCAACCCAATGTTGAAGGAAAAAATTTAAAAAGACCAAAAAGAAAACCCAGACCAACCTGGCTAACCCACAAAACTTGTGATCTGGGTTATGGGACTGTGATAACCCCATAGAAAAAAAAAGAAGCAAACTCTTAATCAACCCAATGCTGATGGATGAAGTTGAGAAAAAAATTAATTAAAAACGAACAAAATAAATGAGATGAGTCAACCCGTGTTAATCTGCCAAACTCGGGTCATAAGACTAGGATGACTACATAGAAAAAAATTGAAACAAATAACGAAGTCCAATACCCATTAAACCCAATGTTGAAGGATGAATTTGAAAAAAAATAAAAAACATTAAGGACCAAATTTTAAAAGGACAAAGTATTTCACTATTCATTACAGTAGTGAAATGCCAATCTCTTTTTATAAAGGATTAAACTATAAAAGGCCAAAACATTTTAATATTCATAGTTTTATAGTGCTGCCTTCTCTAATTGCATGAGACAATAATATCAAATACAAAAATCATTTTAAATAAAGATTTTTTTTTCCAACAAAAAAAATTATATACACATGTTTTTTCGACATGTTTTTGTAGTTAAAAAATTTTGTGCATATATGTAATAAAATAAATTGAGAACTATGTATGTTAATGTCAAAGAACCAATTCAGCCCAAAAGCTTAAGCTGTTAGGTGAGGTCCTAAAATATGATTTATATTATTCTCTAATACACCTCCTCAAATGAAAGTCCTTTGGGCTTGAAACTTGCATTGCACAGGCTCACATTACCTTATGCTTAATTTTTATCAAATAAATGGGGATAGTGAGATTCGAACTCGTGACCGCTTGGTCATCAAGGCTCTGATACCATGTCAAAGAATTAATTCAGCCCAAAAGCTTAAGCTGTTAGGTGAGGTCCTAAAATATGATTTATATTATTCTTTAACATTTAATAAATGAAAAAAAAGTTATAAATGATAACAAAAAATAAAATAGGAAAAATCGAGAAATAGATGTAGATCAAGATATTTAATCTTGCAAAACGGGAATTTTATCCGATTATATTTACTAAATTTTTTAATTAAAATAATTATTTATTCAATCAAATATTAATAGAAATAGACACACATATTAAATTAATTAAATAAAAAAAGAAAAAAAATGCAATGCAAGGCTAGATATATTCGATATATCATTTGAAAATAAATATTTTTTATTTTTAAAAATTTCATCTATACAAATTATTAAAAAACAAATAATAGATGAATTAGAAAAACCTCTTAAAAATTAAATGCATATTAAAAAAATAATTGTCATTTAAAAGAGGCTTTATAAACAAAATAAAAGAGAGAAGATGTATTAATATAAATAAAAATAAAAAAATTAATTTTTTTAAAAAAAATCATTAATTTTTTTTAAAATAATTTAGAAAAAGAAAAAGGCTAGGCGCTCATAGACATGACAGACCAGACCAACTAGCCTGACCCATTTTGTTAGGGCCCACACATGGGCTGCTCGCTTGGGCCATTTTTTTTTTATCTATCCTAGTATTTTTTGAAAATAAAAAAAAATCAAATGAGGCGTCCCCTGCTAAGGTAGATAATGCATCGTCTAATTTTTCCAAGACATAAGGTTTTTTGACCCAAACATTCATTTTTCAAACTATTTGTTTACCTAAAACATATTGAAAACACCATAAAAATCATAATAAATCTGTACATAACCTTAAAAATCCAAAAAACCATCCTAAAATCCGAAATCAACCCGATATAAAAAATCTTTCTAAGCTTATATATGTTTTTCTAAGCACTTTCAAGGTATAAAAATCACATAATATGAACTTTTCTAATTAAATGGAATCATTTGATACAAACATCAACTGTTTTGGTGGCCGAAATTGGGGTCCATGATATTTGTTTCTCTCTACAACGAAATTTGGCGACCACTTTATCTCCTCTCTCAAACTAGTTACTAAAAAATTGAAAAAATAAACTTTTATACCAAAATTGAATTGATAAAATATTAAGGTACAAAATATTTTTTTTTGTAAAAAAGTATTAGAACTAAATTAAAATTTTTTGTGTGAACTTTGAAACCATTACCCATTTATGATGTCTTTTTTACTTTGATCCTCTATCTTTTAATTTTATTCTTAGCCAACAAATTTAATTTAATTAACTTGAATTTGGCCCAAAAAAGATACAATCGCACGAAAAACAAAATTGAGGATGAAATTAAAAAAAATAAAAATTTTGAACAGTAAATATATGAGTATCAACAAGAGATTTATTTCTTACTTTTGTTTTCCATGAACAAATGGGAAACTTTATGAGAAACTAATACAAGACGTTGTCCTAATCAGGCTCAACATGACAGAAAGTAACTTTATTCCCAAGACCACAAACTGAACAAAGAGAAGTAGATAGATAGCAATTGATACAATAGCTTTCTTTGCTTTCCTCCTTGCTGTTGAGTTACTATTTCACACATAACTAATTTTTTAAATATAAACAAACAAACCATACAACTTAATAAGGTCTGTGAGTATAATTATTTTTCAAAGTGCTAATTTAGCCGTTGTACTTTTGCTAACGGTCTGAATTTGCCAAATGAGAGAGACTGAAGCAAACACTTTATTACACAATTATCACCTTTAAAACTTTATCTTCACGCACGTCAAGCAAACATATGGCTATAAACACTGTTCAAAATAACGTTAAAATGATTTTGATAATATATATGCATATGTAGCAAACATGTCAAGTAATTAATGATTAGTGCGCATGATCAATGAGAAAAATTGATAATGATGTTTGAAGCTGATACCTAATAAGTTGCTCCCATCGTAATCAAGAATCTTACTGTGCCCAGAGTGAACAGACTCTAGACAGAAATATATATATATATATACGAGAATACTAAAAACATCTGATAAGAAAAGGAGGAATTGCTATTTGCCAGTGTATAAAGGTTGAAACGACATTGGTACGTGCCGTCGCAGATGTTTTGGTTTTGTGTTTCACTTTAGGTGGACCAAGCCTCAGGGTTGGAGCATGTGGAGAGGACGTCAAACAGAGAACTAGACAAGAAAACAAACGAATTTAGGGCCCTAGCAGAAACAGAACTTGCAGCTATAATTAATAATTTAAATGGAGATTTTAAGGGTTAAATCATTTTCAATGCTGTTCAAGTTATTGTTTAAATATGCTTACTATTAGCCAATTAATTTTTGACCTTGGTGAAAACATACTCACAAAATTTTCCTGCCATTTTTCCTTGTCTTCCATCTCCCATGCAGGAATAATCAATTTGTGATTGCTTGAAATGACAATATTGGTTGTAACAAAAAAAAAAAAAATCTTTATTAATTGAATATATCTATATTTATCAACAGTAAGAATATTAAGAGTCTAATGCTTAAAAACTCTTTTTTTTTTCCCTTTCTTTGCGAGGAATTGAATATATTTATATTCTATATAAAAATATTGACTGTTCTTAGTATTTTGATTTGGAAACCAATGATGAAAACTATAAATGTACGTATGGGAGCCCACTCATTTAAATGTCAGTATTTTTGTGAATGACAAATTGTACAGCAGTGTGGATTTTGAAATAATGTCATGAATTAATGTAGCTGAGTAAAAGTCAAAACCAAATGCTAGCTCCTGTCTTTGAAATTGATTCCATAAAGTCAAGAATAGATGCTAGCTCTTGTCTTTGAAATTACTGCTGAATTTGAGACATGCATTCCTGTTGACGATAGAACACAATTTCTCTAGATAGTGACCCAGTCGCATAATTTCAACTCTCTCTCTTTCATTCATCAATGGGTTACACCTTACAACCTTTTGTATTTTTCTTTTTGGTCATCTCGTCAGACTTGCGAGTACATGTTATTTGCTTGTGGCCCAGATTTTGTAGTGTCGAAGTAGGAGGAGCTCAATTATTTATGAGTGCGAGAATCCAAGTAATGAAGGCCTCTTGTTTTTCTTTTATATTCCCCTGTACATTTCGCTTTCAATCCTATAGTCTTAGGCTTTCTGGTCATACATATGTGTCTGGCTTTTACTTTCAGGAATTGCCCTTAGTTATTCTTCATCTCTTCAGACACAAGTGATTACCGGGCCCTTTTACTTTTGCAGAATCCAATTGCGTCTTAATTTGGAGCACTTGCATTTTGTAAATGATGCGAACCTCGTGATCACATGGTCACGCAACCCACACGCAAAGACAATAATTCCTGAAAAGCCAAGTAAATTAGGTTTGATAGGAGTGTGACACAAAGATAACTTGTATCTAGGTACCAGCACTATCGGAAACGGAGACCCCCACCTAACGAATATTCATTCGCGAACGAGAAGCATAAGGATGACATCACGAAGACAGTTGTTATTCGATAAGTCGTTTTCAGTTCTTTAGGGAACCAAGGAAGGGAGATTATCCCACCAACACACAATAAGTGCAGCAAAGAAGTTTATTGATATGAAAATTAATCTCAAAAGGAAGTAAATAACAAAATTCGTACAACCTCTGTTGACCTGTATTGCGATGCCTTTCCAAACTCCGATTAATCTGAAATTTAAAACCAAGGTAGGATAACATGTCAGAAGACTTCACGTACAATTTCAGCCCGATCCAACGGTCAGATTGAGAATTATGATTGTTACCGTAAAACTAGATAGGTGCATTTTTTACGTCAAAATCCGAATTTGATCTTGCCTGGATTGTATCATTAATATATTTTTATTTAGTGAAACATATTTTTCATATCTTAATTATACAACAATAAAGCACATGATAATTGTTTTGTATGAAATATATTTTCAAAAAGTATAAAAACCATGATAGGTGTGTGGGGCGAGATAGCAAAGATAGATCATCAATAACAAAGAGTGAAATTGCATTATTCTAGGTTTGAGTTAAATAAAAAAAAATAGATCATCGATAACAAAGAGTGAGATTATATTTTTTGTTAAAAAAGATAAAAATTCTTGTTTAAATACAATATTTCATCATCCAAAAAACCTTGAAAAACTAGTTTTTCAAATTTATATAGAGTTTGAAAAACATATTTGAAAGGTTCTCCATGGTTTTCCAATACAAGTTTTCAAGTATTTTCCAAATAAAGAAATAACATGAATAAAACACATACACACACAAACACTTTTTAACAATATAAAAAAATTTCATATTTAATTAGTGATGTAGATTAGTTTTTTCTAGATGATTGGCCAATGCTCCACTAGGGATTGAATGAAGAAAATTAACATAAAAAAATAATTTATAGACGTTGCTAATATGTTTTTTAGAAGTAAGAAAAGCATTAATTGTCAACTAAAAATTCAATGCATACATTTAATAAAATATATTGAGGATTACATACACCAATAAATTTTAAAAAGAGTTATTAACACTAACTAAGGACTAAGTCGTGAAGCTAAGAAATAGATATCGATTAAGTTATTAAATCTTGTGTTGTAGTAAACTCTTAAGTTTTTCTTTTATTATATAAAATATTTTTTTTTCTAAAAAGAGTAATAATTTAAATTTTATTAAAACTAACTAATTTTCAAGTATAATTCTTTATTTTCCTATCAATATTTTCAATTTCAACAAAAAAAAATCTAACTTTTTGCTATATTCCATCCATTTAATAAAAATTAAAAGCAATTAAAACACATAAAAATAGACAATCTCAAATAACAATAAAAATGTATTTCTCTAATTAAAATCCATTTACCTCATTAATGTGCTCAATTTTTTCAGAATTGTTTACCAAAATATTTTTTCTAGACAACATTTTACCATAATTCTAAAGCCAAGTTTTAATTAAAAAATAAAATTTTGATAATTTTAATGTCAATGTATTAAAAAACATAAGAATAAGACAACATTTGAAGGGTGATGTGAGGGAAAATCTTTGGTAGTGTGATTAAACTTGGCCCAACAGGTCACCCTAGAGACCATCCAACCTGTCTTATTGACTCTCTCAGCTTTCAAATTAAACTTTATGGAGGTTGACCCAATTCATTCAGTTAACTTGATGAGTTCAAAGATGACCTATATAATTTGGTCAAAATTGAGGTTGATTTAAAAAATTTCATGAAATCAATTTTTTTATATTGAAATATAAACATCTTAGATCGACCCGGGGCAATCTATCAAATTCATCCCCGTGTCATAGACTCGTCTTGGTTTAATAATTTTGTTTTATTGAAACTATTTTTATTTAATTATAAGATAATAAGAATAAACTCCTACAAGAACGTCACCAAATTTTAAAAAACATTATGATGGGCTATACAAAAAGATTGCTCGTTAGTATTATAAAAACATAGCTATAATCTTATTAAAAAAATCAAATGGTATTTAATAAACACCTCAAAATGTATTTAAAATTAATTCAATGATTTAACAAAATTATATATCTGATAAGAGAGTTTGGATACTATAACTAAAGAATTTTTTTCTAGTTTATAGTTGTACTTTTTTTTTTCTTGAGCCATTTCTTTTGACTAGAGTAAAAACCTTTTTGATCAAATATATGGTACATTAGTGCTCCTCTTAAGGTAGAGTTTTATCTATGCCTTTCTATCTTGAATAAATTACATATAAATGACTTTTATAATGAAGAGATATGTTACAAGATAATGATTTAAATTGTTCCTTTTGTAGAAAAAAGAAGAGATTGAAACCATAACTTATATTTTACTTTACTATGAAATGGTTTGAAAGTTATGGTCCCAGTGGTAGATTGGTTAGGAAAACAATTGATCTTGCCTTAATCTCTAGATGAATTTTTCTTACTATGGAATGATGGGGATCTATGCATAAAAAAGGTATGGTGTTTATTCTTCGTTGGTATAGCTTGTTCTTTGGAATGCTTGTAATAATCTAGTTTTTAATGAGAAATAAATATACTAGGATGTTGTGTATTATTTTTTTTTCTATCGGGTTGCTATTTGGGCAAAATATAATGACGGGAGTTTCTATTATACAAGGTTATATTTACTTTGTTCATCAAATTGTATTCTTACATGGACTAACAAGATAATTATTAAAAGTAATTTTTCTTGGCTGCCACTTCTTATAGGTATGCTAAAGTGGAATATTGATGCTTTTTCAAATAGCAAACCAGGACATTCAAGAATTTGTAGTGTTCTTAAAGATCATGAAGGGAAATTCCTTTGCATTTTTTCTTGTTCCACAAGTAATATTAAATCTAATGAAGTTGAAGTCTTGGCAATTCAAAAAGCTATGCTTTTGAGTATTATTTTCTTTTTATGCTTCTACAAATCAATAGGCTATGGAGTCAAATTCTTACCATGCTATTACTTGGATTAAAGGAAAAAAATATTATACGGCCTTGGTATTTGTAAACTAAATTCAATGATATTTCCAATACCTACAATAGACTTCTTACTATGTGTTTTAAATATGTTCACAAAGAGAAGAATCATGTTGCAGATTACTTGTTGAAGCAATGAACTTTTAGAGAAGATGACTTAGTTATCTGGTTATAGTTTCTTTTATTCAGGGTCTACTACTGCTCTCTTTATGATTGTGGATTATTTGGTTAGGAAGTTTTCTGACTTATATGAGTTTTTCTTTTTATACTACTCTCTCTGATAAGCCATGTTCTTAATTGATTTAATAGATGTTCAAGAAATCTCTCACATTTAATAACAAAAAACAAAATTATGTATGTAATATATTTTTAGTTAATTAATTCGAAAGAAATTAGTTAATTAATTTTAAATAAATTTAATTTAATTTGAAATGAAAATAAAAATGAAAGGCCCTAACATGCCACACATTTTATTTTATTTTAAAAAGGAAATAAATCGATGCATTGCCTACAATGGCAGACGAATCTTACTAGATTATCGAGTCCTTTCTTTTTGGAAAGAAAAAACTACTTTTTCAAGCATTATTTCATCTAAAAACCAAGGAACACCTTATAATCTCAATAAACCCGTATATAAAACAATGTTTAATCTATTCAAAAGCAAAAAAATTCTCCCAAATAAAAAAAATAATCTTTATCCCCAATCTACTTTTGAAAGATTATGGTTAAAAAACCTTTAATGGAACTCTTCTCATGAAATGAAACTCATTGACATAAAGAATGATTTTTTTAGTCGTCAAAATATGGTTAACTGATAACTTTCTTTCTCCTCTCATGTTTTCAAGCAACTCTCTCTACTCTCTCTAATTTAGGGATGGAAACATGAACAAAATAAAGCTTTGGATCACAATGTGAAAACCTTTAATTTTTTTAAAAATTTATTCTCTAATATTTAGTATGACATGCCATGTGTCTCCTATTTTTTTAGTTTATTTTATAATATAATATTTAGGATGATATATCATGTGATTGCAATTAACAGAATAAAAAAACCATGAATTTGAAACAACTTAGTTAGAAAATATGACAGAAGAAAATAAACCAATGTTAAAAGTAGTTTGTTTGAAACTTGAAGGTCAACCTAAGTGACAACACTATTGTTTTAGTGTCACATTACTTGATGGCACATTTTGAAACTTTAGTTGGTTGACACCTTCCATGAGAAATTGATCGATCAGTGATTGCCAGAAAAAACAAAATATCAAAAGAGAAAACCTTATTATAGAGGTGAAATTAGACAAAATAAACAATATTAATAAAAAGAGAAATGTCTGAAAAACAATAGAAAGAAAGTAGTAAGAAGCTAATTATATTGGGTAGCAAAAAGTACAAATAAGTCGACAAGCTTTGTTAATAGGTCGTATCAAATATAATGACCTAAGCAACCTAGAAGCTTGAGAATCAAGTGCATTAAACTTCAGGTTGTAAATGAAAATACATGTAGTGGTTACTACAGAGAACATGATGATTAAATCATTTGTTGAGAATATGTTGAAATGGCTTAACAAAGTAGTTATAATATAGAAAATGATCCAAAAATAATCGCAAAGCTCGTAAACAAATTGACTAAAATAATAATCAAGCCCTATGGAGAGGGAGAGGTTGTGAAAGTTGTATGTTTGCACAAATAATTATATGTTTGTATTTTGATAATTTGAAAGGCTACATAGCTACATATACAAGTTTATAGGCACTACAAATGAAAATATAATCAAGATGTCCTTAATATTATCACAACCTACAGTAAACTTTTTATTTTGAATCTTATGGTTTTCAAAATGTTCCACTTCTATCTTCTATCCTTTGAGGTTAATTTTTTTTCTAATATTTCCTATAGGGTTGGAGAGAGTTTTCAATATGGATATTTCATAGCAATTATCTAACTAATCTTAATAGTAGGTCTATTTTCATTTATTTTATTTTGATAAAATTTTATTAATTCAATTAAATTTTGTTTTAAAAAATCATAGGTTTTTTATAATAGACCCATCAAATATCATTCAATAATAAAAATGAGACCTACTATCCAATCATGATTTTCTTTTATAATCCTCTCTAAAAACACTTATCACATCATCATTAACAAATTAAAGCAAACCAATCAACCATCGAATGTACAATCATTGATTAAGAACTTGAAATTTACACTAGTAGTGCTTGAAGTCTATGCAAAGGATGTGATTCTACCTAATGCTGGTGGGGATTGTCAGAGGAGAAGTGGTTGTTGGCACGGTCAGTTGTGTACAACAACATAGTGGTTTTGCTATTGTTGTTGAATAGTGGAGTTAGGGTTTTGTCTTTTCACTTCTTATGACGATAAAGAAGACGATACCAGTCTTAAGTGGATTTTTATATTATTTGTGTATTAAATTAGCGAAAGATAAATAAAATCCCTTGATTTGTAAATGGGTTAATATTTATGTTTACTATTATCTGTTACCTTTTTCATATTTTTCTATGTATGTTTTGATAAGAGAACGTTGAAGATATCCAAGTATTTTATTAATAATTACAGTTGAATTTATAAATAAGAAATAGAAAAAATAAAAAAATAGTGATCTGGTCTATCATCAATTTTATTGTAAGAAATAAACTAATTGACTTGGATATTTTACCTTTTTAATTATTGCGTACTTGTTATTTGGCTTTTTTTTTTTCATTTTTTTTCATGACCATGATTTCTAATTTTCAATTTAGTCATTTCACAATTATCTTTATTAAGAATTGATTTTACAGTTTTACTAAATTAGCATAGTATTAGGTTCTTATGATGTCGAACAAATATATTGATGGTCGGTTTGTCATAACTCAATTTTAATCAAATAATTTTTCAGTGTTTTGTGATATTATGAAATTTGTTGTAAAATAGGAAATATTATGCTTTCCCTATATAGATTTATCTTGTATAGTATGCTACACTGTTTCATATGTATATTGCCTTAATCATATAAACAGCAGAGCTAGCTACCTAATTAAGCTAGCCTCCTAATTATCACAAACTCTATTTCAACTTGGTATGGAAACCTTTCTATCTAAACATATTTGCGTCTTTTTCTCCTTCACTTTGACGACGCAACTCCTTCTCCTCCTCTCTACTACAGACGTGTTGAGTTCTGCTTCTTCTCTACTTTAGATTGCCAAAAGAGTAGTGTAACCTTATCTCTTGTCCTCCTAGCTCAATTCTTCTCGAAGGTGTCGCGATCAGCCTTGCCAAACATCTAGTTCTGCTGTGTCGTGCGATCAGTTCTTCTCCAACTTGTTGCAGAATTTGGCAATTTCAGTTATAGTCTCCTTCCATTGACATATCTCGCATTCTTCCTCAACTATGGATCGTTCTGTTATTGCTGTAGCTGGTATTAATGTCAACTCTCCTTCTTTGACTCCTGGGCTGACTACTACAATCAATGCAGTCATAGTTCCCTCTACTATGACAACAACTATAATTCCCCCTCTCCAACATACAACAAGTCATTAATCTCAAACTTACTAACACCAATTATTTATTTTGGTGTATGTAGATGAAGCCATATCTGATTGGCCTAGGAGTTTTCTTGTTTGTTGATGGCTCGGCTCCGCACTCTTCTCTATTCGACCTGTCTAGTAATCTTTCTGCTACCTCTGCCAATTTCAGTTATGGTCCTTCTCAAACATTTCTGACATGGAAATAGCAAGACCAACTCATCCTCGGTGCTCTCCTTTCCTCTCTCTCAATCGATGTTCCATTTTATGGTTGATTGTCTAACCTCTGTTAGTGTTTGGTGCACCTTAGAACATGTTTTTGCCTCTCCATCCAACTCTCAGATTATGAATTGCATGGTTTTCTTCAGGATCTTCGACAAGATGATAATACTATCACCCTCTACCTACAAAAAGCTAAGGAATTATTTGACGAATTAGCCACAGTAAGCAGACCTATCTCCCCCATTGATTTTAACCTATATATTTTTCTGGGCCTTCATGGTGAATTTTGTGATTTGGTTACAAATCTATCAACCAAAGCTGAGCCTCTTCCTTACACTGAGCTTCATAGTCATTTGTCTACATATGAGTTTTTATATAGGAGCTCTCTTCAATCCATTTCGACTGATGCACCGCTGTTGCCCACACCTACGCAGCCTCTTTCTATGTAGACAAAAGATCCAAGATTAGTTTTGGAAAGAACATTTTGTTTGTCTTTGCAAACCTACTAAGTAAAGCACTTAACAAATCTTTGCTCCTTAAGTATTGTATAAAGGGGGTATCTGTTGCCACCTAAATTTTGACTCCATTTTTTATTTTATTTTTTGTTAAAACTAAAAATAGCAAAAAAACAACAAAAAACCTAAAAAATATGTTCTTAATGTCTTTACATCAATTTTAGTTTCTTTTCCTAAGAAATAAATTAAAAAATCTATTTTTGATCGTTTAGTTGTTAATGCGCCTTTTGAGTTGACATTGATGTTGTTTTTTTTCAAGAAAAAAAAATCAAAATGAACAAAGGGACCAAATGTGAAAAGAAAAAAGTAGAGTGACCAAATTGTTGTGTTTAGGTTACTTGGTCACTAAGTTTGCTTCGAGACCAAGCATTTGAAAATCACAAACTTATTTTGCCTATAAATAGGTGGTTGCACCACACGCTTAGAGGGGAATTTAGGAGAGGATTAGTTAGAGGAAGAAAAACACACACACACAAGCCGCAAGCCATAGGATAAAAAATCCCTACTTTTAACAAAACCATTTGCCTCATCTAATAAAAAAAAGAAGGAAAAAAGCCAGACCATTCATATGGCCTTCACCACGGATGACAGCAGCAAAGCCAACCTCACAGTGACAACAACAAACCTCACTAGCTTCAATTCGTGCTCTTCACATTTCCTTTCCTAAGGTGGTAGAGAATCAGCACCAATAGACCCATCATCTTTTACTCCCAATCGATTATAGCGAGGAACAACAACGTCTCTAAGCCTTTTCTTCATCTCACTTAAAACCAATAACCCTTATCACCGACAACCATTGTAAAGCACTATAAGCTCTTCCAATGGATGACCCAAACAACCATAACAACCCCCATTTCTCCTTAAGACTGAATCAGATCAACATCTTAACACCAACGAGTAACTAAAATCTACAGTTGAGAAGCAAATTTGTAGTGAAGAAGAAGAAATAAAGTTGTTTTGTTTGTGGAGGTTTGTTTTTTGCAGGTAATGGTGACACTTATCAGAGACACATAGAGGAAGAAAAGGAGAAAATCTCCTAGATTTGCCTTTTTCTTTTTACTTGCGGCGACGTGTGTTCCATACGCCTTTAGTGGTGATGGCGCGTGGATACATGTTCCACCACTATTCCTCCAGCACCAAAATCTTCCAGCAATGTTCCCAGGTTCCAATAACTTCTCCAGATGATTTTTTATCTTAAGGTCTAATTTGCAATTTTTAGATGTTTAATGTGTGTATTTAAATTATTGTTCTAAAAACATGTGTAATGTTCTTAGGTGTGTAAGTAACATATAGTAAAAAAGAGAATGTGTGTGCATGTGTTTATTTCCTTTTCATTATTTTTTTTTTTACTTTTTGTTAAATAAATTATAAAAAAAGGGGAAAGATAAAAAGATAATTTTTTTAATAAAATATTTTAATTGCATACAGCCAAGTCTCTCAATAATAATAATAAAAGTCATATCTGGCTTAAAAAATAAAATATATGGTGTGTCTTAGTATTTTTATATAAAATTCAAAAAATACATCTTTGCATGCATTTTGGATTTAATAACCAGTTTATTGGATCCATGAAAACTTGGTCAATATTTTAATAACCCTTACAAATTTTAATTCATTTAAATTATGGACTTACAAGTAAGATGATTTTTAAATATCAGAAGTTGACTAAAAAATTCTCAGAATTATTTTGAATATTCACCAATATTAATTGAGAGTATTTGTTTTTACCACAATATACGAGTAGTAAAAAACCCTTCCGTCTTTTAGGATAGGTGAACCATATCAAGGCATCTACATGAATCCTTTCTATAAGAATTCATTTGGGTACATGAGCCTATAATAAATTTGAAATGCCAGATTTATTCACATAAATAAATCTTCATTCTAATCTATAGATAGACCAACGATTAGGAACTTATCAAAACTTTTAAATCACATTCAAATCACATAATGTAGCTGACCTCATGTAGGGTGTGTTAGGGGTTTTAATACATTCCCTAGCCACAACCAATCCCTTACCTTTGAAATTTGGAATAAGACTAGTACACCTGAGTTTCCTAGCGACCCTAAACCAAACAACTAGGTGGCGACTCCCTTGACCCCTTGACATCGTGCTCTTAAATAGGAGAAAACCCATTTAAAGCTTGTTCTTAACTAAATATATTATTAGTCTAATTTTCAAATTATTGTTATCATAAAAAAATATATAAAAACATTAATGTATGACCTAAAGGTCATCAATCTCCCCCTTTTTTTTTATGATGACACTTAATATGCAACTTATATATGAAATATTTGTCTCCCCCTATATTTTGCAATGCAATATATAGGAGACATCTAAACAATCTGTTATTAACTAAGTAAATGATATAAAAGTTTATTTTGAATAAATATTTATGCATCAAGAAATTAGAATTTATCCCCCTAAATATATGCATATATTATTGAACTACAATTCACCTTTTTTTTTTTTTGTTGCAAAGATTCAATTCATATCTATTTCTCCCCTTTTGGCATCAATAAAAACATAATATGAAGAGATAAAAAGATACAGAAAAATATAATGGAAATTGTAAAAAGGAATAAACCATACATTACATAATCTTAAAATATAATCAAGATTCATTACCAAATAAAGGAATACTTTAAAACACAAAAGCATAAAACATAGATAAAATGCAAATGTTCTTGGTATAATGATCTATGGTGATGGACAACAAGATAACAAATTAGCCATCATGTTCTTTATCTTTGAAAATTCATCGGCCATATCTTCCTAAATGGTACGCATGTGTGATAAGTCATAGACGATGTGTGATTGTGTCTCTCTAATGTAATGCACATTTGTCTCTAGCTGTGAAAATCAACTTTCTATTCTAGATCGCCAAGAACTCGAGGAAGCTACTTCAGGCGATAAAACAGGTAGTGGTGTTTCAAACATAGCTTCAATTTCATCATCATTACCTTCGCATTCTTCTTCTTCTTCATGCTCTTCCTCAACATAAACTCTAAAATGGTCTCTAAAAACCCATGCACCATATTCATTCAATACATATTTCATTTTGGTGAGGGTCATATTATCTATTTTCATGAGCTGATAATATAGATTCCTATCTGTACCCGTCAATAGAATTTTGAAATTCTCAAAAATAGATGTCAAAGTTTTAGTATAAGGAAAGAATTTCTGCTTTTGATTGTGAGCCATAATTATATTTATAATCTTAATGTACACAAGATTAATCAGACAACCTCTTATCATGCAATGAATCAAGCACATGTTCATAAAGGTGACCTTATCATAATGCATTTTCTTTGGCAAAATGTTATGTGCTATGATTCTGTGGATAATCTTAGGTTGTGAAAGTAAATCTTAGGTCTTAATCTTAGCACCTGGTGTAAAGTCCAATGTATCAATGTGCAAAGCTATTGTTTCATAGTACATAAAACCTTTTATAGTAGGTATAATTTTTATTTCAAATACCCTAGGTCCTTTATTGAAAATACAAAATACATTCATAAGCATTTGACAATCAAATTCAATGTATTTATCTTGCAAGCTACTAAAAATTCTAGGCTCAACATCAATCTATATATTGGCAAAAAAACATTTTAATCAATTTAGGATTGCTAGGTTTCTTCAAATAAAATAAATTTCTCAAACCCATAAATTCATAGATTCCATCAATACTAAAAGCACACAAATCAATTCCTAATCCTCTCTTAATGGTTGTAGACCTATTTGCAAAAGAACTAAAAATTATTTGAACATTATCACCTGGTATAAGGTAGGATCATTGACCCTTTTGCTCATTGATTCAACATCTCTTTGTCATTTCTTGAGTGTCATTGCTCTAATGTATCCAAGAAATAACATTAAAAGTGTTTGATTTGAGATAATATGGTGAAATCTTGAGAGGGGGTTCAGTTAAGGTTTTATGTTCTTCAATTGGAGGTTTTCTGCTACTGTTGAAAGATGACAGGTGTAAATATACTATTGAGCAACCAGTCAACCAGTTGCTTTGGTTTAAGTTAAATTGGTCAACTGGTTAAAACTCAAAACAAGAATTTCCCAAAATTCTCTTAGGATCCTTTCTTTGCACTTAAAATGAAACATTTCCATGTAAAAATGATATCCTAAAAGCAAAGGAAACGAGAGTTGAAAATTTCAAATTTTTGATGGTAGCAATATTATTAATGCTCTAGCTTAACTGGTCAGTCAATTGATCTAGTTGTATTAACAGGTCGATTGGTTCATACAAGATTCATGTTTTTCTGAATTTTCTCTTTCACATATGTTTTATGAGTCAAAATATATCTTTTTATCCAATTTATAGACTAAAAGACTGAACAAACTCAAAAATCAAAATCTCATAAATTTGATAGTAGCCATTCTCTATTTTTCTAGATCAACCGATCAGGAGGTTGAACTGACTATAACGAACTGGTTGACCGGTTCATTTTATACTTATACTATAATTGAATTTTGGAGTAGAACAAATATTTTATGCTAAGAGCATATACATTTTATCACTTAAATATGTCCAACTTATTTATAATAATGTATATACACATAAATAATATCACAAATATCTTTAGCATGAATAAAGCCTAAAATTCTCCTTATTTCACAAAAGCAGTATTTACTTAAAGGCTTTGTGAATACATTTGTTAATTGGTGTTCAATGCCCAAAAACTCAAGTACAATATATCCTTTAGTTATGTGATCTCTTAGGAAGTGATGTATCACTTTTATGTGTTTTGTACGTGAGTGTTATATAGGATTCTTGTATAGACTTATTGCACTAATGTTATCACATTTAATAGGTATATGATCAAATGCAAGTTCAAACTCTTCTAAGGTTTGTTTCATTCATAATATTTGAGTACAATGACTAGCCACCGCTATATATTCTGCTTCAGTTGTTAATAGGGCTATAGAGTTATGTTTCTTACTAGCCTAAAGTACCAGTGACGATCCTAGAAAATAACAAGTTCCACCAATACTTTTTTTTTTTTTTTATCAATTTTACACCTGGTAAAGTCATCATTCGAATAGTTAATTGAACTCAACTCGCTTAATTTTGGATACCACAACCCTAAATCAATTGCATCATGCAAGTAACAAAAAATGTGTTTTACAACAGTTATATGAGATTTTTAGGACATGTTTGAAAACATGCACATAGACAAACACAAAACATAATATCAGGTCTATTTGCAATTAAGTACAAGAGTGAGTCAATCATACCTCAATATTTGGTAATGTTTAGGTTCTCACCATCTTTATCCATATCAAGCTTTGATGAAGTGCTTATGGGTGTATTGACTTCCTTGACATGTTCCATCCTAAATCTCTTTAAAAGATCCTTATTGTACTTGCTTTGATTGATGAATATGTCATCCTTTTTGTTTGATTTGCAATCCAAAGAAGAAATTCAATTTTTCCATCATGCTCATTTCGAATTCTTCTTGTATGCACTTTGCAAAATCCTTACAAAGACATTCATCAATGGCACCAAATATTAAATCATAAACATAAATTTGCACAATCAATATATCTTTTCCTTCTCTCTTTGTAAAAAAAGGTGGTATCAATTTTACAAATGTTAAAACTGTTTTCAATAAGAAAGGTATTGAGTTTATCATATCAAGCTCTAGGTGCTTGTTTTAAACCATACAAGGCCTTTTCTAGCTTAAAATCATGGTTGAGAGAATGAAAATTTTCAAAACCTTGAGGTAGCTTAACATACACATCTTCCATGATAAAATCATTTAAAACTGCACTTTTAACATTTATTTAGAAAAGTGTAAAGTTGGGATGATAAGTATAGGTAAGAGCATTCTTATTGATTCTAGTCTAACTACCGGTGCAAAGGTAGTTTCATCATAATCAATACCTTCTACTTGATTATAACCTTTAACAACTAATTTACCTTTGTTTCTAACCATTGTCTCATGTTCATCAACTTTGTTCCTAAAAACCCACTTTGTTCCTATGATAGATTGATTTCTAGGTCTAGGGACTAGTTCCCATACAATATTTGTTTCAAATTGGTTAGCTCATCTTGCATAACTAAGATCCAATTATCACCCATTTTAGCTTCAAGAAATGATTTAGGCTCTATATACGAAACAAATGCAAAATTACCACATATATTTCTAAGAAATGCTCTAGTCTTAGTACCTTCAAAAGGATTGTTAATGATTAACTTAGAAAAGTGAGAGCTTATATACCTTAGCTTTTTTGGTGGAAAAAATTAGTTACATACCATCTATTATTGATGGCATGTGTTTGGCTGGTCTTTATCCATTCCTTCAATATTGTCATCTATAATGGTCTTGTCATTAAGAATTAAATGTTTAACACTTTTATTAATGTCATCTAAAATCTCAACAATTTATCATTTTGAGTTTCTTGAAATGTGATATGTATGGATTCTTTAAGACAAAGTGTTTTATTATTATAAACTCTATATGCTTTGCTTGAGAAGGAAAAACCAAGGAAAATTCCAAGATTGGATTTTAAATCAAATTTATCTAAGTTGTCGTTAATGTTAAGAATAAAACATTTTGAATAAAAAACTTTGAAATACAAGATGTTAGGTTTCCTCCATCTCTAAAGCTCATAAGAAATCTTTTTAAACTCTGGTCTTAAAGTTACACGATTTAAAACATAGCAATAGGTGTTTATGGCTTCCACCCAAAAACATTTTGTTGGGGAGTTCTAAGTGTTGAAAAGTTATGGTGGTATCCTTTTTCTTCACAATATGATTCAAACAAATCAATAATAAATTCAACATCATAATCACTCCTTATGTTTATGATGGAAAAACCTTTTCATTTTCAACTTTCTATGAAAATTGTACAAATTCATAAATAGTTTCATCTTTTGATTTAAAAACAAAACTCATGTATACCTTGTAAAATCACCAACAACCACAAACAAAATTTTTAGGTATTCATCACAAATGAACAAGCAGTTGACCAATTCATTTGGTATTTACTAAACGGTTAACCTGTTTATGCATAATTCTTGTTTAGACAATTTTAATCCTAGTGAATTCTTAGAACCGTTTTATCAATTCTTCTAAATTCTTACAAAGTGAAGTGTGTGTATTCATTTTAATTTATGTTATCAAGTAGAATATAAAAATGTACAGTGAGCACTAAAAATGAATACTTAAACTAAGTCTTTATTTTGCTTCCTTCTTGGACTTCCATCATACTTGTTGATGTGTTCATTTAAAACCTATTTAAAGCTTATTCTCAACCAAGCATATTATTAGTCCAATTTTCATATTATTTTTATCATAAAAAAATATATAAAAAATATAAATGTATGACCTAAAGGTTAACAAATATACCTATTGAGCCTTTCTAATTGTTTGCCTAAACTCAACATGGGTTTCTTTAAAAAGTGATTTAAGATCAGGGTCTGGTCTGAAGGTTTAATCCTCACTTCTTAAAACACAGGTATTGGACCCGAGAGGATGATAAATATTGAATTGAGCTTTTAAACTCATTTTCTTCATTATATCCCAAATTAAGCCTGTGAGCTATCACTCATTCACTTTCAATGGACTTTTTAGGATCTCATTGACCCAGTTCAAATCAACTCATGATATGGTACAAAAAAATGTTTTGAAATTAAAAAAATCCCGGCATGTATTCTCACTAAAATAAATAAATAAAATAATTAATGAAAATGGAAATAAATAATAACAAGATATACAATAAAAGAACATGCTTTCAACAACCTTCTAGATAACATGGGTATAAAAAGTTGCTTAAACCCATTTTGTGAAGTAATCAACTGCCACCAAAATAAATCGATGACCATTACTTTCTTTCACTTTTATGAGGCCAATCACATTCATTCCCGACATCGTGAATGGCCAGGGTGATGACATGTTATGAAGAGGAATTGGTGGTGCATTTTATTTTTCAGTAAAAATCTAAAATCTATGACATTTTCTCGCGTATTTAATACAATCTTTTAGAAATACCCATTTCTCTATATTTTTTATGCCATCATATGTTTGTTGGCACGTGTAGCACAAATTCCTTTATGCACTTCTTCCATAGCTATTTTGGCTTTTTTTTTTATTTAAACATTTGAGTAGAGTCTTATTAAAACCTTTTTTTTACAAGGCTTTTCCATCCATAAAGTATTTCATAGCTAACCTTCTTAGCATCTTCTTGTCTATTTTATTTGCACCAAGCAGATATTATTGGCTTTTAATGAACTGTTTAATATCATGGTACTATGATTTTCCATATGTTTCCTCTTTAACTAAGTAATAGTAAGCAATATCATTTTTTATTTTGATGTTCATGGGATGTACTTTTTCATTACAGTAAATTTGGATCATCATTGTTAAGGTAGCTAGTGCATCTACAAATCGACTCGTAGCTTTGCTCATGTGAGGAAACTTAATTTTTCCAAATTGATTTGCTATATTAATAAGGTATTACTGATATGGTTTCAACTTCTCATCTTTTGTTTGGCATTCTTCTTTTACTCGGAAAAATTATCAATAAGAAATCTTTAAACTCATCTAGATTTTTAACTTTTCTTTTTAAAGCTGCTTCAAGCCCAAAGATACATGCTTCATAATCTGCTATGTTGTCAGTGCATTCAAACTATAATTTGATAGCCATTGGATATTTTTCTTTTGATGGTAAAATAAGAATTCCCTTTAAGCCATTGCTAGTTGCATTTACTGCTTTGTCGAAGTACAAGGTCCTTTTACTCCCATCCTCATCCTCTTCTTCAATAACAACATGTGATGTCTAAGTCTTTGAGCACTCCATACTAAGCCATAACAAATCTTCTCTATGAAGGTGTATCGGGATTCACTTTCAGTGAACTTCTTGCTCAATAGTAAATAACTTGTTCTTTCCTTCCTAAATCATTATGTTCACTTAGAACATAACCTATAAAAGTATACATTATAGTCAAATATAAAATTAATGGTCTTCTTGGTTCAAGTAGGATCAATAGTGGTGGATTATATAGATATTGTTTTATTTTATCAAAATTCATTTGAAAATCCTCATTCTATATTCCTGAGTTTTTCTTATGAAGTGGCCAAAATATCAGCTCATATATCGCTGTTAATTGAGAAATGAATCGGGCGATATAATGTAAACACCCTAGGAAACTTCATATTTATTTTTTCTTGTTTTGGGCCTAGGCATTTCTTGTATAACTTTGACTTTATCAAGATCTACTTCAATGCCCCTATCACCCATCACAAATCCTAAAAGCTTTCCAAATTTCACCCTAAAAGTGTATTTGGTGGGATTCAATTTCAGCTTGTATTTCTTCAATCTTTCAAAGAGTATTCTTAGTGTTTGGATTTGGTCTTCTTCTATTTCTGATTTGGCAATCATATCATCCATAGATACTTCGATCTCCTTGTGCATCATCTCATGATATAATATCACCAATAATTTTTGAAAGACCAGTTAGGGTTCCTAATTACGATAAAGCTAGGTGGCAATTTCTATTTTTTATTTTTACCTTTAATTCACCAAAATTTCCCACCTGACATGATTTATGCTCAATTTGAAAAACTTAATTTGAGCTTTTAATTAGACAAATGATTGGAAATAAAAGGGCTAGACTTAGGCTTAGGTTAAAAAGAAAACCCTTTTCTGTAACAAAGAGGGAGCATACATAAAAATTGAGAAAGAAAAGAAAGAAAAGAGCGTAAAAGAGATGAGAAATCGGTCACCGAAGACACTCTAAAGTTTCATAAGGTACACGAGATGTCTTAATAGAATGCCCTTTCCAAATATGATTCCAATGGCATCAAGAAAAGACCACCTCTAAGGTTGAATGAGCCCACACGTGCCACCTCAATACGACGACTCCTCTCACGTGCTGATGCAAATGTTGCACACGTCAAATCTTTCACTTTTACTTTGTTCAATTGAGTCCCTCAATATATAATGACTTTTTAGTTGAGTCTCAATTCTCAATCTACTTACGGGAAAACCCTTTTTTTTTTTTAATTTCATCTTTGTTTTTCTAATAATATTGCAATTTAGTAGTGAATTTTATCCAACTTGAGGCCAATGAAGGCCCGTCATGGGAGAGAAGAAAAAAATAAAGAAAAAAATGACAACCAACCTGGGTTACAAATTTGATTGTTAACCTAGACTGATTGAGATCGATCCAATATATTATCGACTCAATATTACAAAAAAAAAAAGTCACACTAAAGTCAGATTGGCTTTTGTCTTAATTAGGTAATGAAAATCGCTTAGAAAAACTATATGTATTTATGCATATACTTCTAAGTTTATTTTAGTAGACGTATATATTTATTTTTCATTAAATAGTCTTAGTATATTTTTTTTGCATTGCATCAAAAAAATGATCTGACCCGCTACAAAGCATGAGACAACTGCCTAGTGTAAACTATTTAAATTTGGAATTCTTATAAAATATGAAGGCAATATTAGAAATTTAATATTGCTTTTTTTAAAAAAAATTATGTAAGGTTAGTTGTTTTAACTATAGTTGTTAAATCCGATCCGACTTAGTGAATTGATCAAGATGTTAACTTGATGAAACCCAATTAATGTGACGTCATTCTTATTGATCTAGTTGATTTGATCAAACCTAGTTTAAACCCGTCAACAACAAGGAAAATTCTTTTAATAAAAGAATGAGAAAAAATTATTTTAATAAAAATGGTTAACCCGGTGACCTATAAGTTGACTCGATGATCTAGTTACTCTTGATCTTTCCTGGGTCAGTTGTAGGTTGAGTCTGACAACTATGTTTTTAATACTTCCCTTTATTTACAACCTATCTTTTAAGTTTTGTCAAGACGATTGAACTTTAAGATATTTACTAGGCTATTGGGCTTTAATGACTCTAGTACCATATTAAATTTGATAGTTGAATCTAAATTCCATTTAATAAATTTAAGCCTTGTGGTGTGCGTTTTTCTAATAATATTTTTATTTATTATGGTGTGCAAAATTTTGCTTTTTTAAAAAAAAAAATTTGGTCATCAAACTGTTTTTTGCGTGATTGCATCCTTTTTAGGCCAAATTCAAGGATAATTGAAACAAATTTGTTGACCAAGGATAAAATTTAAAGATAGGGGACTAAAGTATAAAATGTGCTATAAATGGGTGATGGTTTCAAAATTCACAAAAAAAGTTTTCTCAATTCAATTTTGGTATAAAAGTTTATTTTTTTATATTTTAATTTGTGGTTTGAGAAAGGAGAGAGAGAGGTTATCGAATTCTAATGATAAAGAGAGAAAAAATAATTGACGTTGATTTTAATCTCTAAAATGATCAATCTTTGTATGAAATGATTCTATTTGATAAAATGAGTTAAACTTGGGTGTTTTTTACCTTTAAAGTGCAAAAAAAAAAAAAAAAGATTTGATCACAAATTTTTTTTTTTATTTCTGGTTGAGTCCATGTTTTGGAAGGAGTTTTGTATAAGCGTTGATAGGTTTATCAAGGTGTTTAGGATATTTTCTAAGTGTTTTGAGTTAAAATGAATTGAGAATGAGTTTTTAAATAAAAAATATTTAGCCTGATTTTTCAACCATTAGAATAATCAAAATTTAGATAAAATCAAATAATATATTCTCTGATTTAATTAAAAAAATGGATGAATTATAATAAAAAATATTACGTGGACCCTTACGAAATGGGCTGAGCATTGGTAAGGTGTTGTGGGGTCTAATAATTGACTGTGCATGTTTAGAGAATTAAATGCAAGTTTGACAGTTTAGAATGGTCTCTACTCTACTTATTGACTCCACCTCCAACACGTCTTCATTACGAGTGGAAGTTTGCCCAACGTATCAAATGAAAATGATTTCACAAAGGACTTGTAATAAGATTTGTGGAATATAAAGTATATGATGAGAGAAAATATGCCATAAACTCTTTAATTTGTTGGCACGTAAACTTGTTGCTTCACACACGCACACGCACACGCACACGTATGCACAGTCTTTCTTTCTTCATTTGATTACAGAGATATAGAGAGCAGATACAGCACTTATCTTGCCTTGTACGATCATGTCCAAAGGGTGTGATGTATCACTGTCAACTTTTTGTCTGTTGCATAACAAATTGGTCCCCAGACAATGCAAGTCGCACAGCTAGGCATTGAAAGACATGTCATGAAGATTAATAGACTGGCGAGTGAAAACAAAATTATGATTGGTTGAAAAAATTAATAATTTATTCTAGAATAATTTTGGAATAAATTTTTTGCTTTAAAAATATAAGAGGTACAATTTGTCTGAGATAATATTTATTATATTATATTTCTAAAATATCTTTGTATTGAAATCTAAAATTATCCAACTAAAACATGTAAGGAAAAAAAAATATATATTATCATAATTTTAAAACTCAATTTGAAGGTTGATCCAAAACAAAACCCAGTTGATGAGTCAGGTTGGCCAGGTTGACCCGAGTCAATTTAAGAATACAAATAATTATTATCACAGTTTTAAAACCTGATTTGATGATCGATTCAGGAAAAGCTTGGGTCACGAGTGGGTTTGACAGGTGTCCCAGTTCAACATAAGGACAAATATAATTATTATCATAGTTTTAAAACTCGATTCGAGGGTTGACCTAGGCTAAGACCCGGGTAAATATCGAAAGGGTCAACATGAGTTTACTCGAGTCAATGTATGAATAAAAGTGGATATTATCATAATTTTAAAACCCGACTCGGAAGTCGATCTGAAGCATGGTTCAGGTCACATGTAAGGAGGGTCAACCCGGCCGACCCAAATGTTTTTTAAGAAATAATTAAAGCAACCTTGTTTTGACAAATTTCTTTTACAAAAAAGTTAATAGGTTTTTAACTTGTGTTTTCTCCTGGGTTTAATTGGGTTTTGACCTGATTAAGTCGAGTCCATCCTTCCTCTATTTTTTTTTAAACTCAGACTAGTCCAGGTCTCAGGTAAACCAGTAAAGTCATTCCTAGTTTTATAATTAAGATTATTGTAATATTATTAATTTCAACACTCAATATAAAGTGAAGTAAAAAAAATATCTAATTATTTTATAAAATATATAAATTTGACAACTATACATATTAAAGGTAAAATAGATTTTTTTTCATATTGTTTTTATGTTTTGTTCATCATAACCAAACAGAATATAAAAACAGTAATTTTATCTTGTATATCAAACACAATTATTCACACACCATCTAGGGTGCACCATGGAACATCATATCATATCCCAACAACCATCATTAGGGAATATTAGGGCTTGTTTGGTAGTGTGGTAATGGTTGCTTTTCAAATAGCTTTTCGTGCTGAAATACATGCCAATGATGTTTTTTTATTTTTTAAAAATCATTTTTGACATCAGCACATCAAAACGATCCAAAAAGTACAAACCGCACTCAATTTTAGCAAAAAAAAAAAATTCAAAATTTGATGAAACACAGTTACAAACGCAATGCCAAACAAACTCAATGGTTAATTATTTATTTTTCTACGCGAGTTACATTACTATCATTTATAAATGCAACAAATAAGTTGTGGATATTAGTGTTTTTTCAGATTCAAATTAGCTAATTTGATTTGTTTGTTCAAATAAAGTTTAGATGCGAAAATTTAAGTAACTACCTCAAATAGCTATACTTTTTAGCATCATTTTACGGTATTGGCATCCATATTATTAAAATCTAATCACTTAAAAAATTAATTTCCCTTAATTTTATCTTACTCTTGGAGGACAATAAAGAAACAAATTTTCTAAAATACTACAGTCATAAAAGAAAATTAAAACTTCCTATTTAAATATAATATTTCTTCATCAAGAGGATTGAAAAATTATGTTTTTATTTTGTAAAATTTATAATAAGTTTCGAGAAAATATTTTAATTAGAGGTTCTTTATAGTTTTTCTTCAAAAGGCTTTCATCATTTTTAAAATAAAAAATAAAATGATGAATAATTTAATATTTTCTTTATATACAAATATTTTTTAGCAATGTAAGACAGTAATTTTTTAATTACTTTTTCATATCAAGTTAGTGTCATAAATCTATCTTTTTATTATAAATCTAATGTAATTTCTTTTTAGTTAACAAGTTTAAATTTTTATAATAATTTTTAATTTTAATGAAATAAAATTGATATTTATGATTAGATTATCAATAATATAACATATAAAATCTGCCTATTAGAAATTATAGTTTTAATGTTTTTCGTTTTCAATAAATGAACATGTTTTGTGAATTTTTATCATAAAAGGAAAATTAAAAATAAAATAAAATAAAAATATTTTTCTATTATTTAACAAACCTTTAATATCACTAAGGAAAATACCGCCAATCTTTGTGCCTTAGCTCCAAATTGCTTCTACAAAACTAGAAATAATAATAAAAAAACTTATTTTCTGCTTTTAAAACATTAATAATATGGCCAAACATATGTTTCGTTTTTAAGACTATATTTGACATGTCACTTGAGAAGTGGTTTTGTGGCAAATTTTTGTGCGCTTCTAATGGCATTATTTTAGAAGCAGAAATTCAGAAGCTATTTTTCAGAGTTGTAGTGTTATGTTTAGGTTTAGGTCTACAAGGTATTATTTTACCTTAAAACCTTAAACAATAATATCTTAATTTAAAAATTTAAGATGTTAGTATCGATGTAAAAATGATTTTAAATTGCATTCTAATTAGTGAAAACTCTATGATAAATTAAAACTCTATGATAAACCTTATCTTATATAAATTAGAAGGCAAAAAAAAAAAAAAAAACATTTTACTTGTCATTACGTTCTTCTACACCCTATGATACAAATAATTAACATGAATACTTCCCATTCTTTTGCTGTCAATCTCTTAAAAAATGTTTTTTTTTTCTTAACTCAATCCAGAGAAAATTTTCAATTTTTTTTTGTTTCGCAACTCAATATTTAATTATTTAATAGTCAGGCTTCATAGTTTTATTCAATTCACTTTCATTTATGACTTTTTCTTACCTTTTATTTGCATGAATAATTATTTTATTGAATAAAAAATTTATTACAAGAAACAAAGTTGCTAAACACAGTTAAGTATATTGCTAGTGTTGTGTAATCAAATATCTTAATCTTAGTTCTATTTTAATTAAATATTGATTTATTTAATTAGGGTGTATAATCATTTTGGTTTGCGATTAAAAACATTTTATATTCAAAAACTCATTGTAAAAGTCTATATATTTATTTTTTTACTGAAAAAAATTATCTGACTCGTGGCAAAACATAGGTAATATAGCTAGCTAAAAGAAACTAAAAGGAATAATTTTTTTATTGAAGCAAAATTATTTTAGCTCTAGACTCATTCACATTGTGGATTGAAATATTGAAATTAAGATTTTTTCCTTCCCAACATAAAAAATTGGCCTCTTTGTTGGGGTTAATATGACCTTTTTACTTTTTTTACATAAATAAATGACTAACTTACTTTTTAAAGAAGCATCACATAATAATATTTTTCCAAGGGATAGTTCTCTTGGTGGTCAAACTCATGCTTCCATGGTGATGTTTGAATCATCTCAACAACCTCTCAATTCCTGGGTAGCACGAGTGTCAAATGAACCTTGTGTTTGACATAACTGACACTTTAAATTTTTAAAGCATCGCTTTAATTTTTTGTTTTTGGATTTGGTTCTTGTTCTTTTTATTACTATTTATTTTATTTGAAATAATTCAAAAAATTAGATTTTTTTTTTACTTTCATCCTTTGATTTTTTTTAATCTTTTAGATTTGATCTTCATTCTTTTGGTTGCTTTTTTTTTTTTTAGTCTTGTTTTTAAATTCTTTTAGTGGCTATTTATTATGTTTTAGATCATTTTGTTATTGAATCTTTCTTTTTCAATTTCATCCCCCAATATTTTATTTATCAAGAATTTGGCTTGGTGATTTTTTTGGGTTTCCCATCTATAAGGTAATTCCAACCTCAAGACCTGTGTCGTGGGTTTGAAAGGTTAGTCTGCATTGACATGTGTCTTTTTTTTTTACAATATACTTTTTTTTCAACTCCATCCTTCAATATTGAGTTTGTTAAGGATTATAATTTTTTTTTCCTTTTTTCTTCTTATAAGGTTATCCCAATCTCATATGTCGAGTCGCAGGTTTAATAGGTTAACCTAAATTGACTCAGGCTTTTTTTTTTTATCTATCTACTTTATCATATTATTAAATGAACTGATCTTATTAGATCAAGTCAAGTTAGTGACCCTCCTCTCATATTTCTCTTGCTTCTTTAAAAATGATAAATCGCTTGGGAATCCTTTTTTCTTACATTAGAAAAATTTAGGTCTGATACACGACATGACATAGGCCACCAATCTAGTAAATACTAAACCTTATCTTATTTTCCATGGCATTTGTCTATTCACTCCATTACTTGCTTTATACTAATCATTTCATCAAACACCTTTAACATGTTCACTTTCATCATGGGTATGTATGCTTTACCTATTGAAAACTTTTGTTAAAACATGGTTAATATGCATATTTAAAGTCAAAGTGAAAATGAGGTCTACTTCATTTTTTTAGGCTAAATTTAATCTCCAACAAATGCTTTTTAATATGAAACATTAACATCATTTAAACAAATTATAGTTGAATAATAAATTGATATCAAAGAACTATTGGTTGACAATTTATCCCACATAGAAAAGAAACTAAACTTTCTTTGTGTTTATTAAGTTGAAAATTGAAAAGTTAAAATTGGACCTAAAGGGCACCCAAGTTTTTAAAGGAGAGAGATCCTAAGCAAAGTGGGCTTTGAGCTTATACCCACACATACACATATATGCAGGGCCGAGTCTAGTTTAGGTCTATTGTAAAATAATATTTTGGGCTACAGTTCCGTATCTTATAGAGTAAGTCTATAGCTCAATATTAAACGAAATTCTTGAAAAAAAATATTTTTTCTATTTTTCTGAAATAAGGGAATTTTAAAAAAAAATTAAATTTTTTTTGTAATCTCGTAGAAAAATCAAGTATTTTTAATATAGGTATGTATTTTACAGTGAAGTTTATAACCCTATATTAGACAAAACTATTAGAAAACAAAAACGTGAAGGACCCATAAATATTTTAGAGTTTTTTTAAGGACTCTATGGTTATGCACTAAAATATGTACAAATTAAAACTAATGAAAAGTCAGTAGGGTGTGTTTGCGAAACATGCATTTAACATAAAATCAGAGGCATTGAAAATATCTTAAGGCCGTGTTTGAAAAACACGCCTTAAAGACCAAAATAGGGTACTACTTCCCTAACAAAAACAGGACATGTCAAACACACCCTTAAGATCTAGGTTGGGCTTAGCCCATCCACATGGGATAGGCCATTTGGCCTGAGGCCTAAGCCCACGTGTATGGGTTAGGCTTATGCCCAACCTAATTTATTGGGTCGACAGATTGCCTAACAACTTTTTTTTTTATAATTATTATGTGGGCTAGACCTAGCCCAACCATACAAGTTATACTTAAGTCTAGTCCATACAACTTGGTCACTAGCCTAGTTGAGTGACCTTGTTTCATCCTTTTCAGAACGTGAATTATTTCATATTATGCATACTATTCAATAAAAAATATTAAAAGAAAGGAAAACAAAGGATTACCTAGCTAAATAAGGTGTTGCTGGCTTGTGGTACTATCTTTGTATTGTGGTGGTCGATGGTGGAGCTGCTGGTGGTCCACAATAGGGCTGCTTGGGTTGCTGGATTTGTTTCACTAGTGGAGGAAAAATAGTCGTGGAAGTTATAAGGGGCTATTGTTTGCTGGTTTAGATGAAAAATGAAAGGAGTTAGTTCTTTGTGTGGGTTCACTGGGTTGCTCACAGTGGTGCTGGAAGCCAAAGTTTACTGGTAAGACTACTAAGGAAAGAAGAAAATGAAATGGTAGGAATGACTGGAATAATAAGAAGCTTACAATGATGTATGATTATGAAGGATGGTTTTGTTTTTGGTTGAACCAGTTACAAGGGAAGAGGGTGTTTGGCTTTGGTTGTCCTTTGGTTTGCTACTGGGTTGGTTTGATGATTGGTTTTCCCTTCTTTTTTTTTTTAAAAAAAAAGAAGCTGGTGCAGGTGTCTCTTTTGGCTTTTATTTTTTTCTCATTCCCTTTGTCCAAAATTCACCTTTATTTATAAGGGATAAAAAAAAAGAACTCAGGGATTTTAGCTGTTTATTATTACAGTTGCAGGGTTGCAAACCAACAGAGATAAGGTTGGGGTTGTAGGACAAAGTCAGGGGGTGAGGATGGTGTGTTTTTTTGTCTCATTAGGGGGAGAGATATAGCATTAAATGGCCCTAAAAAGTGGCTTCACAGATAACTTTTTTCTGGTATAAAGGTAGGCGATGACGAACAATGCTAGATGACATGTTGTTTTGATTGACCTTTTTTTTAAAAAAAACTTTTGTTGACAAAAATGACATTATTTTGATCTAAAACACATTGTTTTAGTCAAAACAATAACAAAACACACCATTTCATTAAAATGAAATGGTCCGGATTTGGGGTTTTTGACCTATATTAGATCATTAACCTCTTTTTTTATTTCAATCCCTGATCGTTTAATTTATTTAATTAAATTCTCAATGAATTTTGATTCTAAGAACCAATTCAATTTCACACTTGCCAAGTTTTAAAATGATCCCTTAAGTTTAGCTCATTTTTCATCTTGGTTCTTAGTCTTATATATTTTCAAATTCATCCCTAATTGACCTTTGAATTTTTAATTTTTTTTAATTTCACCCCTGCTTTCAATTGAATTGGGTCCCTGAATTCACACGCCTTTTGCAAAAAATGTTCTTGGTTCCGAATTTCTTTAATTTGGCCCTTAATTGATTCCTAAACTTTGATTTTCTTGTAATTTTGTCCCTGTTTCACCCAATTAAGTTTGGAAAAATGAAATATGTTCCTTTAAAATTTCAATATTTTAATTAAGCATAAATTAAGCTGCCAAACTTAATTTTTTACTAATTAAGTCCCTAATAAAATTAGTTTCACCCAAAAAAATCTAATTAATTAATTATTTTATTTCAACTCAAATTAATTTTTAAACTGAATTAAACCTTTCATTGGGCCCATGATTAAATCAAATTGGCCTATTAAAAATCTAATTAAGTCCCAGTTTTATGCAGATTTGTTCAATAATAATTTAATTTGATATCGAATGCATTGTCTTTTAGTCTTGGGTACAATGAGGTACAATGAGGTACAATTAGGCTCCCAATTTGATCCTAAAATTCTAGTTTAGTTCTATCATGCATTTGAAACCCTTCTTATCATGTTTTTGCTAAGTTGCCGGTTTTTATTCATTTTCTTTTTTTTATTTATTTATTTTTTTGTTCGTTTTCATTTTTTCAATTTCTTTTAATTTTTAAGAGAATAAGATAATTTTGTGGGAAATCCAAAATTAGGTTATAACACTTCCTATTGTCTTGTCTAGTCAAACCTATAAATGCTAACAATTGTTTCGATAAGCCTTTTTTTTTTTTTTATTTGGACAACCTGAACAATTCTTTCATCTAAAAAATGAAGATTTATAACCATTATATTGAGTTTTAATTCTTTAATTAGGATGGTCAATCAAAGATTGATAATTGTAGGAATTCATTCTGATTATTACCAGAATTAATTCTTCAATTTTTCAGCTTTCAAAATTCCTTGTAAAAAATGAGGCGTGTAGAAAGAGTTTTATACAAGGTTTTTTATATTTTTATATACTCTTCCTCATCTTATATTTTATTATTTTTTTCTCATTTTATTTTATGCTTTGATTCTTCTCTCAAATCTACGTGCGCTTATCTTGTTGAGAGATATTTGAGTTACATATTTTTTTTATTCAAATACATTGTTTAGAAGTGCATCTAAACTAAGATGATATTGTTGAAATCTTTGGAGACTTATTGCAAATATCCTTTGCACGCAGAGAACAACATTAAAGTTAAAGATCTACACACACACACACACACACACACACACACAAGTTTATATATATAGTATATGCATATAGTTTCAACATGTATAAATTTTAGATTTTTTTTTTGAAACATTTTCTTGTTTAGCATGCCTTTTTTTTGTTAAACTATACTAGATGGAATACATTACCCACCTTATATCTTGCATTCTCACCTCATTTCTGTTGGCCACGAGACCATTTCTTTTACTGTGTGTGTTGCCGAGCAATAAGACAATTAATCTTTCAAGTGAAACCACTTTCTATAAACATCAATTGGGGACTTGAGAGTCTTATTGTTGAAGAGTCCATCATATGTTCCCATAATAGAAATGTTAATCCTAATAAAAGTAATGGAGTTAAGAGTCTTCGTACTCTTTGATTTATTATTGGCACTTGAAAAGATTATTATAGTTGTTTTAACATATAGTTGCCTTCTTTATGAATTTAACCTGTCTGTTATTTTACCATATTATATGTTAAAGGGATATATTGTAATTCATACTTCATAGTGGGCATTCTTTATGTGGTATGATATGAAAGAAAATTATCAAGTTGACGAACCAGACATGCGAGCATTGCCCAATTAGGACACATGCTTAGACGCCTTATTGAAAACACCTGCACTGCATATTAAAATAAGAATTCTAGTGAAAATGTGATATTGAGTATTTTTTAAAGTGTTTTTTTTCTAAAAATATATTAAAATAATATTTTTATATTTTAATAAAATAATTTTACACATCAAAATGATTTGAAAAACTAAAAAATTTAATTTGAATTAAATTAAAAAAATTAAACTAATAACCCTGCTAAACTCCATAATTACTTACTTTATTAAATATTATCTTCTTGAACATTCTCCCCGGAACAAACAAACAAACCACGATTCTCTTTCAAAGGTATTTATCCAACTTGCATAATCAAAAGATTATTGAGTAGAATCATATGCTTGGCAGCAAGAATCTTGCCAGCTTCCACTAGAATTAAACACTCGAATAAAAGTGATTACTTACTAAGTGGTTTAGTCTTGAGTGGGCCAATGGCTCACTAATTGGATGATGGAATTAATAATATAATGGATGATACTTGTCGGAGAGAAGAATGATTAGGTGATTGATTAGACAGATATAATAAAGCTAATGGCAATTACAAGTTTAGGATAATATATATATTACATACGTGGCTCATGAAGAAACACGCAATTGACATTGCTGTCCGCATTTCGGAAACCTGTTAGAATTTTTCCCAACAATTCCATTTAGCTTCAGGTAGCGAATTGTTCAGCGCTTCGCAGCGCAAGCTACTTATTTATTTATTTATATTTATATTTATATTATTTATTATTATTATTATTATTATTTGACTAAAAGCATGATTAGATTGTATATGAAAATTGAAAAAACCTCAAATATCCTTTTCTAGCAGTTTTTTTTTTTAAATCTTGGGGGCAAAGAAGTATTTTTATTGTTATGAATATTGTGAAAAGTCAAGAAAGCCCTTGGTCAAAAATTCTTATTTTTGTTGACTCTAGGGGTAAAGAATACTTTAACCGTGTTAGAAATTGGAAAAGACATATATACCCCCAAACAATTTTCTAATGACTACTGAGCAAGATAAAAAGAATAAAATATCCCTAAATCGAAGGTTTAAATTTAAATCACTAAAAAGTAAAAGGGTAAGGTATGTCAACTATACTAGACCCAAGATCCTTGGATCTGCCAGCCATGCCGACCCAATCGATTTAGGTCTGGAACCTATGTCAAACCCAAGCGTCATGGGTCTTGTAGCTTGGATTTGACAGTCATGTCAACCCAAGCGACATGAGTCTGAAAGCCATGCCAGACTAAAACAAATAACAAACAATGAGAGGATAATTATGCACTTTAATTGTTAATAGAGAGAAAAGAAAGAAAAACAAAAACAATAAATTACTAGCGATAATCCAACCATGATATGCATACACGCACCGCACCATATGGAAGAAGTGATGGCGGTGCATCTAGTGAAATGGAAAATAACCAGATTTGGCCACTGAGAAATGTCTCACGCGCCACCTTAATGGCGCGGTCGTCGGCCACTCGTTAGGGCCTGTAGAATACACGCCAACAACTTTTTGATTAAAAACATAAAACGTGAAAAATATTAAAACGCCCCCATGATTCTTTTAATTACACAACATATCCATGTAATTTCACTATTGCAATCCACAATAATTTGTGTCTATAGTTATAGTGAAATACCCACGCCATTTAGTTTTCTTTAAAACTAGACTAGGCCTCATTTGATCTTGTTTGTTTTAGAAACATCTACATGCTTTTCAAAAAAATTAATTTTTTTAAAATTAATTTATTTTGGTATTTTTTTATTGTTCTTTCATAACCTCAACCAATTAAATAAACAGGTTTCATTTTAGTCAAATGATAAAAAAAAAATAGGCAATGATAATAAAAGAAAATAAATTAAAAAAATGATAAGATTTTCAACCTTTTTCAAGAATAGAAAAACGATGTTGTTTAATTTTCAACTAATTAACATGGAAGGATGAAATTGGATAAAAACAAATTGATAAAAAAAAACTGGTGTAAGTGAACCAAAGTTAGCATGATAGACATATAATATGGGTAATAAAGGGTGAGTAAGCCCGGGTTAACCCGTTAAATCTGCGTCTCATATGATGAAGTTGGGATAACCCTAAAGAAAATAAATTTAAGATAACCACAAAGTCAATTTTTTTAAAATAAATAAATAATGTTGAATGATGAAATCAAATAAGAAAATAAATCAAAATAAAAATATGTCAGTCCTGGTTAACTTTTCAAACCTGTAACCCGAGTCATTAAATCGAAAGTACCATACATAGAAAAATTATGAAGTCCAATCTCTAACAAATTAAATGTTGAAGGATGAAATCATACAAAAAACATTGCACAAAAGGATCCAAAATAAAAAAAAATTAAATTAGAGGGAAACTATAATTTTTTTAATTGGAGAGTTAAATTGAAAAGAAAAATAACTTCGACAAAAGGACAAACAAAATCAAAAGAATGAAGATCAAATTGAAAAAATAATATACTATAAATTTGGATTAAATGATAAAATAGGAAACAACTAAAACTTTTATAAAAAGGACCAAGAAAAAAAATCAAAATAATATGGACCAGGTGGGAAAAATAATAATATGTGACACCTTAAGATTGAAGAATGAAATTAAAAACAAATAAATTTTTTATAGAAAAACAAAGAATAAAAAATAAATATCAAAAGAATAAGGACTGAGTTGAAAAACTATAAAGAAAAAGGAGAGCAAACTTGTAATTTCCGGGGAGGAGAGAGAAACGAAAAAAAAACAAAAAGAAAAGAAAAAGGCCCACTAGTGACAAACCTCCCCACCGCCTTTGAGACACGTTGCACCAATAAGAAGGAGGCACCCCATACATTGCTCCTATGTGATTGCATAACTGACACGAACCGACAATTTTTCACATTTAATTAATAATTAATTAGCATGAAAAAACCAAATTGTCCTCCATAAAATTAGCAATAACAAAAAAAAAATAGAGTGAAAAAACTAAAAGGCCCTTGGATGTATGGTTTATTTTTTTTTAATTCCAATGGGAAACCTGTCATTTTACTTTGGTTTAAAAAAGAATTGATAAAAGTATCTTTCTTAGACGGTTGTAGAAATTGTACTTGGATAATAATTAAATCACTTTATTGTACTAAAAGAAATTAAAAAGATATTTATACTCCCGGTTTATTTTTTATTAACTAATAAGTCATGTAAAAAGATAAAAATACCGCCAACACCAAGACCATTGTTTTCTTTTTTTAAATGTTAAAAATATAATTACACTATTTGTGTCTGCGTAAGTACAAATGCCTTCAGTTTTAGTATTCTTTTTTAGTGTGTTTGATTGGCATAATTTGAGGGTTTGTTTATTTAAATTTTTAAAAAGTATTTTTTATGAGAAAATAAAAATAGAAAAATTTGTTTGATTTGGATTTTTCTATATATGAAAAAAAATAGAAAAGAAAACACTACGAAAAAAAATTTAAAAAACCATTTTGTTTGATTTTAAAAAAATTTGACAATTGATTGGAGGACTTTTACTTTTAGAAATAGTAAAAAAAAATAAATTTCTTTTCCAAATATTTTAATATAAAAATAAATAAATAAAAATGATACCCTTTAGTTAATTAATTTTATTTTATTTTTTTGTTTGTGTATGATATGAAAATATATTGACTTCCTATGTTTTGGACTGCAACTGAGACTATCGATCTCAATCGAGCTTTGACGTGTTCAAGCTTAAGCTTAAATCATGACATATATATGACAACACAGACTAATCCTTTTTCCAAATAATATAAAAATAAACATAAAAAAAATGAATATAAAACTTGTTTATTTTTCATCATTATAAATTTTCTTGACATATTATAAACATATCCCAACTAAAAATTAAATTAAATAAATGACTATAAAATAACATATGTTAAGTGAACACTCAAATTCATTCCCCATTGGATCTTCTGTCGCTTCTTCTCCTATATGAGAAAATTAAATTTTTTTTTTTTTTTATCTCGAATTAATAATCAAACACCACCTAGTATATCTTGCTATCAATTTTTCTTTTTCATTTAAATTATTAGAAATGACACATGGAATACCTATGATCAATTTCTTTCTCAAAATACACTTTATTCATACTATTTAGAGAAACAATATCATTAACAAGAGAAAATACATCAACGAAAATGCGACCATCTTTATTTTAGAATTCATTACCAACTATTAAAATATATCTACTGGAGAGTTACATCCACATTTTCCTTTTTAATTCTTTTTAATTTCAAGACCTTGTGGTTTTTATGATATAATTGTTATGCTTTGTCATGGGTGAGGGGTTTTTGAGGATTTTGGATCGATAATTAATTGTGACCGTGATGATGGTAGCTGGAGCATTCTAATAATAAAATAAGAATAAAATTCAATTAGTTTTTATTCTAATAATAATTATAAACTCAAAAATATATTTTATGCATAATTTCCTAGAATGATATATTAAAAACTAATTTCTGATTGAAAGTCAAAATTAAAAATTAGAAATATAATGATAGATTGGAGAGTGAATTTATTATACAAGGATAGATTGAATAATAATGAATATTACTTTAAATATAACACAACATCAGCACAAGATTAATCAACAAATTAAAATCTCTTAATTTGTTGGTATATATAGACAAAATGATACGTATAAATAACAATTAAATTTGTAGTTGGAGAAACCATGAAACACAAGTCTCACAAAAAAGAAGAAGCTAACATATGGTTAGTTTAGTAGTGGTAAATCCACTTAGTGTTCACCTTGTTAAAAAGCTTGGATTGAAGTTCTGGCTTCGTAATTCTTAGTTTTTGGCATTTCTACATGCTTTGGTTTTATTTATGCAAATACCTTTAACTTCAACTTGAATGTATATGAGGTAACTTTATTAAGAATTTATATTCTATGTACTTAGCTTATATATATCAATTTTATTAGAAAATAATATAAATCATATTTTGGAATCTTATCTAACTGTTTAAGCTATTGGATTAAGATGGTTTTTTGATATGGTATCAAAGTCTTGATGACCAAGCGGTCACGAGTTCGAATTTCACTATTCACATTTATTTGATAAAAATTAAGCCAAGGTAATATGAGCTTGTGCAAGTTTTAAGTTTAAAGAGCTTTCACTTGAGGGAGTGTGTTAGAGAATAATATAAATCATATCTTGGAAACTCACCTAACAGTTTAAACTATTGAATTGAGATGATTCTTTGACCAGCCCTATACTCTCGACAAAACTTTTAGCTTACCTATATCAGAACTCTTATATAGAGTTTTAGCCTGTGTCATTCTAATTTTTTATAACCCTACTTATATAAATATATAACAAAATTGAAACATTATTTTGTCTTTTAACTTCACAAACATCTTTAAATCTAAACTTGTGTCAGATCCTACCCAGCATAACTGTAACAATGGATGATTAGAATCTTTTAAACATAATTTCTCTTTTGGCAAATCCAATCATACCAATAGTAAATACATCTTAATAGTCGACCAATGATTATTTGTATTGAAACTAACATCCCATAAATATTTGTATTGAAAAACCCTTGTGAAATTCTTCCCTTAGGGATAATGATTATTTTCTTTTATAGATGGAACCAAGCCACAACCTTCATCATATGTAATTATGAGAATGTTTATCAGCCTCAGCCAAATCTACCATATAATTTTTGGGATGATACGAGATGTGTATTGACAATTCCAAGTCCAACGAGGTGAGGAACATGAACATGTCCAAATCAGACCTAGAAGATAGTGTTTTAGAATTTTTTTTTATTTCTTTCTTAATTAGGTTTCAAAATTTCATTTGGTTTATTTTTTATTAACTAGGTCGATTTTAGATATTATTTAAACAAGTTGTATATTACTTTATAGAATGAATTATTTAGATTAAATAGTTAAGAATTATTTGATATCAAGAATTTATTAAACCTACCTGGAAATCCTATTTTATTTCTTATCACTGTATGTTGCATTATGGGTTAAGTAATAACAATTACCAATACATATATTAATTTCTTCTTTACCCCAAGAACTTCTTTATTTAGTTGTTCATTACATAATTTCTAAAAGCACCTACGACATTTGAGTGTGTTTTTTCCTCTCCATCAAATACTCAAATTATGTAGTTATATATGGGTCTTCAATAATTACAGCAATGAGCAAAACAATGTAATGATGAACTTGTAGTAATTGGTCGACTTCTTTCTATTAATGATCTTAATTTATATGTCTTCGAAGGCTTGTGTGGTGAATTTAAGGATATAATAACTATCTTATCAAACCAATCTTATACATAGCCCATTTCGTCTCTTAGTTGACAAGATCTTTTGATTACTCTAAAAGAAGATTCCAAGGATATGGAAGGAAGACTCTTATGAAACCTTTAACAAGATCAAATAATATCTGCTAAAATCACCTCTTTTAGTATCATATTTACCCGAAAGATCCATCTTATACTTGACAATGATTGAAGTGGCTATGGGTCATATACTAAGTCAGCATGATGATTTTAAAAGAAAAGAGCAAGTCATTTATTGCCTCAGCAAAAAGTTTACTGATTGCAAAACTCGTTACAATGTTTGAAAAAGCTTTATTGCAATCTTGTATGGAGTGCGAAACAACTTTGACATTACATGCTTTATTACGAAACTTGGCTAATCATGATAATGTATTTTGATAGTATAATGAATGAATGTTTTGGAAATGGTATAGATGTTGTGATAACCTTCCCGAATAGAAAGCAATATCCTATTTTGACCAAACTATAGTTTAATTGCACCAATAATGTAGTTGATTATGAGACTTGTATGCATGAGTTGGAAGTTGTTTCAAAAATGTGATTTAAAAAGCTATATGTTTACAAGGATTCAATGTTGATAATTTTCCAAGTGAATGGTGAATGGCAAACCAAAAATCAAAAGTTAAGACCATATCAAGAAAATCTCACTAAACTCATAAAAGACTTTGATAAAATTAAGTTCACATATCTGAATAGAGATAAGAATCAATTTGCAGATGCTTTGACAACTTTAGCTTCAATGGCTAAAATTAATTGTGGGATTAAAGTATAGTTGATCTGTATATAGATTAAAAAATAAAATCCCTTTACATCTGTCAAGAGGGAAACAAATGGAAAGCCTTTGTCTCTTAACATCAAATAGTTTATCCAATGCCAAGAATAACCCTTAAGGGTTTTCAATGTAGACATAAGACCTTAAGAAGAATGGAGATAGAATATTTCCTAGATGGAGAGATATTATATAAAAATTCATTTGATTGGATTCTATTGAGACGTTGGAATGAGGAAGAAATAAACATATGATGGCTAGGAAGATGCAGATGCATGGCTATTTTTGGATGACCATGGAAAGACACTAAACAGAATATGTTAGAAAATATTATAAATGTCATATCTATAATGATAAGATCAATGCATACTAGGCATCTTTATTTAATATGGTGTTTTATTAGCCCTTTTCAATATGATTATTGGATATTATTGGACCAATCAACCTAAAAGCAAGCAATGATTGTGAAACCCCCGAATAAATCTATACGAAATGAGAAATAAATATTTGTTCGATGCAGTAAATTGAATATTTACCTTAACGGGGGTGGTATTGGATTTTTTATATTATTCGGGAAAATTATTTCTATGTACACACCGGTGTAAATATTATGATTTACATGTAAATCTAGAAGGATAGTGAATTAAATATTACACTGAGCATGTCAAATTTATCTTTACCTTAGAGGAATGATATTGGGTCGAGAAATTTGGACATAAAAGTTTTTGTACCGATTTTAAAAAGTGGAAACTTGAAAATACCGGAAAATAAAAAAAAAGACTAAAATAAGAATACAAATTATATGAAAGAAAAAAAAATAACAAATAGTAACATGTAATTTAATGAAATTCGAATTCACTAGTTTTAAGTTTGGTATAAACCGGCGTTAGGACCTGGAAAATATTACCGGTGAAAAATTAAAGATGCAAGGCAAGCGCATAAAGGGAATTTTTAAAATTTATTGCCTATAAATAGGCTTGTTGGCCGAAACTTATAGAAATGTTTAGGAATGAAAATTATTAATTTTTCTTAGCTAGATAATAGGAAAAAAAAAACAAGGGAGATCATGAATTTGTGAGGAGGTTTGTGAGATTTAATGATTTTAAACATTTATACACTTGTGATTAAGAGGAAATTAAGAGAAAGAAAAGTTTAGTGAGAGAAGATAAGGAAAGTGAGGGAAGAAGAGGAAAGCTTGGAGCAATTTCAATTTGGCTAGCTTTTGTAGAATATATTAGTGATTAGTAAGATATTTTAAACTTAATTGAGTTGATTAATATGAATTTGATTGAATTGTGATTGAATTTGTTAGAATTATATCATTAGGATTTATTTATGAATTTTAGGGTTTTTGTCAATTAATTGTTAGAAATGTTAAAATGAGTATTATGAATGTAAATTGAGTGATTTATAAGATATTCTAAACTTAATTGAGTTGATGTGGACTTAATGTGTCATGGAAGGTAGGGTATTACAATGATCATCGATTATCTTGTTAGCAATTAATTATTTCATCAAATAGGTAAAAGTTTGCTCTATACAAATGTAACATAGAAGGTGGTCAAGCAATTTGTAGAAAAAAGCCTAATCTATCGATACAGCTCACCAAAAATAATAGTGAAAAATAATACCCAAGACTTTAATGGAAAGATTATTATAGAGTTGTATAAGAAGTGAAATATTAAACAATCAAACTTATCAAACAAAAAATGAATGGTGTTGTAGAAACCACCAATAATAACATCAAGAAGATTATCTAGAAAATGATAGTTACATACAAAGACTGGAATAAGATGTATCCATGTGCTCTTCATGTATATCTTACTACAATGAGAACCTCAACTAAAGCCATATTATATTAATTGGTAAATGAGATGGAGGCAATGATGCCCGTCGATATAGATATTTTTTTTTTGAGAGTCTTGATTAAAGTAAAGTTAGAAGAGTCAAAATAGGTTAAAATATACATACCCAAAGAGGAGCTAAAGATATCTAACACTAAAAAGGCATACCCAAATCAAGAAAAATGTCAAAGTTAGAATAAAGATATGCCCCACCAAATAATTCAAAAAGGATAAGAAAAGATATACAACAAAGCCAAATGTTGTAAGAACAATTAACAAGTGATCCTAAGTCTATAAAACCCTTAAATATTTTTTGAGATAATGAATGCCTTCTGTTCAAAGCCATAAACTATAGCCTGAATTACGTGCTTTTATAAAGTCCTGAGTTATGGTTTCATGTACATTCTACTTATTATTATTCATGGTGTTGAAATGAATGCTTAAATAAAGGCAAATATTATTGATAAGCCTCGAACATTTTCTTGAGCCTCTCTTGAATTCAAATTACCTCATTACAGAAGGTCACCTTACCCATGTTCCTTTGTTAATTACAGTTTTACTTGCACAAAAGACCACATTACCACTAATTGAAATACCTTAAGGAATTGCAAAGTTATCCTAAATTTCAATTGTATACGAATATACAAAATTCAAAACAAAATTGTTTTAATCTTACATTAAAATAATTATTTTTCTAAAAGACAAGACAAATAAAATTTTGAAAAATCATCATAAGCAAAGAATTCCTTGTGAAATCAAACACAAAAGTAATAATAAAAGCTATAAAAAGGGTTGATTTGGGTCATTAACAAGCATATTTAGAAGGTAAAATCAAACTAAGGGGGCAACATTTTGGTTAAAAGACAGTTCCTTTTCTAAAAGAATAATTAATAAAGCATAAACTTCACATGGTAAATACAAGAGGGAAATAGTTGTTGTAAAAATCCCAGGATATATGTCTTACAGGAAATTAAATAGATGATTTATATGTGTGAACTTGAGTAAACCAATGAGTCAAATTACTAGAAGAGGCCAGATCATAAATAACAAGCCTTACTATAAAATGTTTTAAAAAATATACATGCCATCTAACCCCAAGATGGTTAGGATTATGACATTTTACACAAAATTTTACAAGTAATAATTCTTGGTAGAGTCCAACAAGGGTTCAATAAATCAAAGTTAAGAAATATCTGACGAGGTTTCTTCCAACTCAATCTAGCATCAAAAGTTCTAGCCCTACCATTACGGAGTACCAAGAATTTATGTCTTTTAAAAGATCATTTTGTGGCAGAATTCAACATGTACTAGGAGATTTAGTCTCATATTAGAATTCAACCTGTGTCGAGAATCCTACTCTTTCAGAAGTTATCCTTATGTTACTGGAATTGAACCCAGTACCAAAAAGGAGATCATATATTATTAGAATTCAAACCATTACTAGAAGTCGATCCTATATTATTAGAGTTCAAATTGGATCTAAAAGTTATCTAACGTCACTAGAATTCAAACCAATACTAAGAAGTTAAGCTTGTGCCATTGAACTTTAAACGAGTACTAAAAGTGTAATCTTATGTTACTGATCAACCCAATACCAAAAAGTTGAGCCTACATCAATAGACTTTAAATCAATAACAAAAGTGTTGTCTTGAGTCACTAAACTTAAAACTAGTACCAAGAAGTTAATCATGCATAAAAAAATTAACTTGTACAAGGAAAAATAACCTCGTGTTGGACTTTAGCCCGTATCGAGAATCTTACTATTTCAGAAGTTAAGCCTTGAGTCAATGGAATTCAACCCAAAACTAAGAATTTCACTATGCATTAGAATTCATCCTATACTAGGAGGGATCCAACCTTAGTATTAGAATATTTCAATCTAACCATCATGATGGACAAGTCACTATTGAACCACGAGTTAGGTCACCCCTTTAAATGATCAAATTAAAAAAAAAATCATGAGTTTGGTCATGAGTTTTTTAAAATTAGTACCCCTTGATTTGACCAAATTTTTAAAATTTCATATCAAAGTTTTTTAGAACTTTGTAGTTTTTCAAAAGTTTTCACACACTATTTTTAAAAAGCTTACTACTCAAAGCCTCTTTTATAAAACTTTATATCATAAGTATTGTAAAAATAAGACAACTATTAAAACCTATATTTTCACCCTAATGATTAAAAAAATAGCAAAAAAAAAAAGTAAAAAAAAAAAAGTTTTTGATCAAATTTTCTAAATTTCTCGAGTTTTAATTGTATATGACATATATTTTAATTATTTTAAGAGCCATTTTGGGGACTTAATTGAACAAATTTCTAATTTAGTAACTGATTCTGACTTTAATTAAAGAGATTCGAACCATTTTGAAAAGGCAAAGCGCTTTAAAGGTCTATTGGATTTTAACTAAAGACCCAATTGAAATTTTTTTTTTATTTGGTTCGATTTTTATCCTAATTTACATAATTAGAACTTCGATGTTTGTCAATGCCATTTTAAGTGCAACCCCATATTAGTTTGTTAAATGCCTAGGGTTTTACTAAAACTGATATAGGATTGTTAATGAATATATATGGCCCCAGTAGAATTTTGGTGTATTTTCTATTGAAGTTTTGAATTTTTTTTAGGATTTATATGTGGTTTCTTTTGGATTATTTTTATTGTAAGATATTATTGGTGTCCTATATGTTTAATGTTACAATAATACCTTTTGTATTGTTTTTTATTTTAATGAGTTTGCTTAAAAATATTTTGGTTTTAATGCTCACTACTTGGGAACACCACTGAACACATGGTATCTATTTGGCGTTAAACATGTGACTTTGATCATGTTATTGTTCATTTCAAATGTGAACAATATGGCATGTTTCTTTTGACACAATATGTTTATTTTCAAATGGTGTTTGCATTATTATGGTTCAATCATATGTTTGTTATAAACCAAAATGTTATATTGGTGTAGTTATGTCATACTAGAATGCATCATAGTTTTCCAGTTAGGTTTTTTATCTGAATCCAAAGCAAAATAGTTTTTCTACAATACATATTTGTTTCCATGTTTGGTCTTTAAAAATTGTTTGTCTAATTTATTTTTATGCATAGGGTTGAGATCCATATCAACTCTCATCTTGTATTTTAACATGTTTTGTTTTCATTCTTATATTATCGTAACATTTTGTGTTTGTTTCAAATGTGAAACTACCAAAGCAGTAAGAGTTTCTATATGTCCCATATTGGTTTTTTAATAAAAATCTAAAATTATCACACAAACATTTATTTTAGATTTTGATACTGATTTGTAAGACCCATTAGGGTTTTGGCCCATATCAAAAGGTCCTTATAGACTGATATTCAAAACCTTTTTCAAACATTTTTTTTTTACCATCTCCTAAAATGTGAATAATGAAAGGTTTGTTATTCATTCATAATATTTGGGGTAAATAAACTTATAACAAGATATTACATTGGATATTAATGAGTTGGTTTTCAAACGTCAAAATGTTTTCTTTTAGATCTAATATTCATCAATGAGTCTCATTCTAATAATGCATGCCAATAATTGTGATAAAAATAGGAACATTAAAATTTGAATGAATTATCTACTTACAATGGTTGTGCATACATGAGTTTTATCAACTAATGTTTGTGCCCATATAAAATTATTTGTTAAATTTTATTTAACAATTTAAATTTTTTATATTAGTATTATAGTTTTAATGATTAAATAGTTAGGTATAGGTGTTTGTATCTCACCACTTTTATTTTTATAATTAAACTAATAAATTTAAGTACAAGATATAGATTAATTTATCTAAGTTTCAAGTTTAAAAATCTTTTATTTAAGAGAGTATATTAAAAATAATATAAAATTATTAATTAATTTTCACTTAATAGTTTATGTTTATTCAGGAGGGGGGATGGTCTAGGTTGCTCCCTTTGGTTTACATTAAAATAAATCAAACAATATTTCGGTAAATCCACGGTGCATTTAATAAATTTATGTGGTTCGTAAATTATGAATCGAAAAAAGGAAGGGAAAATAATAAAAAAAAGAGGTTGAGAGGAGACTTGAGATGGGGCCTTCAATTGCTTTGAATGAGGCCTCAATTGGTTAGGTATAGGTGTCTGAGATTTGGTTTCTCGTACAAATAGATCTCTTCTATGGGCATAAAAAACGCGTTTTACAAAGAGATGGGAAGCGCACAGCCAGATTTTGGTGGGATCAAGAAGATGTTAGGAATCATATATGGGAGGCCATGAAAGAATCACCATAGAAAGTTTTTTCTTGAGCTTTCTGATCAATTATTTGGAGTCGAAGGAAGGCATTGTCTTTGGCGAAATGAACAAGACCCCAGTAGACAATGGTGGGGTTTCTCAAGCTGTAAAGGGTGAGATATGAACAAAAAAAAAAAAAAAAAATAGTTTGCGCATACAAGGAAATTGCTAGGATTGATAGTAGTATTCCACTTATGCAAGTTGATAAAATTACATTATATTTTTTTTAATGTTTTTTATGAGTAAATCCAATATATGTATTGCATGTAAAGGGTGAAAAGAACAATGGAGCACAAAAATGGATAAGGGATATGGACATGACACGACATGGATACAATAGATGAGGTTATTTTTTAGTGTTGATTTTTCTTAACTATTTTATATATTGTAAACATATATATATTTTGAAACTAATACAAATTAACACTAAAATACCTATTTAATGAATTGTGTGTGTGTATATATATATATATATATATTAAATAAATAAAGATTATATTTTCTCTAGAATTATAAATGAATTTGCATGTCTAAATATTAAATTATCTTAAAAAATAATTATAATGCTTTTGAAAAGATCGATTAAAATTTCATTTTTCTCTTTCAAACCTTATTAGTGCTACTCAACTTTATTTTAATTTCCTATTTATGAAAAAATCAATAGTATGTTTTTTAATCTAAAAACAATGATGTCTTGTCTTATTTAAAATTTAGATAAAATAATTATGTTGCTCGCATTTTACTTCAAATAACCCCGCGTAAAATATTATTATATCAACAATTATAATATTGCCTTAGTTCTCATTATTATAAAAAAATATAAATTAAAAATAATTAGTGAAAAATTCTTTTAAGGTTAAGTTTAATTAAATGATTGATTTTTTTAATCATAAAAATTAATAATATATAAACAAAAAGGAACAGGCGTGTGTGGCACCCTCTCTCTCGCATGAGAGATGCTCACGCACTTTAAGGGGGATTGTGCAGCGTCTTCTAGAGGCCAAAAATACCCTTCCATCATGTCATTGAAAACGTTACCACATCCTCTTTCTATTGGTGTAGCCGTGTCAGTGCTCACCTAAAAATTATAGATTGACCCTCTTTGTTGTTGGTATTTAAACTTTAGATCTTATTCTTTTGATTTCTAATTTTTCTCCTTGGTGTTTGTAGAAAAAATTTGTTTGTTTTCAATTTTATCATTCAATCTAAATTTATATTATGATTTTTTTTCAATTTGGTCCTCATTGTTTTAATATCAATTTTTTTCTTGGCCCCTTTGTAGAAATTTTATTTGTTTTCAATTTCATTCTTCAATACAAATTTATGATATATTACTTTGACCAATTTTGTCCTCATTATTTTTATATTTTTCTTTTGTTAAAGTTATTTTTTTTCAACTCCACCCTTCAATCAAAATTGTTTTTTATTTTTTATGTCAATTTTGATTCTCATTCTTTAATTTGTTTTTTGTCCTTTTGCTAAATTAATTTTTTTTTCAATTTCACCCTTCGATCAAATATAAAATTTATTTGTATTGCAATTGTTTTGAATCTTTTTGTATACTTGAAAATTTTTTTTTCAATTTTATCCTTCAATATTTGATTGATTGAGAATTGAGCTTCATGATTTTTCAAGATAAGGTGCTTCTAGTGTAATGAATCAAGTCACGGGTTTCAAAAGTTACATGGGTTTACAATTTTTTTATAAATTGGCTTTATAATTTTCTATCAGGTTATTCCGATTTCATGACTTGGGCCACGAGTTTGACAATATAATTTGGGTTGGCTCCACCATGATTACTGGTGTTTTAGGATTGTCATGCTAACTTGGGTTGACTATGGATAATTTTTTAGGTCCTTTTCTTAACCCATTTTGTCTTGATGTATTTAATGTGTGTGAATTGAGTTACATCATTTGTTCCTTTTCAAAAATTTATTTTTTCCTCATGTTATTGTCGTCACTTTTTTTTGTATTTGATCTATATGTTGTTGTTGCCTATTTTTATCATCTAATTAAATAAAACCAATTGCGTGTCAGATAAAAAACAATAATGTAAAAAAAGATGTCAAGACCACAAAGAATTATTTGACATTGTTATTTAACTCGACTTAGTGGGTTAACCTTGAATTAGTTCGACATGACTTCTTGCCTAGCCTAAATTTCAAATTAACCAGCGTATGAGTTGCCCCAACACGACCTAGTTGACTTAACGGATCAAAGGATAACCCAAACGACCAGTAAAAACCATGGTTTACCTATATATATATATAAATTGATAACTATTTTATATTGATAATACAACATATTAGATCGACGCAGGCTTTTCGGCTTAAACTCTCAAACTGTCAACCTAGATCATGAACTTCACTGAGTTTAACAACTTTGTTTTTTTTTAAAAAAATATATTTTTTACTTAATGATATGGTAACAAAAATAAAAAAAAATAATGTAAAAAATTGTTTTATATTTTTTATGTTAATTTTGATCCTCATTCTTTAATTTGTTTTTTGTCCTTTTGCTAAATTAATTTTTTTTCCAATTTCACCCTTCGATCAAATATAAAATTTATTTGTATTGCAATTGTTTTGAATCTTTTTGTATACTTGAAATTCTTTTTTTCAACTTTATCCTTCAATATTTGATTGATTGAGAATTGACCTTCATGATTTTTCAAGATAGGGTGCTTCTAATGTAATGAATCAAGTCACGGGTTTCGAAAGTTACATGGGTTTATAAGTTTTTTTTAAATGGGCTTTATAATTTTCTATCAGGTTATTCCGATTTCATGACTTGGGCCACGAGTTTGACAATATAATTTGGGTTGGCTCGACCATGATTACTGGTGTTTTAGGATTGTCATGCTAACTTGGGTTGACTAGGGATAATTTTTTAGGTCCTTTTCCTAACCCATTTTGTCTTGCTGTATTTAATGTGTGTGAATTGAGTTATATCGTTTGTCCCTTTTCAAAAAGTTATTTTTTCCTCATGTTATTGTCGTCATTTTTTTTTGTATTTGATCTATATGTTGTTGTTGCCTATTTTTATCATCTAATTAAAATAAAACCAATTGCGTGTTAGATAAAAAAACAATAATGTAAAAAAAAATGTCAAGACCACAAAGAATTATTTGACATTGTTATTTAACTCGACTTAGTGGGTTAACCTTGAATTATTTCGACATGACTTCTTGCCTAGCCTAAATTTCAAATTAACCAACATATGAGTTGCCCCAACACGACCTAGTTGACTTAACGGATCCAAGGATAACCCAAACGACCAGTAAAACCATGGTTTAGCTATATATAAAAAAATAAATTGATAACTATTTTATATTGATAATACAACATATTAGATCGACGTAGGCTTTTCGGCTTAAACTCTCAAACTGTCAACCTAGATCATGAACTTCACTGAGTTTAACAACTTTGTTTTTTAAATATATATATATATATATATATATATATATAATCAACCTAGATCATGAACTTCACTGAGTTTAACAACTTTGTTTTTTAAATATATATATATATATATATATATATATATATATTTTACTTAATGATATGATAACAAAAATAAATGCTTGCAAAATTGAGCACTAACCAAATACTGTGATGTTTATTTGAGATTACAATAACTTCATATAAAGCAAATTAAAATAAATTATGAAGATCAATTCAAAATCAAGCAAATGTTGAAGGATGAGATCGATAAATAAAAAATAAAAAAAATTCAATCAAAAGAAAAAAAAATAGAAGAGGGGATTAAAAAAAAAAGAAAACTATTTGGAATTGTTATAAAACCCGACGCAACGGGTCAACTTTGAAACCTCCCACCCAACTCTTGCCTAACTCATGTTTAAAATTAACTTATATGAGAGTTGTCTCTACGTGACCTAGTCAACTTGATGGGTCCAAAAATAACTCAAACAACCTATAAAAACGTGGTTTAGCTTTTAAAATGTTTTTAAAGTTAATATTTTATTTTATTATTATTATTGAAATGATAATATATTAGATCAACTTGGACTTCCTGACTTAATTTGTCTAACCCATAATCTGAATCATAAACTCCAATAGGTTTAAAAAATATTTTTTAGAATTATTTTTTATATAACGATATGATAATAAAAATAGACACTTTCATTTAGCACCAATCAAACACTGTAATATTTGATTGAGACAGCGAGAACCTAATAAATAATAAATCGAAGCAAATTATTATGATTAATTCAAAATTAACAAAATATTTAAGAATGAAATTTAAATAAAAAATAAAAAAAAACACTCAATCGAAAAAGTAAAAAATTGGAAGATAGAATTAAAAGAAATAAAAAGTCAAAGAAAAAAAGGGCAGGGGGGAAACCAAAACTTTGTTAGTAGTCTGGTAAATAGTATTAGGTCAAGCCTGGGTGGACTTCAGATAGTCCTGAGACGGAAACAAATAGTCTAGAGGTCTATCTTTGAGCGAATCCTGCTATTATTTTCCTGTTCTTACAGAACTTCTGAGTACTGGCCATAGGAAAACCTGGGGTTAAGACACCATCCTTGTCTGAGGTACAAGTATTAAATAGGTATAATTGCATCATTGATTCAATTCAAATCCTATTAATGATTATACAAAAGAATTACCCTCTTTCTTGTTCTTTTTTCCTCCTCCCTCTTCCCAATTATTAAATTGGAATTTCCTGCTACTCATCCAATAAATTACCCTGGCCTCTCTGCACCACAAAATTCAAAGGCTCAGGTCCAGAGGTAGGGGTCAATAGGGAGCAGGAATAACAATGTGGGGCGGTGATGAAGAAAAAGTAAAAGCCTCCTTTTTATGAGTTTCTTTTGTAGATTAATGCTTGTTTTCCATGAAAATGAAATGGTTCCACTGTTTATGTCTCATGATAATGCACGCACAAGGGAAAAGAAAAGAAAAAACAACAATTAGGACACAAAATATTTTAAAGTGTGTACGGATCAGAGAAGCCAGGATCTCACAGAGTGACGCAGAAATAGCTAGCCAACACGATGGATTTACTGTTAATTAACATATAATTCAACTATTCAACTGCTATCTGTGCCCTTCTGCAGCGCAAACACACTCAGTCGCCCTGAGTAAATTAGAAGTCTTTTATTTCTTTTACAGAAAGATAAAGAGGATAGAAAAGTCGGATCTCCCGCACATACAATATATTATAGAGAATCGTTCCTGAAATAGAAAATATTTCAAGTCATAATCGGAGAACCTTTTCTCACAAAAACTGTCATGCGCAAGAAAGGGCAGCAATCATCAACCGCTGTGTCGACAGTTAGAGCATTAATCACCGGATTAACATATTGTATCAAGCTTTGGATCGAGGATAAGTATTTTTCTAACACTAACATTTTTAATTATGTATATAAAAAACCCTAAATGACATTGTTTTAATAAAAAAAATGTAGATTTATATAAAACTCTTTCCAAATCGGGCAAATCACTAGATCAACCTCTCGTGTCAACCTCCAAATCGTTGACTCGTTTTATAGCTAAGCAATTGCTGGTATATATATTTTAACAAGAAAATAATAATATATACTCGTATATCTAAATCAAAGGCGTACAACAAGAGGTAGTCTTGTCCATTGCTCCTCCACATATTTTTGAACACGTGACAAGAGAATCACTTGTGACCTGGCTGGTTCGTCGAGAATGAATGCGTCTTCTGAATTGCCTTGCTTGGTAGTAAAAGCACTGGTCCTTTTCCAGCAGCCGGCCGATGTGGGGTCATTGGACAGCAACTTAATTAAACCATCATATCGGATCGTGCTTGATCGGAAGTGATTCTGATCACCATACCCCATCATCCGGTTAGTAAAATCACCGATTATGACCATCTTCAATCAGCTTTGTCAAAATTATTTGAAATTTTCAGAATTCTCAGGCACAAAAACTTGTGGCACAATCATTGAAAGATGCCAGCATTTGCAACTAGGCCAGGGACACTGTAAAAATTGCGCAAGGTTAAGAGATATAATGGCAATTAATTAAGCATTACTTTTCTCCCCAACATGCTGAGTTCAATTTTTTGAACATCAATCTGCTAGCTGCGTCATTTTAGCAATCAGACAACGTGAAAAGAGCTGCACTTTTGTAACACAATTCTTTCAAAAGCAAGAATACACAAGCCATGAAAATGAGCTTCAAAAAGACATGAAAAGAGACCATTCTTTCTAATTATTGTGAGTGACCACTGTTACTGACAAATTTGGCTTCCTGTAGCATCAGAACCGAACAGTTTCTTGCCATGTCAATACACCATGCAAATAATGGTGATCTCTTGTAGTAGGAGTGGGATTGGGTGGGGGTCTGAACTGGCCAATTGCACTAGCTATGTGGGGATCATGATAATGCCATCCCACACAATAAGATACTAAGCATGTTTATAAGAGGTCAACCACGAAATCAAAATATGGACCCCTGGCATATATATATATATATATATATATATATATATATATATATATATATATATATATATATATATATATATATTCACGTGTAGTGTCTGGGTCAGCTTGCGCGACTAATCCTCACGAGTCCTGAAGTTAACAACCAGGTAAGTTTTTAGTGGCCACCAATATTATCAATCATAGGGCTTGAACCTGAAACAACAAAAAAAACAAACTTTTTAAATTCAAATTTTTACCATTGGATGGGAATTTTGTTTGAAATGCTAATGAACTTAGCTTTCTATGAGACCATGAGAAAAAAAAGTTGTATATTTTTTATTTTTTATACACAAGAAAAAACGAAAGAAGAGTTGAAGGGAAGACATGTTTTTTTGTTTCTACAAGAGGCTGTTTGGGAACGCAGTACAAATTTCGTTCCAAAAAAATTCAAATTTTTTTTTTGCTAAAATTTAATTTTTTTCTGTATGTTTTTATATTTTGAATCATTTTGATATGCTGATCTTAAAAATTATTTAAAAAAAAATAAATAAACATCATTTTAATGTATTTCAGTATAAAAAACACTTGAAAAAATAACCGTAATCATACTCACAAGCAGGTTTTTTCAACCAGACACTGCAGCGCGCAAAGAAAAAATCTGGATGCATCATCTTACATTAACTCACAAATTTTAATATCTGTGAGTTTTCAACAAACAATAGATAGAAAGAGATATTGATTACTAGATGAATGGTTCTCTTAAATTTCTTTCACAATTAAAGATGCCTTCTCGGCCTAGATGGAAGAGATGTCCAGTGATTTTCCTCGTGCCACCAAAAGGAAACAAACAATATCAAGCACACTAGCACGGGAAAAATACTTTTTTAATAAAATAATTTAGCCCATGAAATATTAAAAAATAAAATAGTTTAAAGAGTTAGAAGTGTCTTATGTGATCCTTCACATTATAAAATAAAACACAATCTTACAATAAGAGGAGACATGAGAGAAAAATAAACAGGGAAAAAAATATAATATAAAATATATTGAAACTCTGATTACTACAGTATTATTATCGTTGAAAAGATTTTAATAAGATGAATCTAATAATAACAAAAAAGATTATCAACTGTTATATTTGTAAATTACACCAGTCACTTAAAAACAAGTGAATCTTGACACCTTTTAACTATTCTTTTACTCTATATGTTTTTTTTTTTAATTGTAAATCATGTAAGTTTATTTTATAATTTGAGAGAATAGCCAATTACACTCGCAACTTGTTAATAATAGATATCATTGTGACTCTTTAAACTGTGTAATGTATTATTTTATTAAAAAGCATTTTTGTGCTAAAAAAAAACTCCCTGAAAGATCCAGAAATGATGGCCACCATTCTAGATTCTTTCTTTGCTAAAAAGGATAAAAAAATCCACACACACAAGCTACCAAGTCTTAGATGCGTTTTCACCAACTAAAACCAAAGGAATTTATCACACATTTTTCCCTCTTTCCAAAAACTGTACAGTTAGATTCATTCAAAGAGGTCATAATGTTACAGAACCACAGGAGCAGAAAACACAGACACCAAAAAGAAAAAAAAGACGACTTTTAACCCTTCAAAGAAAAACAAGAAGGGCTAAAAAAACCTTCATAAGATATATATAAAAGAAAAACAAGAGAAAGAAACGGAGGGAAATTAAGAAAGAACTGACACATTCAGATACATGTACAAACTCACATTCATTAAAAGAAAGGAAAAACAAAACACTAATAATCCCATAGAACAGTACTCTCATTCGGCAATGTAAAATCATCACAAGCACACCCGCCGCCGCAGCCGCCGCCTCCACAACAGTGATTTTCCATGCTTTGCATCCATGGCGGAGGATACATCCACTCATCAATCGAGTCGAAGTAAACAAAATCATTGCTCAACTCATCGTAACTCGTTTCAAGACTTGGCAACTCAACAATCTCACACAGCTCCTCCTCTTGAGACGACAAGTCCATCAAAGAAACAAGTGATGTCAAAGAAGATGTCGAAGAAGACGATGGAGATGTTGTGGTTGTTGTTTCAGATTTTTGGTCAAACTGGTCCATTTGAGCAGCTTTAGCAGCGGCTGCTTGAACATCACGAGGAGCAAGTGAAGCTGGTCGAGGTAAGTAATTGGCGAGTTCGGGGAAATTAAGAATAGCTGGGTTTCCTTTGATGCTTAAAGCAGCGACATCATGCGCACGCGCTGCCATTTCTGGTGTAGGAAAAGTACCTAACCAAATGCGAGATTTTTTGCGTGGCTCACGAATTTCTGACACCCATTTGCCCCAGTTCCTCATGCGAACTCCACGATAGACTGGATGCTTGTTGGAGTCTCTTATCCTTTTTATTTTCTTAGAAGGAGAGAAATCTTGGTCTTGTAGAGGTTTCTTTGATTGGGTAGAGTTAGATAAAGGTGAAGAGGGTGAGGCTGGTGACAAGGAGTTTGTTGAGCTACTTTCCGTCTCTGAATTTTGTTGATGATGATCACTCATTTTTTTTTCCAGAAAAAATAAAGTGGGGTGATTATTCTTTTTATTTATTTTTATTTGAAGGGTAATTATGTGCTAAACGAGGGAATGATGGATATATTTAAAGCTATAAGCATGTAGAGAAGTGGTGGAGAAATTAGTAGGCACGGTCAGTGTTTTGAGACAACAGTGAGCACAAACTCCTGAAGATTGTTGTTATGGAGCAAAGAAAGAGATAGGATGTGGCACTACGGGGTGGATCAGTTACAGGCAGGGAAGAATCAATGAGAAGCGACGCCTGGTTTTTCTGCAGAAGAGAATGAAATATGAGCTCTGAAAGAGGAGAGAAAACGAGGGTACTATCAGAATTACCAAGACAAGGGGGAGCTAAGAGGGAGTATTGCACATTATTTCATGAAAAGGTAAGCTACATATACTTGATGAACAAGCACTTGCCCTTCGTTACATCATTTCCCAATGACTCATACTACACTTAAAAGCATTGAGAGAGAGAGAGAGGGAGAGGCATGGACCCATAAAGGAAATGGGACACCCTGCAAGACCCTATGGTACAATGGGGTCCCCTTCTATAGTACCACGCAACCCCTACGATCAATCCTTCTTTTTAACCAGTTTCTCTATTCATTTTCCCCCTTATCTTCTAGCTAGCTTTCCCTGGCTGCCATTACCAACCTCTCAAGAATATCTTGGGTCACCATTTTGCCCCTCTCTGTATGATTAAACATATTCCTGTCACAGCTTCCCCCCTAGATTGGTTGGTAGGGATATAATAATCTTATTAGAGATACTATGAGGCAGCAATCCAGGGCTAAACAGTGCCTCTTTGTGTCTCAATCTATTGCATGATGATCTATTGCAATATTATATTGCTGAGTTCTCTTAGTCGACATGGTTTTGTTTTTAATATTTTGAGGAACTAAAAATCACAAAGGGTTTTCATTGCTCACTTGTCTAAATCTTAAGGCCCATATTTATCCTGTCCCAATATTTAGCTAAGCCCTATACCTAGCTAGTAGCTGAGACTTTAAGGAGACCTTAATTCTTTTTTTAATAGACCTTAAGGAGACCTTATAATTATCTCTTTTTATTGTATTATTCTCATGCCTTAACTATTAATAAAATAATGTGTCCGAATAAAGTTAAAAATGCTTCAAAGGGAAGCTCACGTTAATAAAATTATTGTACTCTCCCTTTCTACCATTTTACTTTTCACTTTACCTCTAAATTTAGCAGCTAATTCTAAGTGAAGTGTTCTTCCTTAAATTGATGTGTGTGTGTGTGTGTGTGTGTGTGTGTGTGTGTGTGTGTGTGTGTGTGTGGTTTTGGTAGTAGTTGCATTGGCCTCCAAGTGTGTGTGTGTGTGTGGTTTTGGTAGTAGTTGCATTGGCCTCCAACAGTGGCAACCAAACCAAATACGAGTCACTAACTCATTTGGGTCCCAACCCTATTACCATTTTGTTGTGTCCACGGGCACACAACGGTAGCTCGATACGTGGTGTGGTTATGTTAACAATGCAGTCTAATCTTAATAAATGAACTTTACCCCACATGTTAAAAATGACTTCTCCTTGGAGAAAATCCAAGGGCCCTTCCTTAGATATACTGTTTGACATATCACTGGAATTATTGTTTGATAAGTTTTAATGTTAAAAATAAACTTGAAAAAAATAATTATTTTAATATATTTTTAAATAAAATTAATATATATTATTATCTTAAACAACTTTGAATTCAATCATTTAAATTTAAATTAGTTAATCATCATGAATCTTTAAGGGGCGTCATCATGATTGTACCTTAAAAATTTTTATTATTATTATTATCAAATAAGAATTTAAATAAAATAGTTGATTATATATATATATATATATATTAAGAATTGCTTTCAATATGTTCTTAATTACATGTTTTTGCTTATTATATTATTGGTCTCTCACGAAATTGTTAGGGCGAAAGAAAAATTATGTTTGTTAAAAGATTATTTAAAAAAAAGTTGTTTTTTTAAATAAAAAAATATATGTATTAAATAAAATATTTTTTTTAAAATAAAAGTGCTGTTAAAATTAACTTTCATAATTATCAATATAAAAAAAAAAACATTCCAAAAAGTTTTAAACATTCATAACAACTATTGCATTTTTAAAACTCTTCTCTTTTACTTTTTCTTGTGTCTAAATTTATATATTCCTTGATATGAACCAAGCCAGATTTGAATTTGGTCTTAAATCGTACATCGAATCGAGCTGCAATTTCACATGGAGATACTAGACATATGAAATTATGTTATGGTAGCGTTTCAGGTCAAATAGAGTTATGGAACATATCATTTCAGAGGGTCAGAGTTATTAGACGAATCTTGTTAAATTTGCCAGACTAGACCTTTGTGTACGGTTTGGGACATATCTGAAACTATAGGTAGAATTTTGCTGATATTCAAGCTGGATTGGAAAATAGACATCTTAAACTTTCCAACCATATATAGTAGGTTTTGTACATCATCCAGACAAGGGAAAATGATGTATTTAAAGTCAGGATTGAAATCTGTCAAAAATTTTCAAAAATTAGAGATTCAAGCTACATGGAGAAATTAGTATGCAAAATATGTTTTTATTATTCTATTCTATTTATTTATTTAATGTGAAACAATTCTTTTTTTAATTTGGATTTGTTCTAGCCTATTAAACACTATTTAAGGGTTTATTTTATTATTAAACTTATGTTAGTTAATTACTAGTTTAGACTCATTAGCTTGCAACACAAAAACGGTCTATTAGGGTTAGTTAGATGAGACTATATTATGTTTTTTTGAGCTGCAAATCTTAGCAGCGAGTTGAAGAATAAACACGAGTTTTTCTTTTGTTTGTTTGTGGCAAAACAACCTTTATTTGATTGTACATTAACTTATCAAAGATTCAATGACTTCGTGGCGTCATTCGCTTACTTAATGTTCTTAGATAAAAGGTTATCTCTAGGTCCAAGTCTTTTTCCAATACCTATTGTTCTTAGTTACAGGGTTACCTCTAGATCATACTTCTATTAAACTTGATTTTCAGCTTTCCAGGTTGTTATCTACTTTGTTAGGGTTGCTTGACCATGTGATCAAGAGGTTTGTATCATTGTATCATTCCTTCTTACATAGAATAATTTTTATAAAATTAGTTTTTGTTTTTTTATTTATGCTATCAAGAAGAAGAGATTGGTATTAGAGATCTGTATCAGTTGGTATTAGAGTTGGGTTCCTAAATCAGGTCATATCCTTTGTTTTCTTCATGTTAATTTTGGCTTCCTTAGCTTTAAATGTCTTTTATTCAGTTTTTTATTATTTCAATTCTAGAGCTTAGTATTTTGCATCTAGGGTTCCTTAAAAAAATGTGTCATTTTAGTTTATTGATGTCTCATATTATATTGTGGCATAAAAAGTCAAAATAAAAAAGAAAAGAACATCTAAAAGTCACTTTTGTAATCCGCCACAATATATAAACAATGGAGAATTTGAACCAAAACAATTCAGAAAATTCTTAAATTTTATATATTGGTTCTATGAGTCCTAATCACACATATATAAAATTTTATCTCATTTGGAGATCATTTTCTATAGTAACCAAGATTGAGATTAAAACTTGCCATAACAGGTCAAATTCATATTATAAGGGAATTTCTGGCCAAATAAATTCATAGAATTCTCAAACTTTACATAATAGGTTTTTAGGTGCTAATTGCTCTCCATTTAAAATTTGAATTCATTTAGAGTTCGTTTGCTATAGGAACAAAATTTGAGATTGGAACTTGTCGTAATGGGTCTAATTTGTGTTAATAATTCAAACTTGTTTCGCTTCTATTATTTTTCAATTTTGATAGTATAATAAAATCATAATTGATATATTTAGGTGTCATTTAAATTTTTTTGTAACCTATGCATATGTTTTCTTTCGAATCTTCAAAAACACCCATTTTTAATATAAATTTATTTGTTACTCACAAAATTATAATCATAGTTTTGTATTTGCTTGTTTTCATATTTTTATTGCTTCTTGAGTCGTATACACATATTTGGATACACTGCTAAGATTGTTATATTTGGTGTTGAAATCAATTCCGCAAGAGCCAAAAAAAGGTGAGACGAGAGGAAAAAGACATAACAAATGTATTTGAGTAAAACACGAGAGGAGTGTAAACACGTGAGGGAGTGGGCGGGGAATATATATTTCTTGTCAACTAACCAATTTTCATATTCAAAGATGTTGGAGGGAAGCAATAACATGGCACCATAGAGAAGAGATAATGAAATTGTAAATCAGTTACGCATTATGAATTAACAGATGGATCAAATGGCCAATGATTTTAGAGATAGGTTAGATAAGTTAGAGAGGAAATGTGCTAATGATCATGATGGAGTTCAAAATAGGTCTGAACGAAGAGAGTTTAATATTAGAAGGGTTGTGAGGGGAGTTAATACTAATGTGGATGAGTTTATGGCTAGTAATATGGACATGAGTGATGTTGATTTTGAAGATGTGTTCGTGGGACATGGGGAACGTTTTGGACAACAACAAAATTATGAGTTTAGAGGGTAATGATATGGTGATAATTTTGGCCACAGAAGTAATTATAGGTACCAAGACTATTATCACAGGGCGCGCCACGATGTCGTTGGCGACGACGAGTTTTTATCGTGCCTCTTGATGAGGTGGGTGTGTGTGTGTGTGTGTGTGTTGAGAATATTTTTTGGATTTAATCATAAAATTATGATTAAGGTTCAAGAGTCGCCACCTAGTATTATGGTCCCTAGGAACCTATGGTCTACAAGAGTTTGAGTAAAGGACTAGTTGTGTAAGGGAAAGACGTATCACCCCAGTGCACCCTAACTACGGTAAGTTGCATTGTTGTTTGATTTTTTTTTTCTATGTGAGGTTTCTATTCGTTAGTCTTTTCTAAGGTTTAAGACAGATCTCTCTTTGTGAGAGAGTCTCTACCTCATTGACTGAAGTCCTAACCATTCTAAAGTTTGAATCTTAGCATCGCATTTATTTTATACTTTGTATCTTTAACACCCGAGGATATACTTTATCATATAATTTTACACCTCACAGATATTAAAGTCTACATCTGGACCCTAAAAAAATGGAAAAAAAGTTTTTGATATTTTGGTCAAACCCTAATAGATGATCATAAACTGGTTATGATACCAATTTTTTTTTTAATTTTCAAAACATGAGAAAGATGCAATTTTATCTTTCTAAGAAAATATGCTTGGAAAATTTTACGATTTAGCTGTATGTATGAAAATAAAATATTTTTTTTGAAAAGGGAAATTAATTTAAAAGTTTTGAGATTTTTTTGAATTTTTTTAAAACTTTTTCAGAGAAAATATGGTATTTTAATACTCGATTTGTATTTTATAGTGTAAATATACAACCTGATATTATGCAAAATTGATAGAAAAACATACGAGAAAATCACAAATTTTTTAAAGGATTTTTTAATGTTTTTTGGATTTTTTTTGTTTTTGTTTTTTTAAAATAATATTATAATTAAATATGTACGGGCTGGGCCGGCCCAACTAACTAGGTAAAGCCCAGCCAAGTTAGGTTGGGCCAATCTTTGCCAAACAGATCTTTTTATTTTCTTTAGGCCGAGTCAGACCAAAACGGATCCGACCCAGGACCACATGGTTGTTGGCCTAGCCCAGCAACCATGTTAATTAATCTGCCTTTTGCATGCAATGACAAATTTTGCAAGCGAGGGGTGGGAGGAGAAGAGGAAGAAAAAGGAGAGGAAAACAACCTAGCATGGTGATCGTCACCGTGATGAGAAGGTCTGGCGGTTCCAACGGTGGCCGAAGGTGTTGGGGGTTGGGTTACTGTGGTGCAGGAAGAAGTAGTCTACAACGGTGTTACTGTTCATTGCGATGGGCAATAACGATCATTGAGGAAGGAGCTGGTGTTCATGAGGGTTTATAGGCTGGGATTTTTGGTATTCTCGCTCGAGAAGGCAGTTGTGGAAGAGGTGGAGAGAGAGAGAGAAAGAAAAGGTGGTAAAAACTAGGAGGAGGCTAGTTTTTTGGCCATTTATGAACCCAAATTTCTTCTTTCTCAAGCCATGAAATCAACCCCTATTTATAGGAGTTGGAAGAGGGTAATCTTGTCTTTACTGAGAAAAAATTTCGGCCCTTTATTATGTTAGGAAGGATCTCAATTGTTGGTTCAAATTATGCATTATGAACGGTCAAATTTGATAGTTGAAGGCTGTTTGAGTTGGCCACTTTAGGCGGCACTATGACCTTTGTGGTGTCCATCAAACTGAACGGACCACATAGGGTTGTAGAGCAATGTCAAGTGATCATTTGTGTGCAAGTTTGGTTAAATTTGGTGGAGAAATGAATCATTAAATGCACTTTCAAAATAGCCTCCTGAACTGTCATTTTAGAGAAAAAGAAGAAGACAATAAACAGTGAACCAGACAACGCGTCGTTTGGTTCTATTTTTTAAGTTCAATTTAGTTCTTCACCTTTTTATTTAATATAATTTAGCCCCTTCCGAACTTCAATTTTAACCTCGAATTTAGGCACCTTTTTCACTTTGGTCCTTGGTCTTGGATTTATGCAATTTGACCCTCAATTGACCATTAAACATTCAATTTTCTTCAATTTGACCCCCGAATGTTGTCACTTAAGCCCTTCTAGTTTGGCTCCTTTTGCATATTAGTCCTTGGGTGTGAATTTTTTTTAATTTAACAACTAATTGACCCTAAAATTTTGATTTTCTTGTGATTTTACTCCTGATTTCAATCAATTAACTTGGTAAAAATTAAATTTGATCTTCTTAAATTTCAACTTCTCAATTAAGCCCAAATTGGGCTCCCAAACTTAATTTTTCACCAATTAAGCCCCTAATAAAATTAATTTGACCTATTTGAAGTATAATTAAGTCCTTACACTTAATTAAATCCTTCAATTGGACCCAAATTAATTCTTAAACATAATTAAAATTCAATTTGGCCCATGATTAAATCAAATTGGCCTATTAAAAATTGAATAATGTCTTTGGACTTAATTTTTATGAAAATTCATCCAATAATCATTTATTTTGACCTTGAATTTGTATTTTTTCTACATTTTTAGGCATAATGGGGTACAATTAGGTCTGAAATTTCCTCTAAAATTGCAATTGTATTCCCCCGCCTGATTTCTCCCCTTCGTCAGCTTTTATTTTATTTCTTTTTTTTATAAGAAAGGAATTTTAGGGGATTAACCCAGAATTGGGTTATGACAACTATAATGCTGAGTTTGGTGTAGATTTAGGTATAATTAAGCTGAAAGGATTGGGTTTTCGAGGGAATATTGACCTAGAAGTTTATTTAGAATAAGAGAATAAGGTGGAGTGGGTTTTTTAGCTTCATAATTATCTAGAGCCCAAGAAAATCAAGCTTATTGTGATTGTTTTTATTAACTATGCCATTATATAGTGAGATAATTTAGTGACAAACAACATAAGAAATTATGAGAGAAGAGTTGATACTTGGGATAAGATGAAATCCCTTATTAATAGGAGATTTGTACTTAGCCACTATTATAAAGAATTGTATCAAAGGTTGTAGAGTATGAGTCAAAGTACAAAGATCGTTGATGAGTACTTCAAGGAGATGGAACTTGCTATGATTCGAGCTAATATTGAGAAGGACATGGAGGCTAATATGGCTAGATTTATGAATGGCCTTAATTGTGATATAACTCATATTATGAAGTTGCATCATTAGATGGAGTTGAAGGAGATGGTGTATATGGTTTTGAAGGTAGAGAAATAGCTTAAATAGAAGGTTACTGTTCAACAAAGCCAAGCATTAGGCCTTTTGAGGTCTTATAAACCTAATTGGAAGGCTAACACTAGGGGTAGTCCATTATAGCCGAATAAGAAGGGTAAGATTGAATACCCTAGAGAGAATACAGACACCTCGATTGTTGTTAAAGGTAATAATGTTACTTTTCACTTCTCATAAACATGATATTAAATGCTTTCATGGTTTGGGTTTTGGTCATGTTGCTTCATAATTTCCAAATAAAATAGTCATGGTTATGAAAGCTAATAATAAGGTTGAGACTGATGGGGAGGATGAAAAAGAAAGATGCCACCATTGAAGGATGTTGATGATGTTTGTGTTGAATATCCGATTGAGGGAACACTTGTGGTAAGGAGAGCACTGAATATACATGTCAAGATGGCCATGTTTAGAATAAGGTATATAGTTTAATTATATATGGTGGTAGTTGCATTAATGTAGGTAATACTGAATTGGTGGAAAAGCTGATCTTGCACACTACCAAACATCTCATACCTTATAAATTAAAGTGGTTGAATGATAGTGGTGAAGTGAAAAAGATTAAGCAAGTTCTGGTTGTTTTTTCTATTAGTAAATATTGTGATGAGGTATTATATGATATTGTACCAATACAAGCTAGTCATTTATTACTTGGTAGAACATGACAATAGGATAAAAGAACTATGTATGATGGAGTGACAAATATATATTCCTTTCAGATAAATAGAAGACCTATAACTCTAGTATCTTTGACATCTAAGCAACTATATAAGGAGCAACTAAAATTAAAGAAAGGGAAGATGGCTGGAAAAGAGAGCTTATATATCAAGGGGACCTTCTTTGCTAACAAGGTTCTTCCTAGTTTTGATGATAATGTTATTTTTTGGATTGGTACTGATTTGTAGACCTTATAAGATGTTTTCCATGATACAAAATTGAGGTCAAATCTTTTTAAATAAGAGGATGATGATACAAACCAAATTAGCTCTAAATATGGCTTTAAAAAATCTGTTAAATAGTTTTGCGATATCAAACATATCTTTAAAATCGTACATCAGATCAAGATGTAATTATATAGGTAGATAATATACACATTGAAATATATTGTGATACATGTTCAAATAAAATAAATTTCAGGAACATATTATCTTAGAGGGTCAAAGTTACTAGACGAACCTTGTCCAATCTATCATACTAGACTTTCGTTTACTGTTTAGAACATATCTGGAGCTACAAGTGAAATTTCCATGCGATTCAAGTTGGAATAGAAACTATAAATCTCAAGATTTCCAATCATATATGGTAGGCACATGATTAGTACCTAAAAGTGCATTTTTATCAAGGTTTTATATCATCATTTTGCACTTGAAGTATCAATAACTCCTTAACTAAAGCATGTTTTATAATAATAAATCTCATACTATAAGATACCTTTAATTTGTGGTAAATGTTCATCTTAAATGTAGACCTATCACATAAATGAAAGGATTGATTGATTGATGAATTTAAGTACTGAAATTGAAAGGACAAAGAGATGGCCAAACTTAGAAAAAAGATGCTGGTGCAATCCAAACTGGAACACTGTTCGGTAATTGGGTCATATCTAGAGCTGTAGATCTTGCATTTAGGTCCATTTTATATGTATGAAAAGATAAGACATATGCCTACAACTTTCATGTGGAGCCCAAGATTTAAAAAGGCCGTTTTCAAGTCCAAATTGTAGCAACAACGGAGAAGTCCGAATCTGTCCTGCAGCCCAGACACTGTTTAGTGTTCAGCCCATATCTCGAGTTCTAGAAGTCCAAATGACCTCATATTTTTTTTTTCTGGAAAGCTGAGACAATTTTCTAGAACCTTCATGGGAGAATCTGTTTAAATCCTGACGCCATCAGTGATGTTTTTTGCAGACAAGAAGATAAGGATTGTCACCAAGTCAAAATGTAGCCACCCACTCATCAATTAGTCAACAAATCAATAGTTCCAAATTTTGGCCTATAAAAGGAGGCATTTGCCATGTATTTAGGCATCTTGATGTTCAGATCAAGATCATGCTCTTGCTCTCTTTTTGTAATGCTTAAGTTTTGCTTATATTAATCTCTTGCTTATGCTTTTCATTTCTCTTCCTTGTTTATTTATGTTTCTCTCTTTCATTATGTTTAGCTAAGTTTATTATGTCAAGGTGAAAAGGGTACACTAATGGTGTAAGAATAAGTATAATATAAACTTAACATGGACCTTAATGTTGGATACTAATATGTTTTATATTTGTTATCTTGTTCACTTTTAATACTTTGCTTGTTAAATGGTTAATCTAGATTTATGTTGTATAACACTTGGTATAACAAATACTTGGCACTTTCATAGCCCATACTGTATGGTATAACCGACACCTGAGCTATGAAAGGAACTTGATTTATTGTTAACATAAGTTATAATCATGAATGCCTGACAACATTTACAAGTATTAACATTATTCGAATAAGATAACTAATGTAATCATGTTAACAATTTATAATCTGATTTGAAGCTCCTTTGTGTGTGGTTTCCAATTGAATAATAAGAGTTTATACTATACTTGTTTGAAATACCATTAGTGGATCCTCTAAACTTGACATTTGTTGTTATCACTGTTTCATCCTTACGTTAATCTTCCATCTCACAGTTCTCATCAACTTCTTCTTCTTCATCATCTTTATTATTATCATTATCAATAGTATTATTGGTATTATTACTACTACTACTACTACTATTATTATTATTGTTGTTGTTGTTGTTGTTGTTATTGTTATTGTATTATTATTGTTTATAATTTATACAATTAACCTCCTTGTGGTTTGACCCCGGTCTTGCCGGGTTATTTATTTCTTCGACACTCCTGCACTTGGAAGAAGACATTAATCTTTTGGTCGTGTCAGCACATTAATTCATTCAGACAAAATAAAACAATGTGTTTGAATTCAAGACTGAAATCTACCAAAAATGTGTGAAAATTAGAGATTTGGGCTATATGAAAGAATTTTAGCATGAAGACTTTGTTTTTATTATCCTGTTTTATTTTATTTATTTAATGTTAAATAATTATTTTTTAATTTGGGTTTGTTCTGGTTCATTAAACATTGTTTAGGGGTTTATTTTGTTATTGGACTTATGTTAGTTGATTACTAGTTTAGGCCATTAGCTTGCAACCCAAAGTGAGTCTATTAGGTTTAGTTAGAGGAGACTATATTATGTTTTTTTTAGATGCAAATTTCAGCAGCAAGTTGAAGAATAAACCTGAGTTATTCTTTTGTTTGTTTGTGGCAAAACAACATTTCTTTGTAGGGACAAAGATCGTACACTAACTTATCGAAGATTATCTGGCTTCGTGACGTCATTTACATACTTAGGGTTCTTAGATACAAGTAGGGGTAATCATTTTCGGTTCGGTTTGATTTTATCAATAAAAAGTAACCAAACCCAAATTTTATTTTATTTTTAACCGAAACCGGTTCAAACCGACCGGTTTTGGTTCGGTTTAGTTTTTTAGAAAAAAACCGGTTCAAACCGGTTTGGCTCAGTTGTTTCCTGTTTGGCTTGGTTTTTTCAGTTTGACTCGGTTTTGGCTCGGTTTTTTCGGTTGTTTTTCGATTGGGTTCGGTTTGGTTTGGTTTTTTCGGTTTCAGGCTTATAACCCCAAAACCGAACCGGTTGGTTTTTTTGAAAATTTTAATTGGTTTAATCAGTTTTTTTCACGGTTTGTTTTTTTCGGTTATTTTTTTTCGATTTTCTCGGTTTAATCGGTTTTTTGGTTTTTTTGCTCACCCCTAGATACAAGGTTAGTTTTTTATCTAAGTTTTTTTTCCAATACCTTTGGTTCTTGAGTATAGGGTTACCTTTGGGTCAGGGTTTTATCAAACTTGATTTTCAGCTTTCTAGATTGTTATCTACTTCATTGGGGGTCGCTTGACCACGTGATCAAGAGATCCGCATCATTTCTTCTTATAGAGAATAATTTTTATAAAATTGATTTATTGTTTATTCTTGTTTTTGTTATAAAAGATAAGAGATTGATTAGAGTTATGAAATAATACTGTAATTAAACTACAAGCACAAGAAGACAAATAATAATTTGTTTAAGACTAGAGGATTGATCATTGTCACAATCTATATCTTGAAGCATATACCCTATCAACAAATATTATGAGTAGATCTTCTTTTACATATTGATTCATATGTGTTTATATATTTCTTTATAGAAACCAAATTATTATTGTAAAGAGAATAGCAATCCCTTATAAAATTTTAAATAGACTTTTAGTAGATATCATTTTTCATTCACTCTAATAATCCCTTGTATTAATAAAAAAAATTTATATAAAGAAATATATAAACACATATGAATAAGTATATAAAAGAAAATCAACTCACATTATTTGTTAGTATAAATTTCAAGATATAAATTGAGGCAAGGATCAATTCTCTAGCCATCAAATAATTTATTGCCTTATGTCTACTCATTCTCTTATTCTTACTAGTACAAACGAGAATAAAGAATGAACTAATTTTGTAAAAGTTACTCTTATTTTTTATTAATAGCTAAAATAAATATTCAAATGAATCTTAATAGTTTAAATTAAAGTGGGGAAATTATTTCTTGAGGCGAAACTCCCATTTCATTATTATTATTTTACAAAAACATGTTTTTTTATTAGTAGCATGATTTGTTAAATAAAAAAAATATTATAAACTAAAAGGCAAGTTTCAAAAAAATAAAATAAAATTGCACCTTCATAATTTTGTATGGTTGTATGAAAAAAAGAAAAGAATAATTAATTCATGAAAACTATACAAAAAATTAACAAAAACAAATATCTATTTTATGCTCATTGAATATTCAAGTGTAAGCTTTTTACAACTTGTTGCATGTTAGGCTTGTATATTATGAACAAAGTTAATGAAATATAATCATAAAAAGCTCTAATTTTATTTAAAAATTATGGCATGATTAGAAGATTTTCTTAAATATCATTGAAATTATTAATTTAAAGAGGAATTTAGTTTTTTTTTAAGTGTTTCTAGGCTTTTGAGGCCAGACGCTTTAAGCCTAGGTGTGCATGGGCCTCAAGGTCAGGCCCACACGCTTGGCTTTTATATATATAATTGAATGGATGATATGTCATCCACTTAGTGTGTGTGTGTGTATTACAGAATATAACTGCAATAATTTTCCAGTATTTGAAAAATTAAGGGTGAGTTTCTCGGCATTCAAAACCCAATTTTTATCTTGGTTTGACCTTAAAACATCTAAAAACATACTAGAAGCCCTAATAACCTTTATTTTTAATCCTAAAACATCCATTAATCATTCTAAAATTCATAACTCAAAACATATCCAAAAATATTTTACAAGTTCTAATATACTTTTTTTAACATGTTTAAAGAATAAAACCACCATAATTAAACTCTTCTATCCATCATGAACCAATTGCCACAAAAATGGTGTTTTATGGCTAGAATTTGACCAGTCAAATTTTTTCTAACAATATTTCTTTTATTTTTCAGAACCTATGGACTAAGAGATGATGAAAAATGTTTTTGAGGACTTATACACAAAAATATAAAAACTACATAGACTAAATATGAAAATTTCAAAAAAATAAAGAATTAAAATGCATTTCTTTTCCATATAAGTGGGTAATGTTCAATGAACAGACCCCATCTTACTTTAGTACAAAGTAGTATTAGTAGTAGTAACTAGCCAACTTACTTTTCTATACTGCGAATTGGATCAAAAGTTTATTTTGCAAGGGAAAAGAAATAGAAATGTGCAAGTGATATTAGAACATTTTAGCATTTACTTATATGTGCGCTTGGATTTTAGTTGTTTCTTAAAAAACAGATGACATATCACTTGCTTTTCATTAATTTTTATAAGCATGTCTACAATCTTTCATGACCATTAAATATGCTTTTAGTTTATAATTTTATTTTATTTATTTTCAAAGTTAAATCAACTTGTTAATGTTTAAATTATTTATTGAGAAACTTCTTGTATAATCCTTAAAAGTTAGGAAATGAAGAGGATATCTATCAATAATGATTGAATGACTATGCATTTTAAATTGTTCGGTAATGAAAACATATAAAAAAATAATTTCTTCATGAAAAAGTTTTCTTGTTATATAATTGACTGTAAAATCTCATTATATCAATTATAAACCTTAAGACCTAAGGGTTAGAATTTAATCTCTTCTTCATGGAAATGCATCAACTCACTGCCGAAGAACTGTTGGAGATTGAAAATTGGTATCATTGCATGAAAATTTGATTGACTAGTTATTAATAAAAGATGTTTGATATGCATTTAAATAATAAAAAAAGCAAACATAAAATAACAACATAAACGAGTATCCACCAATTCTATTAATTAATAGTCAACATCCAAAGATAATTGAATAAAAGATGATTGATGCATGTTTACAAAAAAAAAAAAAGAAAGAAAGAAACAACAACAACATAAAAGATATCAATGTTTATCCACTAATTAATTTTATTACCTTATAGTCAACATCAAAGGATAGAGGCTAATAACATGTCATTTGATTTTGAGTTGTGTTCTTGAATAAAATACAATTGATACATATTTTCATAAAAATAAAATGCATAATAATTTAACACATAAAATTGATTGAGAAATCTTTATTTTAGCACAAACATAACAAGGAACAAACACAAATTCATGCAAAAAAAATCAACACCAAATCCAAACCATTAAGCTTTGAATAAACATGTTGCAACCCATTCTTCCAACCTTATCAGAGGTTATTGATTTTAACCTTATGCTATCTTAAAAGGTAAATCCCTAACAACCTTAAACCCTGGGGTTGACATATATGGACCTTTAAAAAATCAAATGTTTTTTGTGAAAATATGGAAAATATAAAATAGAAAAGGAATAGTTTTGTTTTTTTGACCTTTGGAACATACTTGAAAGTAGCTAGAACAAATACGACACATGGTTTGCACACGGTGGTGAATTGATATGGTTGTAACATGTGACTCACACTCTAATAAGGGTTGGAGCACGTGACCAACTAGATTATCTGCATCTCTTTCTCCTTTTTATTTTGATATTGATGGTGAGATCTACCATCATCTAATAAGAGAGATAAGGGGAGAAGGGGCTTTGGTTTTTCATTTCCTTCTTTTCTTTTAAATGGGTTTGTAATGATGTTGTTATGAGGCTATTGTTGGTTTGATATATGATGGTAAAGAGGGGTGTTGTCTAACGGTGGATGGTGGTTATATCAACATCTATTGAGGAAGGAAGGAGTGGTGGTTGAAGACAAAAAATGATGAAATGAGGGAGTGATAGTCAAAGACGCATAACAATAAGGAATTGAATAAAAATATTATTTCATTTATCAAAGTTATACTTTATATATCAACCAGAGATTAAACATTATGTAGCTCACTTTTAAAGAATTAAGAGTTATTTGATATTGTGGTGTAAAGTGTTTTTCTAAACAGTTTTTCGCTTGAAAATACATTAAAATAAATTTTTTTCAACTCTTTTTCACAACACATTAAAACCATTATAAAACACTAAAAAAGCATCAATTTTATGATTTTCCAAGCCAAAAATACTTTTCAAAAGTATCTAAAACCAGAAATAGAAGTTATACCAAACATCCATTTAATCATTGTTTCTATCCCTTTTTGATCCAACCTTTGTTATGTTTTATTTTTTTAATGAATTAATAAATTGTAATTTCTGATTCTCTAGCATACTTGAGAAGAGGTTAAACCATTAACTATAAACTAAAAATCATGGGGTTTCTCTTGTAGTAAAGCATTGTTCAAACATACACACACACACACATAAACATTGTGGATTTACTGTTTATTTTTTGATAATTGCTTTTTGGTCCTTAAAGTTTTATTTTGTGTGATTTAATTCTAATTAAAGGCCAATTCTTATGAATTCTTAGTCAAGGGTAAAATTAAAAGAATGGGAACCAAAATAAAAACGATGCTAAACATAGGTGGTGTGCTAGAGACTGCATGAAAAATACACTTAGGTCCTCGATCTTTAAAAATAACACAATTTATACAATTCAGGTCCCTTTAAATTTTAAAAAATTAATTTTAGTATACAAGTTTATTTGTATAATTTTTCAGTCAATAGTTAGATAGAGAGGAGAGAGAGAAGGGTTGTCAGATTTCGACAATGAGAGAGAAAGTCATCATTCACTTCATTTTTTGCCATAAAAAAAAGTCTTTTTGGTGTCTACGGGTTCCATGAAATGAAAAGGCCTTCCTAGTGATTGTTTAGAGTTTCAATGTTGCTTGGAAAATTAGATCTGAGTTGAGAAAGCTAAAACTAAACCAATTTGATTTTAGGTTAGAGGCCATTTTTTAGTAATTGGAGTTGATGGAATGGTTTGTGAATGTTATAAAGGTGTTGGTAAGGTTTTTTTTTTAATTATCGAAATAGCTTGAAAATTGAATTTTTAGGTCAAAAGATTAGCTGCCTCCTACCACCATTATAATGACCGAAATCTAGGCTTGTAGACGACATATTGACTGCCTAAGTGGGCAACATGTCACTAACCTTTTTTTAAAAAAATCAAGTCGTCCGCCCCTTTAAAAAATTTTAAAAAATAAAATTTAACCTAGGCTCGTCAACGCTCTTGGGCTCTTTATTGTAGTGGCCCCAAGCACTAGCTCTTTTTGGCCTTCTTCTTTTTATGAATATAAATTTAAATGAAAAAAATATTGAATCTAGTTTAGTTCATGGTCCGAGTCACATGTTTGATAAGTTAAGTCATGACATCCAGACTATTATTTTTTTCTGATATTGCTTTTTTTTTTTTACTTATATCTATTTTTGAAATATTTTTTTTAAATAATTTTAAAATTTATGTTTCAATTAATATCTCTTATATGTAATTTTTGTTTGCTTATTTAATCTTTTTTAGATTAGAGATTTTTTTTTATGGTGTTGTACGTATTTAATTTTTGAAAAGATTATTCTGATTCATCTATTTTTTTATATACAAAAACTTTATTTCTAAAATAAAAAATATTTATTTTCAAATAATATTTCTGATATCTGCAATTTTGCATAATATTTTTTTCACTTTTATTTTTTAATCAATTTAATATATATGTCTATTTTTAATATCATTTTGTTGAATAAAAAAATAATTTTAATAAAAAAATTCAGTAAATACATCCAGATAAATATTTTTTCTTGCAAAATTAAATATAGATCTATACTTGTCTTAATTTTTCAAGTTTTATTTTTAGTTATTATTAAAATTATTTTTATTGTTTATTAACATATAATTCTCAATTTATTTAATTAATGTATGCGCAAACTTTTAAATTTACACATAATTTTTTAAATATATATAAAAACATTAAAAAAATTATATTTACAATTCTTTTATATATATATATATATATATATATATATATATATATATATATATATATATATATATAAATCTAGCCCGCGGAGCTGTATACTTGTATAAGCTGTTAATGGATAATAATTTGGACCCATTTATAATTGCCTTTTTAATGAAAAAACTCAATCCGTACAAGATATACAGTAGTGAGTGATATGACTGATTTGGAACTTTTAATTTAACAGCCACACAAATTTACTATGAGAATAGCTGTACGGCCTCAATATTACGACCTTTGGCTCTCAAAATCTTGAAAAATCTTAAGATCAATGTACGATATTGTCCTTCCAAGACCACATTACTTAGCATACTTGGAATTTGCTTGGAAATTATAGTAGACTCGTATATGACCACAACAAATTTCTTGGCAATCAAATAACAAATATAAAGGGTACGACAGATTTCAATTAATCACACGCTATCAAGCGAAACAATCAAAGTGGGGGTACGTAAGCAAAGGATTTTATATATTGATCACTAATTCTTGAGTTTTTCTTTTTAAATTAGCACATTAAAAAAATAATACAATCCAAAATATATTTAAAAAGTAGCATAATTTAATGAGTCATATACAATATCTGTGATTCAATAAAAAAAAAAATTAAAAAGGGGTGTTTTTACAACCTCTCAACTTCAATTCACAATTCAACATATTTTTCAATTTACAATTCATAATTAGAAACTTACATAACATTGTAATTTAGTTTAAATTAAACTAGAATCACAAGACTCATAACATTAAAATATATCATTTAACTATATCTTAAAATCATCCCAACTCATACATGAGCATGGATTGCTCCTAGATGGGTTTGAAGCGCTCGTGGACAAGCCTACACCAAATTCACCCCAACTCGTCCAACTCCTAACATTCCATAAGCTCTTTACCACCCTTTTGACCATCACACGCACTAAGGTACTAACTGCAATCAAAGAAAATAAATGTGTAATATCCCCCTCATGAAAAGTAGCATAAACACAAAGAATCATAACAAATTTGATCTCTTTTACCATGACAACAAGCATGATATCGAGAAAGAAGATGCCTTAAAAAAAGATAGAAAGATTGATCGCTAGAAATTACTTTCAACATAGAAGCAACGTAAACAAAAAGGAAAGGAAGTATGCACATCCTTTAATGACTTACCTGAGATAAAATAATCTCCAGATATTGTACCCTCACTTATATGAAAATTATTGAACTTTTCAATAAAAGCAATAGTGTTTCTCCATTCTATAAAGCAAGTCTCAATGTCTCTAATGAAAGTCTCTATATCTACAATAAGAGTTTCAATGACTACAACTCTTAATGCCTCTCCATATCTATGATAGTCTCAACACATCATCTCCATAGCATTGTCAATAGTCACAAAGCTAATTCAAATACTAGGAGGGGAAATAATGATACACAAAAAAATAAAAATAAAAAGATCCTCACCGTTTGACCCAAGTCTAAACAACTAAGATCTTATATTTCTCCCTCTCACGCTCTCAAACATATATCCAAGCAACAAATTATAACAAAACTTGGGATAAAGAAATGCATAAAATGAGAACCACAACATGTTTAAATTAACAAATGCAAGCAGATTAAATGGCAGCAATAAAAAAAAGATGTTTATTGGTAACATATGATAAAAAGAAATAGGATAGCATAAACTCTAAAGTAAGAGAGAAGAAAAATAGAAAGAAATAATACAACACAAGAGTTCACATCAGCACACTCTTATGACCATCAGAAAGATCTTAATGAGATAAATCCATAGACATCAGAGAACACAATTAATAGTGGTCGGAATGGGCCACAAGCACTATTTAAAGATGATAAGTGGCTCAGTTATTGTCCGTGTACTACACGTGCCATTCTTAGAAAGTATTATGTCCATTTAGGCCATGCTTAAATGGAGAATTTATGTCCGTGATGGGATATAATTATGTCCATTTCGGCAATGCCCAAACAAATATAATTTAAGTCATTGGTCTAATAAAATTTTTGTTTGTTTAGGCAAAGCCTAAACAGATAGGATTTGCCTCTAAACACCTATTTGGCCTCAATTTCTTCCCTGAAAGAAATATATATAAAGCACCATGAAGATTCCTAAAAATAACATGCACACATAACAAAGTCTCTACTTTATCAACATATACTCCCCTAGCCTACAATTGCAACGTTTTCATTTCAATAATTGTCTAGACTATAATGACCACCCTAGGCTTGCTCAATCTAACTCCTATGCCCTGCAATAGCCACCCTTTCATGCCAATAATTATCCCCTAACCTATGTAGCTTTCAAGGCTAATCTTTTCGACGAATGACAAGTATATTATAGTAACCAATGACTTAACTTTTAGGGAATCAAATATTCTTCATCATTTTTTTCCTTTTTATAGGGTAAGCTTATGTGACCTCAGATATTTATAAATATCTTAGGTCACCAGGTAAAGGGATAAGATCACATAAGCTAAAAAAAGTCTCACACAAGGTCATAAAAAACATGTTAGTGAATATGCTTTATAACTAATTGATTGGTTACACGTAGCACTGAATATTCATGTAAAATATATTTATTATTAATAAAAAAAATGATATTTAATATTCAATTAATTTGATTAATGAATTTAGTGTAAAGATAAAGTTTGTGGAACAAAAATATTTTGCATAGAAAATTATAAAGTTGTTGTAAATATGAGATTTCTATTGCATCAAAACATTGTTCCTAAATGATCCTAGTCAATGTTTTATTAAGATTGAACATTAATTAGAATTGTTAAGACTGATACATATTATGTTCATTCCTTTATAAAAGGAAGAAGTTGCTCTCATAAACTAAGGTGTAAGGGATACCTGAAACTAATATGCAGATGTTTGTCAGATGACATGTACACTGAACTGACATGCTAAAGAATTTCATATAAAGAGATCATATAATTTTATGAAATGACTCACGTGATAGTTGTGTAAGTGATCCTTTGACTTGAGATCACTAAGTTATCTTATATAGAGAGAGTGTTATGATTTGATCTTTAACCATATGTTATCCTGATCAAGGGTAATAAATGAGAGGATATTGGGTAAAACATAAATTATATGAAGGTATTTGAGTAATCAAGAGATGACTCATCACCCTAGGTGAATCAGGGAAAATATTCTATATGCTCTCAAATATTATTGATTATGAAATACTTGGTTAGGGTAGAATGAGATTTGAAAAATATTTCAAATTTTATTCAAAGAATCAATGATTATAGTGTTAACAACTAAAATGATTTAACAAAACATACATACTTTATGCTATAATATATAAATTGAAATATTCTTAATGAAGGGATAATAATTACATTGAAAAACTAGTCACTCAAAGGTTAAGTCAAACCACTTATGACTTTTCTAATATTTAGGGGATCATGACATGTTTCTAGACATTATACTTGATTTTCAAATATAAATCAATCAATTTTTTAATTCATAATAAATTAAATTGTTTAATTTAATTAATCCAATTTTATTTAGGATTATGATTTATATATGGCAAACTTATTAGGGAACCTAATAAGTTACACACATAAGAACCACTAATCAAAAGTTAAAATGAGATAATTAATTAAGCGTGATTTGATTGTAAATAAATTTAGAAATTAAAAACTAGAATGTAATTAATACAAGGGATTCCAATTCTAGACCTAGAAAAAAAAATCAATTAGGGACTTGATTAAATAAGTTTGTAAAATTATCCTAAAATAATATATATGATATTATTTAAGAGGCAAATTGATGTTTTATTATTTATAGGGTTATGAGGTTCTTTTATAAATAGAATGTTATGCCTTTTATTTATATACATTAGATGATAGTATAATAGTATAATATAGAAATCCCTAAACACAAAAGAAAAGAACTAGCACTAAAAGATATAACAATCTCTCTCTTCTAAAAGGGTTAAGGAGATTTCTTACTAGTGGTTCGTATTGATTATCGTTAGAGGCTAAATACTTAGACCACTTGTGGTTTGTAACAACCCAGCTTTAAAGCAATTATTCAAAGCAAAAAAGAACATATGATCTTCAGTTAATCTTCATATAAACCTAAACAATTCTAGATTTATCTAACATGATTTTTGGGACTCTTGAAAATCTTTAAATTTATTGTTATCGCTACGTGTATGTGTTTTGGAAAACCCAACAGTGGTATTAGAGCCTTCGTTAAATAACTGAGTTGTTGATTATATGTTTTAATTGTGAATTAAATTTGTGTGCAAATTTATTTTTTCCAAAAGTAATTTTTTCTCTCATGATTTTTCAAAAAAAAAACTTTTTGGCTACTTTCTGATGTAGACACCTCCCAGATATGCTAAAATCATATTTGAATAGTTAGTAACTTAACCCAACAAGAACCTGCCTTGGAAAACCAAACTTATATGCAATGATCACTCCTATCCCCGCATCTATAAAGAGATGCAAATGAGAAATATAAAATCACAACGAAGTTAATCAATCATTCAAAGAGTTTGTAAGTTAAATCAAGAACATAATATGGAAATTACTCAACCACATAAAAGATAGCAAGGATGTTGATTTCTTAATTAAAAATAATCATTTTTTTTCAAAAAGTCTTTATAAAAGAGTATTTATATTAGAAAGAATCCTAAGTCTAATAGGATATTTGTAATGAATATGGATAGACCTAATAAATAATAATAATCTTATGAACCAAAATTTAAATAAAGGTCCTAATATATTTAAAAGATCTAATAATAACTACAAGATAAATAAAACAATAATCCAACTAATTTAAATAAGACTAAAGTCATTTTTATAATCTGCTGGCAGAATCAAAGCTTAAATTGAAATGAATGGCTCTCTCTCATCATAATTAATTAAAATATGTGCAATATATTACTAGAAAGCTATGAATGTATACTTTCCAATGCAACTAGAATCAAATTTAAATTCATTTTATAGCTCTTATTATGAACAAAATAATAGTGAAAGATCAAAACTAGTAGATTTGAATATTCTTATTCCAATCCTTTTGTAATGTCTGAATGCCCACCTTAGCATATGCATCTTGAAGAAGTCCATTAAAAGTCTCTTTGAACCTCTTAGATCTAGGTCTTATCATTGGACCAACTAGAACCTTTAATGAATATGTTGGTGTTACTTGCATTGCATCATTCCCTCTCTCCTAAAAAAGATTTATCTTTGAATCATCACCTATATCAAATAAAAAGGGATAAAAAAACATTGAATGTATCATAAACACCATACTTACTCGCTAGATCCACTTTGTATTTATTATGATTAACCATCTCTATGTTATAAAAATGACCATCTCATTGAGACATGAATTTTGATCTCCTTTGTTCAGGTACCTTTCTTTCCTCATATACACTCAAACTCAATCTCCTAGTTCAAACCTTACTAATTTGTATCCTCTATTAACCTTAAATGCATATTTCTCATTCTTTCTCTTTATTTGTTGTCGTATATTTACATGTAAGTGTTTCATTACCTGTGTTTTTTTATTACCATTAAGACTAATTCTTTCATCAATAGGTAAATGAATTAAATATAATGATGTTAAAGAATTAAAACCATAAACAATCTCAAATGGTGAATGATTATTAGTAGAATGTACACTATGATTATATGCAAATTAAATAAATGACCAAAAAATTTCTTAATTTTTAAGATTCTTTCGAATGATAGCTCTTAATAATTGAGTTAAAGTCTTCTTTACTACTTCAGTTTAATCATCTGTTTGTGGATGACAAGTTGTAGAAAACAAAAGTTTAGTTCCTAACTTACTTAAAAAAACCTTCCAAAAGTTGCTCAAAAACTTAACATCTCGATCAGACACGATACTCCTTGTAACACCATGTAACCAAACTACCTCTTTATAGAATAGATCTATTATATTTATTGCATCATCAGATTTATGGGAAGATATAAAATGTGTCATCATAGAAAATCTATATACAACAACAAATATGAAATCTTTTTCTTTCCTTGACCTAAGTAAACCTGAAAAAACAATCATAAAAATATCAACCTAAGGTTCCTTTGGATCTGGTAAAGGTGTATATAATTCATGAGGCATTTAGACTTAGCTTGTTTACAAGTTATGCACCAATCAAAAATTCTTTGTACATCTCTTTTTATATTAGGCCAATAAAAATATTCAGGTAAAACTTCTAAACTTTTAATAATCCCAAAGTGTCACATTAATTCATCATCATAAGCTTCTCTTACAAGTAATTCATACATTGAACAACTAGGAAAACATAATATTTTTTTCTTTAAATCAAAATCTATTATGCCTAAAAATTCCATTAGTTTCGACAAGTTCACATTGAAAATAAATTTCATAGAAATCAATATCATCGGGATATAATTATTTCATATACCCAAATCCTAAAAGTCTAGTTTTCAAAGTATTAAGAAGAATATACCTTCGCGGTAATGTATATGCAACTATATTTTTCTTACCTTGCTTGTATTTGATGACATATGAGAATGTCTCAATAAATTCCACTCACTTGACATGTTTACGATTCAACTTACCTTGACTTTTTTAAGTGTCTTAAAGATTATGATCGATATGAATCACAAGCTCTTTAGGCCAAAGGTAATGTTGTCAGGTCTCCAAAGTCCTTACTAATGCATACAAGATTTTTATCATACGTTGGGTATTTTAAAGTTGCACCATTAAGATTTCTCCGGAATAAGCTATGAGCCTTTTATCTTATATTAAAACAACTCTAATATCTATACCTGAAGCATCAAATTCAATCTCAAAAGTTTTTGTAAAGTTAGGTAAAGCAAGTAATGGGGCTGAAATAAGCTTTTCTTTTAACAAATTAAAAGCTTTCTCTTGTTCAATTTCTTATTTAAACCCTATTGACTCTTTACAATTTCAGTTAATGGAGAAGTTATTGTACTAATATCTTTAACAATTTTTCTATAGAAACTAGTCAATCCATGAAAACGTTTTACCTTACATACCGTCTTAGGTGCAGGCCACTCTTTTATAACCTTAACCTTAGTCTCATCCATCTCTATCCTTTTTGCACTAGCAACATGTCCAAGAAAAACAATCTTTTTCATGCAAAAATCAAACTTCTTTAAATTAGTATACAAACTTTTATTTCTAACCACATCAAGTACTTGTCTTAAATGATTTATATGCTCATCTAATCCTTTATTGTAAATCAATATATAATAAAAACAAACAACTATGAACCTACTAATGAATGCCCACAATATATGGTTTATCAATCTCATAAAAGTACCAGGAGCATTAATAAGACTAAAATGCATGACTAACCACTCTTACAAACCATATTAGTTTTAAAATTAATTTTTTATTCATCACCTTTTTTCATTCTAATTTGACGATATCCACTTTTAAGATCAATTCTAGAAAACAAACAAGTTCCATGAAATTCATCAAGCATATCATCTAATATAGGGATATGATGTTTATACTTCACTGTTATGTTATTGATTGCTTTACAATCAACACATATTCTCCAAGTACCATCTTTTTTAGGTACTAAAGATACAGGAACAACACATGGACTCATGCTTTCTCAAATGTACCTCTTCAACATTAATTCCTCCACTAGCCTTTGAAGCTCATTTGTTTCCTTAGGTTTACTTCTATAGGTTGGTCTATTAGGAATAGCTGAACATGGTACTAGGTCAATTTGATGTTTTATTCCTCTTATAAGTGGCAATCCACTTAGATTTTCATCAGCAAATACATCTTCAAATTACTATAACAAAAAAAAACACAAACACTAGAAACACAAGAATCAAGTTTATTAGTGTTAAAGTATGTCTCCTTATACAAGAGTAAAATCATAGGCATATCATAAAAATAAACATGTGTAAGATCACTTTGTTTTTCATAAAAACTAAGGTGTTTCCCCACTTTTTCCAACACACTGTTCGCGTTTCACCTTTCTTTCTTTCTTTCTTCTCTCCATATTTGATCTTCTTTTTATTTTATTTGTTTGCCAAAGCCTTTAAATTTGTCTTTAACGGCTAAAATGTTACCATTTGGTGTTTCACACTCTTGACTCACCTTATTTTCACTCAGCCTCACATCCTCATCATTATTTTTTAACAAGGTTTGTTCAGCTTCTTCTGTTTTCTTCAGCATTAATTAATCCTTATCACTTATCTAGGTGATAATGGTGAAGCATGTATATTTCCCCATCCTTTTCCAATGTATACCTATTTTTAAAACCATCATGCTTGTTTTCCTATCAAATTGTCAAGGTCTCCCTAATAATAGGTGTGCAACATGTAAAACAACAACATTATATAAAATCTCATCCTTATAACTCATACTGAAAAATGAGATTAAAACATTTTTAGTCACCATAACATGTCCATATTCATTCAACCATTGAAGCTTATACGATGTAACATGTTTAGTAGTAGTCAAGTCCAACTTTCTAACCAAAGTTGTGCTAGCAACGTTAATACAACTACCATTATCAATAATTATATTATATACCCTATTTTTTATATGGCATCTAGTATGAAAGATATTCTCCCTTTATTGCTCAATATTTTCTTCACTAACATGAACATTAAAGGATCTCTTTATAACCAAGGATTCATCATTAACAGCATATTCAATATCACTAGCATCTTCAAGTGCTGACATGCTTTCACATTCGGATTCGTCATTAACAACATATTCAATATCACTAGCATCTTCAATATCAATATCATTAGCTGACTCCACTACTCCATCATCTCTTAAAATCATAATCCTTTTATTTGGACACTTTGATACGTAATACTTAAGTCCTTGACATCTAAAACATTTAATCTCTCGCTTATGCTTTTGCTAGACATTATTTTTTTCCTTTTTCCTCTATTGCCACAACCTATTTTTATTAAATGATGATTCGAAAACTTTAGGTACTACTATTGGCTTTGTTTGTGCATTACCTTCTCTCTTGAAATTCAATTTCCAACCTTGAAAGGATCTTAAATAACCACCTAGTCTTGTACGACGTTTTCTTTTCAATTATTTTTCCACCTTTATAGCCATATGCACCATATAATCAATTTCTAAATAATGTTTCAATTCAACTACATTAGCAATATATCTATTTAAACCATTTAAAAATCTAGTCATTGTCGCGTCTCTATCTTAAAAAATATTAGCTCTAATCATAGTTATTTTCATTTCCTTAAAATATTCATCAAGGAATATATTATATATTTCTCTATAGTAAAGATTAGGGACAAAACTCTTGCTCGTGTTTGCTTTTATCTCCTCTCATGTGTTAATAGATCTTTCTCCATTACGCCTCATACCTGTAACAAGTTGATCCCAACAAATAATGGCATAATTAATGAATTCAACTACAACTAATTTTACCTTCTTTTCCTTCAAATATCGATGGAAATCAAATACAAATTCCACCTTATTTTTTCAATCCAAATAAGTCTTTGAATCAATTTTTTCCTTGAAATGATGGAATTTTAAGTTTTATGCTACCTAAATTACAATCTAAATCATCATGATCATCAAAATTTCTCTATTGGCTGAAATACTTATTTGGCTGAAATTTACCACCAAACTCTCTCCTTACCTGTGTCTTATATAAGGGATTTTGGTGTGTATGAGACTTCCTTCCATGATTAACAACATTATCCTTCTCATCATAATCGGAGTTTTCAGCTACACTTTTATCTAGAAAGTGCTTGTCTAGTAAACCTTTTAATCTCATTTCCTTTACGACTAGGAACATCATGTCTAGCAATCATCTCAGTACTCAATTTATCCATCTTTCCCATCAAAGCCTCTATCATCACCTCCAACTTATCTTGTCTTTCTAAAAGATCCTCCATCTTTGATTATGTCACACTTTTTTATGACATTAGGAATACCTGTAATAAAGGTTAGTAACAAAGAAAAATTTCCTCTCAAACTCTCTCACGTGTTTACACTCAATTTAATGTCACTCCACGCGTATTTCACACAATTCAATCAAGTTTTTCACTCTAATAATCTAGTCATGAGTTATACCTTACTATCCTTTTACTTAGGTTCTTAAAGATAACTTAGCAACTTATCAATTAAGCAATCAAAACAACATAATGATTTTATAATAATGAAGACTCAAGAATCAATAAATATATGAAAGTAATCAAAACAAAACTTGAGAAAAAATTTACAAATAACAATGTAAATTCGTACAAAATATAATAACAAACAAAAACACACACACGAAATGAAAGCAATAGAGTTTATGTTAAATATTCAAAGAAAACTAACTAATTCAAGAAGTCAAGATTCAACTTCAAGAATTTCATGAAAATAATTAACATAAGGCAAGAAAGATCTACACTACCCAAATTTAAATAAAACAATGCAAGATAATCCAAGAAAAATAAGAATTTAATTCGGTAATACCATGATTTGATACGTACCTATTCAGCAAAATCAAGAAACTTTTGACCAACCCTAAAATTCAAGGGCTTGTGTTTGGTTATGCCTTAACTTGTCAATTAAATCAATTCCATCAATTTTTCCTGCATTTTTTTTAATCCACACAATTCGGGAAGAACAAGATTTTTTTTTTTTACTCTAAGCTAAAATCAAGAAAGATAGATGATGAAGATCAAGATCACATTTTTTTTCTTTGATGTGTTAGGCAAAGTTAAGAATCTAAGCAAGATGATTTTTTTAATATAGGGTTTGATGCAAACTTTGATATAATAAGAGAATAGTAGAGTTCTTTCTTATATAAAAAAAAAAGAAGAAGACTCTGGCCGAAACTAAGAAGAAGAAAAAATCAAGAAATGACTAAAACTTAAGATACGCTAAAATCAAATTAGAATAGTTTGCAACTTCACCCAATAAGAACTTTTCTTGGAGAACCAAAGTTATACGTCATGATCACTCACACCCTCTACATGTAAAGAGATGTGAAGAAGTGGTATAAAATCATAAAAAAGTTGATCAATCCTTCAAAAAGTTTGTAAGTTCAATCAAGAACTTAATATGAGAATCACTCACCCACACAAAAGATAGCAAGAATTTTGATTTCTTTATTAAAAGTAATATTTTTTTTTTCAAAAAAATCTCTTTAAAAGAGTATTTATACTAGAGAGAATCCTAAGTCTAATAGGATATCCATAATGAACATGGATAGACCTAATAAATAATAATAATCCAATGAACCAAAATTTAAATAAAGGTCCTAATATATCTAAAAGGCCTAATAATAATTAAAAGATAAATAAAAATATAGTCCAACTAATTTAAATAAGACTAAAGTCATTTTATGTGATTTGCTAGAAGAATTGAAGCACAATTTTAAACGCATGGTTCTCTCTCATATTAACGAATAAGAAGGAATGACATATATCACTTGAAAGTGATGGGTGTATAATTAGAATTGAAGCATGTAATATTTTTTATTTTGGATTTTAATATGTTATTAAGCATGATAGATGGTTAGAATGGCATGCTAGGGTTGTATGTTTATATATAATTGTTATGTATGATATATCATTAACACCATAGAATGAGACTTAATTAAAATAATACATCTCTTATTTATATATTAAGTATATGCTGAGAACATGATTTATTGCCTTCTGATTTTATATGCATAAAACCAGAGTTTTATTCATAGATAACTTATTGAGTTACTCAAGGTTACCATTAAGTGAATATGTTTAATGTTATAAAATTAGGTCCTACTTAACTAACATATAGGAATCAAATGAGTTACTTATGATCATATAAAATTAGGGGCAGTAGTTAGGCGAAACATATATAATATGTTTAGTGTAACAGTCTCAAATTGTAAACTCAAAATATATGATATATATTCGTAGTTACAAAAATTTTTTTATATATCTATACAATTTTCCCGAAATTTCGGCAGAGTTTCCTTTTTATTCTTTGGATACCAAGTTATCGACTTAATCATTTCTCAACCTGTAACATCAATCACAATATTCGTCCCATCATTTGGACTTCAAAAAAACTCAAGTATATTTCAATATCTCAATTCTATTTTCTATAGAACACTATAATAAAACTAATAAATTCTTAACATGCACCGTCTCCCTTTTTTTTTTTTTTGTGCTCAAATATATACACAACCAACCATAATTCAACTTAATAATAATAATAACATTATAAATTACATCATACACAAGATAATAAGTTAAACATTACATTTTAGATATGGAAGTATATTACAACAAAATATTAGTTCTTCCAATTACATTAATCACATAACAAAATTATTTATCCAAGCATCTACTTTCCAGATCGAGGGTGCGATGTACCTAAAAACATTATCGCATAAAACATGATTAAAACAATTGCACATTTCAATAAGTAATTGATTAAGGACTAATTATTCATATACATTAAAGTGACTTTCATATCATAGAATAAATTGTCTTATTTTCTTTTGAAGTTTCTAATTTCATAAATTCTCTTCTAGATATAGGGATACAACTACTAAAATAAAAATATCAAGAGTGTCTCCCACAAACCAGCATGTTTAACTTCAAAGTTTTACAATTAATCTATTTTACATCGAGTGACTATCCCATTAATTTGTAAATTAATTTTCTTAACATGGCCATGCAATCAGGCATAAATTCCAGTAATCAGGAAATGATCTTCAAGGCTTGTCCATTCAACAAAACATTATTTCCAGTAACCAGGAAATAATTTTTCAAGGCTTGCCCATTCACCAGGGCATTATTTCCAGTAACCAGGAAATAATTTTCAAGGCTTGCCCATTCGCTAGGGCATTATTTCCAGTAACCAGCACTAGAATTTACAATCTATAAAAATTCATTCTACAATAATAATAATAAAATATAAACTAATTAATTACTCCAAGGTGTCGAACACCTACCTGGTGTCTGTGCGCGTGAAGATGTCCTTTGTTGCTGATTAGGTCCTGCGGCCTCCTCTATACCAACAAAAATTACTTTGTCATTGTTCTAATGTTTCTTCTCCATTCTCTAATGTTTCTTCTCCATTTAGCTAAAAACTCCTCAATAATATCATTTAAACTTCATTCTCTAATTTTTCTTCTCTATTTAGCCAAAAACTCCTCAATAATATCATTTAAACTTCATTTCTCTAATTTTTTCTTCTCTATTTAGCCAAAAACAACCTAGGGAAGGAAGTGAAGATTTTTCTTTTCTCTTTGAAAAATTCTTACTTCATTCATATAACAACATTTATAAACCTTCATCTTCCCATATTTTCCAAACAATTGTATTTAATCTCAATTCCCCTAAATTATTCCTCTTTTGGCCAAATATTCAATTAAAATGAGGAAAAATAATTTTTGTTTCTTTTACTTAAAATTAAACACTTACCCAATCATAATTCATGCTTTCTAACATGGTTCAAACATAATTTGCATCATTCCTATAAATTATAACATAAATCCACAATTTCACATAATCATAATTTTGCATAATCCTTCATCAAACATAAAATTAAAGGAATTAATCATTTGGAGCATGTTATTTACCTCACTTTGATAAGGATTTAAGGAAAGAATGCAAGAAAAATCAAGTTTTCTTCTTTTCCCTCTTCAAACCCTAGCTTGAAATCCTTCCTTCAATGCATTCACCACCTTAAAATCAACCCCCTCTTTATGTTTAATTAAGGTACTCACTCTAATTACTCACTTTAATTAGTGAAATGAATGAGCATTTAAGTAGAAAAATCACACAATTCTTCCCCCTCTCTTTGTTTAAAGCTCACAGCTAAAAGAGAAAAAAATGGAGCATTTATAGTCTAACTTTTACTTATTTACACATTGGCCCTCATTTCTTCTCATTTCTATTTTTGTCACTCAACTCTTCTTTTTACTTAATTCTCACCTTAACATCTTATATTTTATTCTATTGTATCCAATTACAATACATGAAATCCTTTTATTTAATCTATTCGGTACTTTATTTATTTTACTCAGATTATAATTTAGCGGGTTTTCACATTTAGACGAAGAGTTGCCACGAAACTAATATAGAAGTCATATAAAGATGTGATTGTTAAACTTTGTTATCTATCTAATTTAATTTATTTTGATTTGTTGAATTACTTAAGATCATATAAATTAAATGAAAACCTAATGCACTAAAAGATCTAAACAAGATTTCTCAAATTAATATGGAGGGTTATTAATTTGCAAGAAAATAATGGGAGATCAATTTTAAGATTAAAAACCTTATTTAAATTTGGTTATAAATATTTATGCATGAAATCAATACTCGTTATCTTCACATGAATAGGTTGATAGATTAACATGAGTAAAAATAAATATGTCTCTACATAGCATACATGATGCTAATAAATTGACTAAATTAAAATATGAGAATTGTTCTTAAATAACAAAGAAAGTTATATATTCTTAAAACTTCAATTCCTCATGTCCTGGATAATGACGTTGATAACGAAGATAGGACTGAATATCAATGTTATATTGATGATAATGAATAAGCTACATATGTGATGTTAGCTAGCATGTCACTTGAACTTTAAACACATTATGAGAATATTGATGCCCATATAATAATTATGCATCTCAAAAAATTATTTGATGTGGCTAGATGCACTAAGAGGTTTGAGACCTCTAAGTAATTTTTCTTTTGTAAGATGGCAGATAATTCTTTAGTGAACACCTATGTGATAAGGATGATTGGCTATTTTAAAGAAATTAAGTTAATTGGGCTTTATCATAGACCATGAGTTAAGTGTTGACTTGGTCTTACATTCTAAGCATAGAAGCCTATTTAGGGCATTAAGAATGACAAGTGTACTTGTCATCATTGTGGCAAAGAAAGCTATTATATGAGGAATTGTAAAGATTATCTTGCAACTGTGAATGTTAAAAAGCTTATTGAAGCTTATGTTTCATGTATGTTATGGTTGAATTATGGTAAAGTGGACCTATTAGTTAGCAATGAAGCAATGGTTGTTGCATTAACTTTGCCAAGTGGGTTGATACTAGAACTTTTAATTGTTATTATGTTTTAGCACTTTTTAAAAACATCATATCCATTTATGATTGGATTTAAATTTATTATTAAGGGTAAATGTTGTTCTTTCTATAATAATAATGTATATTATGGACTTGATACTTATATAAATAGTTTGTACATGCCTACTCTTGAAATGCTCAAATTCAATATAAATAGGAAGGAGAACATATTATATAATCAATATACATATTATTAATAGTATTGTAAACTAGGTCATATCAATGAAACAAGAATCACAAAGTTACATAAAGAAAAATATTTGATCCTTTTGATTATGAATCATATGAAACCTATAAAGTTTGTTTATTGATTAAGATGACTAAAACATCATTTACTAAAAGAGTGAAAGATTTAATGAATTGTTAGGTCTAATACATATAGATGTATATAGACCAATAACGATTCATTCCATAGATGGATATACATGTTTCATCATTGATGACCATATTGGATATGGTCATATGTATTTGATGATAGTATAAATCATTTGAAAGATTCATAGAATTCATAAATAAAGTTGAAATTCAAATTAGAAAATGTATTAAGATACCTTGATTAGATCGAGGTGGTGAATACTCCAACTAAGATTTTTAAGATTATCTAAAAGATAATGGGATTCATTCACAATTGACACCTCCTGGAACACCATAATATAATGGATTTTCTTAAACGAAAAGTCATACCCTATTAGATATAGTGCAATCTATGATGAGGTATGCAAACCTTCCATCTTTTTCTGAGACTATACCCTACAAACTACTACTTACCTTTTAAAAAGGGTTCCATCAAAATCTATTGATAAGACTTCATATGAAATATTGAGTGTTAGGAGACCAATCTTATCATACTTAAATATTTGAAAAGTGATGTTTATATGAAGCATATTGTATTTAAAAAGCTAAGAGCTAAGTCAGATAAATGTCAGTTTATAGGATATCCAAAAGAATCAATTAGATATTATTTCTATCATCCCATTGAGCAAAGGGTGTTTGTCTCAAAATATGCTACATTTTTATATATATAAAAATAAAACTTAAAGAAGTTCAAGAACCACAAACCAACATTTAAATGGAACCAGAGCCCAAGACATAACATTTGATGTTCAACATGAAACTAAAAAAACACAAGAACTCTATAGAATTAATAGGACACGTCATGCACCACTGAGATTTCAACTTCTTGTGAAAGTTGATGATGACTAGTTGTTCATACTTGATGAACTTACCAACTATATGGATGTAATATCTAATATTGATTTTGACAAATAGATTGAAACCATGAAATTTGAAATGGATTTCACATACACCAACCAAATATGAACTTTGATTGATCCATTTGAAAGGATAAAACCTATTGGATGTAAATAGTTCTTTAAGAGAAAGACTAATGTTGCTATCTAATTTTCAAAAAAAAAATTGAAAAAGAAAACAAAAATAGCAAAAAACAACAAAAAAAAAACCAAAAAACAAAAATGTTCATGACATGTTTGCATCATTTTCAATGTCTTTTCCAAGGAATTTAAAATAAAAAAAATTCATTTATTATTTTAGTGACCTAATTTGTAATTGTGGAAGGGAGATGATCAATTCTAAAATTGAAAACCCTCTCACCAAGCAACTCAATTTCTAATCAAATGATCCACAATCAATTCTCTTAATTCAAGGATCATTGTTTTCTTTGCTTTGCCTTCAAGTTATCAAATGAATTGTAGATATTTATTTTTGAAATCTAATGGTTGATCTTGATTTGTTTTGCCTTCAAACCAAAGAAATTATACTTATAAATATGTGGTTACACACACATAAAAGGGTGAGAAAATTTTGAGGGGAGCATTAGTAAAAAAAAATATGGAAAATTAATGAGAGTATTAGCAAAAACAAATCACCAAAAACAAAGAAAAAGTCACAAAACAGTGACTGCTTTGTCCTCGCTAGCTTTTCCTTATTTTTATTTTTTTCAACACCAACCAAGAATTGTCCATCTACCCTTCACCTTCAATGTAACAAAAAAACACACCATTTCCTTTTTCTCCCCCTCACGGTACAATACTACCAATCCTTACCACCATCTCCACGACAAAACCACCGTTGATAGTCGTGTTTACCCTCTCCATCATCAACCTAATGTCGGTTCCTCTTCTTCTCTTCCACGCCACATGAGCAACACCCAAGTCTCTACCCATTACAATCCTGCTCCTAAACCTTTTCTCTAACTAAACATCAAGATTAAAACGGCAACCATAGTCCATGCTAGCCAACAACCTTTTTCCAGCCACTCAAATGCATAATAACCCTATATTAGTAGTGATTCCAATCTATCCTCCCCATGAGAAGACCCAAAACCGACCCATTATCCATTCTTCTCACCAAAATAGTAACACATCCCATTATAGTCTAGCCTCTTCAATCAGCTTTCATCTCCTGTCCAGAGCTTTCAACTTTCCACCTCTCCTACATTCCTTCACCAATAACCCTCTTTGCCAACATATCTCCATCCAGCCAAGAATAAAAAAAACACCCTCCTCGCCTATTGATTCCTTCTCCATCAGTCGTAGTAGCGCCATCCCCGAACCAGCACAACATCCTCTCTCAAATTATCAATACCAGTAGCAGCCATGGATTCTCCCTTATAGCAGCATCCTCTCTCTCTCTCTCTCTCTCTCTCTCTCTCTCTCTCTCTCTCTTCATTACATCATGTCTTTACCCTTGTTGATTGTTGAAATAACTAGAAAAAAGGAAAAAATCGAGAAACAGATTTGTGAATAAAGGGAAAAAAATGAAAATGAACTGCTTATATGATTTCCTTTGCTTGCAGATCACGGTGACACTCATTGTCGACACATGATGAAAGAGAAGAAGAATCTGCTTCAGATCCACCTTGTTTTCCATCTCTTCAGCAGCAGCAGCAGCGCGTGGTTACATGTGCCATCAATGGTAATGGTTTATGGATACACGACCTACCATTGTTCCTCTAGCCTTAGAAACTTCTAGCACTGTTGTCGTGCTCCAACAACTTCTCAAGATTATTTTTAACCTTTGAAAGGTCCATTTTGCATTTTGTTTTAAAATTATTGTTAGTAATTTGAATTTTTAGTGGTTTATAAACTTGTATGTTTTTTAGTATTTTTATACAGAATTCAAAAAATATATATTTGCATGCATTTTGGATTTAATAACTAGTTTATTGAATCAATAAAAACATGGCCAATATGTCAATAATCCCTAAAAAAAATTAAATTCATGACAAATAATGGTTAATATTATAGTATAAATGTTGGACTTACAAGTAAGCTGATATTTAAATATCGAGAGTTGACCAAAAAATTCTCAGAATTATTTTAGATATTCAACAATTTTAATTGGGAGTTTTTTTTATCACAAGATATGAGTTATGGAAAACCTTTTCGTCTTCTAGGATAAGTGAACCCTGTCATGACACCTATATGGATCCTTTTTATAAGAATTCATTTGGGCACACAAACCCATAATAAATTCTAAACGCAAGATTTATTCACATGAATGAATCTTTATCTTGAGCTATGGATAGACTGACAGTTAGGAACCCATCAAAATATTTAACCACATTCAGACCACACAATGCATCTTACCTCAGGTAGAGTTCGCTAGGGGTGCTAACCTAGCCACAACCAGTTCCTTACCCTTGAAATTTCTGATAAGACCAGTACATTCGGGTTTCCTAGCGACCCTGAACAAAACAACTAGGTGAAAAATCCTTGACCCCCTGACATTGCATGTCCATGTGCGACAACTGACATGAATGAAAATGTATAAATATACAAAGCTAAATTAGTTGCCAAAGGTTATAGACAAAGACAAAGGGTTGCTTTAATGAAACCATCTCGCCAGTAGCTATGTTAAAATCCATAAGGATTGTGCTTGCTATAGCCACATACTATGATTATGAGATTTGACAAATGAATGTCAAAACTGCATTCCAGAATATGAATCTTTATAAAGATGTGTATATGACACAACCTGAAGATTTTTAATCTAAGAAATTTACCAACAAAGTATGCAAGCTATAAAAATTTATTTATGGACTTAAGCAAGCTTCAAAGAGTTGGAAGATTCATTTTGATGAGATAATCAAACTGTTTGATTTCATAAAAAAAAATATCGATAAACCTTGTGTTTATAAAAAATTTAGTGGGAGTGGAGTCATTTTCGTAATATTATATATAGATGACATTATTAATAAGAAATGATATTTCTTTACTCTAGTAAGTAAAGATTTGGATGTCCAAGAATTTTTCTATGAAGGATATAGAAGAAACAACCTATATATTGAGAATAAAGATCTATAAAGATAGATCTAGAAGGTTACTTGGATTATCTCAATCCATATACATAGACAAGATTCTAAAATAGTTTAGCATGGAAGAATCCAATAGAGAATACTTATCTATTTTACAAGGAATACATCTCTCTAAAAAAGTGTGTCCTACGATAAAAATTAAAAGAGATAAGATGGAAAGGATTCCTTATGCTTCGGTTATAGGATCCATTATGTATGTGACACTATGTATAAAATCAGATGTATCTTATGCTTTGAGTATAATGAGTATATACCAATTTATTCTAGGTAAGAGTTATTAAAAGATAGTTAAAGATATTCTTAAAGTACTAAAAAAGGACTAAGAATGTCTTTTTGGTCTATGGAAAACATGAAATGAAATTTCATGGTTACTCAAATTATAGTTTTCAATCAGATATTAATGACAGCAAATCTCAGTCAGGATATGTTCTTACTCTAAATGGTGGTGATGTGAGTTAGAAGAGTTCTAAACAAGAGACCACAATAGATTTTTTCAACTAAAGTTGAATACATATCTACATCTAAAGTGATAAAAGATGTTGTTTAGATTAAAAAGTTCATCATTGAACTAGGTGTGGTTCCAAGTATTGTTGATCCAATAGCCATGTATTGTGATAACAATGGAGTTATTGTACAAGCAAAGAAACTAATGTCTCATCAAAGATCCAAACATGAATTTAAATGATTCTATTTGATTATAGAAATCATATAGATGAAAGATATAAAGATATAGTGAGTGCCCGCTAAAAAACATCTTACAGATCCTCTCATTAAGGCACTTTGTCAACAGAAGCATGATCACAATATAGAGGGATATGGTATTAAATACATAAGCGATTGTTTTTAATGTGAGTGAGAGATGTTTGGTGAATATATCATGTAGCGAATCAGTTGATTACACGTAACACTGATTTTATTCATGTAAAACATATTTATTATTAATAAAGGCTTTTTTTATTTTTAATATTCAATTATATTTGATCAATGAATCTAGAGTAAATATAAAGTTCATAGAAAAAAAATTCTTCGCATATGAAATTATATAGTTGTTATAATTATGAGATTCGTATTGAATCAAAGCATTATTTTTAAATGTTCATGATCAATGTTCTATTAAGATTGAACATAGAGTTGTTGATACCAGAGCATATTATGTTCCTTCCTTTATGTCAATGTTTTATTGAAACTATACATTAATTAGAGTTGTTGATATCAAAGCATATTATATTCCTTTCTTTATGTCAATGTTCTATTAAAACTGGACATTAATTAGATATGTTGAGAAAAATGCTTATTATGCTCTTTCTTATATGAAAAAAAAGAAGTTGCATTCATAAACTAAGGTATGTAGGATATATTAGTTCCAAGTCATTTGCCAAGCACCTACATATTAGTTCTATAGATATAGGTGATCTCTTTTCTTTTCTTTTCTTTTTGTACATTAGATAATAGTACAATAGTACAGTACAAAAACACTTAAACAAAAAAAAAAAAAGAGTTAGACTCAAAAGTATAACAATCACTCTCTTATAAAAGGGTTTAGAAGATTTCTTACTGATAGTTTGTATGGATTACCATTAAAGGTCAGATACTTGGACTGCTTGTGATTTGCGATAACTCAGTTTTGAAGCAATTATTCAAAGTTAAAAAAAAAAACATTTGATATGTAGATAATTTTTATATAAACCCTAAACAACCTAGATCTATCTAATGAGATCCTGGAATTTCCTGAAAAATATAAATTTATTGTTTCCAATGCGTGAATGCATTTTAAAAAACCTAACAATACATACATTTACTCTCCTTGTTTTGCAATTATTACATAATCTCCCTTGATCTACACTTTCTCTTATCTCTTTCTCTTTTTATATTTACTAACTTAAGCATTGAATGATTTGTTATTCTAATAAGAGACTTGTTTTTTTTTTTTTAGATGAGCTACTCATTAGCTACAGTTCAGTCACTCTCTAATCCATCATAAAACATAAAAAGCTTAGATGTAATATCAAGTTTTCCGAACATCATCACCATCCGTATAAGAATTTCAACCTCAACCTTACAGTACAAATGATCAAACTTAAATCCTTTTATTTCATGGAAGAGATTGTGTACAGTAAACAAGGTTGTAACCTTGTGTTTAAAATTAATTGACAATTATATACATGCATGTAACTAACATACAAGGATTTTTCTTTTTTGTTTTAATGACAAGATCATCAACATCAAATAAAAGATTTCCATCACCACAAATACAACCATGCCAATTTTAAGCCTAGCCATGCATGTAATTTTACTATGTACGTGGCATATCCCTTAGAGAAATTCAGTCATGCCAAGCTTAATGGATTTTTAAAAAAAAATTGTAAGTGAAATGGCGTTTTCTTTCTTGTTTCTTGAAGCGTCATCTTGTAATTGATTATTGTTTTTTTTTTTAATATTGTTTTATTGTGTACAAGTTGCAAAAATTGCCTGTTAAATTGATAACAAAAGACAAGTTACCAAAATTACCACCCAATTCCATGGGGCATTCAAAGCTGGTGCTGTAAAAGTAATAAAAAAATCTTGCAAAATCTATCATAAAGTCACCGGGGTTTATCCAGAACCCTGAGAAAGATGCACGGGTAGTAAAAGTTCTACTCTTTTTTTCTGTCATGCTAGCTAGCGATGGCTGTAAATTTTGGACTCATTATGCCCACTGACATTGATTGCGCTGTGAGTAAGATTGATTCGTACTTCAGCCACTGTATAAGCATTTCCTCATCCCAAAGGAGTGCTACGGAACTCTTAACAAACTTCGCAAGTACCGCCAGCCGAATAACAGATTGGCTATTTGACCAAAAAAAAAAACCGGATAAATCAGGCAATTCGTATATAAAATTAAAAAAAAATAGAAGAATGGTAACAAAAACAAATTAATAAAATATAAACATTAATGAATGAATTGATGTATCTTTTATTCGGACGGAGTTTGGTGGAAGCTGCTGGCTTTTATTCAATTTGTGCTCAAAACAATTTATCAGAGCTTGTTATGAAAGCTTCTTTAATGCAGCCACCTGTTATATCAACAACATGCATAAAAAGTCAAGCTATTTTAATGCAGCCACCTGTTCTATAAAATTTCTTGTGGTCTCCTTAAACACAATTCGAGAGAGAGGAAAGGGAGTCTTTGAGTCTGTTTGTGTTAAAATTTCAATTTAACTTGTCGTGGGAAGCGTGAGATTTTTTGAAACGTTGTTATCATGCAATTTGTTTTTAATAACTATGCTAATTTAAAAAAAAAAAAAAAACCAAAAAACACCAGGAAGAACAGAATGCCCTGATCCTGAACTCCATCAAGGACTTGAGGTACCGTACTTTTTCTTTGTTTTAAGAGGGTATAGCGAGTGATCTCATCTCAAGAATAAAGATCGGTCTAAAACTAAGTGATTGTGTAAGCTGGTTGTGTTATATATGGGGTGGTAATTGATTGTAGGAATCTATTTTTTCTAGAAATATTGTGTTCATGTGCGAAGGGAAAGGAAGGAGCTGATGAGGCTGGTGGAGCAATTTCAGAAAGTTGCTGCTAATGTGTTGGTACCTATGTCTGGAACTCAACGCCAAACCACAAGACCCATAGAGCATTGGTCACATTCAGAAAGTTTACCAATAATAGGAAAGTAGAATTGATGCATCAGAAAATTGAGAAATTAGCAGTTAATAAGAAGAAAGGGAAAGAGAGAAAATCTCATCTGGTTTGAGTTTTGAAGTGCTCTCCTACCGTTTTTTTTCTCCCAATTTTGTAAGACTTTATGAAGTAAGATAACTATGATTTTCATATTGAATGCTGCTAATGAGTTGACATGAAAATAACACTACTTGATTCAAACATGGCCATGAGCAATCACAATTTCAAACCATCTTATAAGTATTAAATTTTTAGCTTCATGTGAAAGAATCAGAATTCCCATTTCGTGGAAGATATGATACAATCATGTAAGATTACTTATGATTGTTTACTGGAATCAGGAACTATCCCCTGCACATTCATTAACAATCAGCATGGCTCACTCTCTCATGCACTCAAAACCTGTTTTACCTGATGCAACGCAGTGGCAAATTTGAAAACAGTACACAATACAGACCATTCTTTCACCAAAGCCACAAGATATTTCCATTGCAGATCAGATAATCAAACAGTACCAGTTTCCAGAGTCTTTATTGACCAGTGAAAGTTTACATTCATCTGATCCAAAATGTATTGTGGCCTGATATGGAAAAACAGTCTGAATCATGCTTATTCACCGCTTGTCTGTCACATGTATTGCCCGTGCACGGGCATTTAAATGAGTTGAATTTGCATCTGTTATGACTACCACATTGTTAGAAAAAGAGATAGCTCTGTGCTGTAAATGCTGAGGAAAAAATCTCCATGCTCTACCATTAGTTTCTGTACATGGTCTGTGGATGAATACTTAGCCGTTCAATCTGGAAGGAAAGAGTACTGATGTAGAACTTTAGGTCCTGCATATTACCCCCTCAATGCTAGATCAAAGACTAACTTCATAGCCCAGCCAGAGGAAAAAGCAAGATCAGGTTATCATTTATGACTTGGGAAAGCTCGGTAGGATTTAGCTAGCAATCTGTCTTGTGAAGTGATATTTCTTTCCAAGAAAAAATAAGACTGCTAACAATTATATGTAAACCACTCCAAATTTTAAGCATAATTAAATGTTTCCTCTTCCAAATTCCCGAGCACATATTTTCATAAGTTATTGGCATCATCGGAGTTAAAATGGAAAAACAAGGAATGAACAAGAATTGGGAAATTTATCTACACTTAATTGTTTCCAGAAGTTCAAAAATACAAAGAATGTCGCATTGTATCAGTTGTCTAGAAAGCTTGCCTTTCTGAAGTTTAATGCAAAGAAATTTAAATGAAATTATTTCTAGAAACTTGTGACACATACAAAGGGAAATTTTATTTCTTACCCTTTCCTTCTTTTCGAACTTAAAATAAAGTCATCATCGTCACTGTCATTGCTGATTTTCCTCTTGGCTTTAAGGTCTCCATTCTTTGATGACTGCTGCAGCTTTTGAGAACTCTCAGGTTTACTAGTGGATGGTTTGGTAGATTTAATGGGAGTTCCAAATCGTTGCATTTTTTGCTTTCTCTGTTTCTTCTCATGTGCCTTTTTGGCTCTCTCTGGGGATAGTAAGCCATGTTCCATCATCCTGCAGACTGAATTTTGTCACGCCTCTCAAACGAATTACAGCTGAATTTATTAGTTGTTAGTGAAAATGAAATGAACTTCGCTGTAGCATGAGATATCTAACGCAAGATATCCAGCCGAGGTGGAAAGGAAGATCATTTTAGTATAATTGTGTTCTTTGTATGTGTAAGATGCTTTGTTACCCCACATGTCTAGATTTTCTTTAAAGGTACTGACATCTTTTCTTGGTCGTATTTTTCCTCAAAAAAAAAAAGTCCAAGAAATCATCACAAAGGAAAGTAAAATACTCATGGAGTAAGACAAAGTCGATACGAGAGAGGATAACATTACCAGAGTCTAAGAAACAAACTATTCCATTAACAGCAGTTACCACAAGAAAGTAGGTTCAAATGCTTTACTCACCGTGTACAGTTGAAATATTGAAAGAATCAGGCCTAGGTAATTCACTTTTTAGCATTTAGGTTACCAGTCTTTTTCGACATATCTCAGTTTATTAAGCAGACTTCCATTCAAAGAGGGGATTACAAGCTCATGGGTGCAGAACTTCCAGCGAGGTATTACAATTCAGTACAGCAATGTAGGCTTATAATGCATCTAAACACTTTATTGCACGCATTTATTAACTGTATTGACGTAGAAATGCTTTCTTTGAAGAACATCACCAGCCTTTAATTAGCTGGGAGTCAAAGTTATGAAGATTATTGTAGGAAATCAAAATACCTTGACACAGTACTCCTTTTTATTGATTCAAGACCTTGCACTAACAGTGCACACGCATTTATTTGTTTAAAACCTAAGCTGTAACCCAGCTCATCCACACAAGTATTTTTAAACCACAAAGGGAAATAGTGTTGTCTTAATCACTAGACAAACCTAAAACAAGGCCAAGCCCCTATAGTTACAGAAGCTCTAACCAACCAATAAACCAATTTTAACGAGGATTACTAACAAGTACTCCTATGTCAAGTAGGAAACCAACTCCTGCTAGGAGATCAAATCCTGAGGACATAAGGATCGATTTAATTCCAACAATAATGAACTTGCATTACAGCACGAGTGTGCATTTAATCAGACTCCACAGCATACTAGGTTTGCTAAAGGATTCGAAGTAAAACCAGTCAGATTTGGGTATAATATCCAGCCCCAACTCCATGCCTAAAATGTTCCAAATCTTCTGACATGTGTATTCCTATGGATGGCTAAGAGTTCAGAGCTTCTATAATGTACAATGTAACAAAGAAAAAAGGGACACAGGGCCACACGAATTCCCAAGAACCAAACGTAAAAAAATTTAATCCTTGCAAAGGTTAATGTTATCATTAAAAGGGACTCCTATGTGCTAATATGCATGCCAACTAAATGTTGGGTAATCCCAACAAAGGCTATGAAATAAATTAACTGAACAACCAAGGTCCTATGAACACTTTAACCAAGGACGAGAACTGCTTACTTAAGACGAATAGAGGAACCAGAACGGGGATGGTTAAAAATCCCAATGAAACTGAGCAATACAACAAAAGATCGCAATGAGCACCAGGGTCAAGCTCAGGCCTCACTCCAACTTCGGGCAAGCACAAAATTAGAACAGCAACGGGATTTTAAGAAATTCATTTAGAATCAAGTGGTTGATGAGGGGAAACTCACCAAAATTCTGCCATTTCACTAGTTGGAATCTGTTTAGACAAAGACTCGTAGAATATCCTAAGTGGTTCTCTCTGTCGAAGGAAATCGGCAGCAAACATAAGAATTAAAGACACTTTCCACATAAAAATTATAATCAAATTATCCAAACCAACAGCTCAAAATTAAAAAATTTCAAAGACAAACCTCTTCAGGAGGATCATATCTCTGGCCTGGCAAGGAGTATACTTTCTTCTGTCTCACTCTAGTGGTAGTGGTTGTCGTCGTAGTTTTTGACGAACTCGGTGTTGATTTTGATTTTACCTTGGGATTCAAACAAAATAGTAAACAGAACAAAAGATGAGATATCAGAACCAAACCGATCAAGAACCCAGGAAAAACTAATATCCCAAAAATTAACCAATTCACTGCAGATTAATTAAAAAAACAACACAGAAAACACCATATTCACATAAATCAATCCATTTCAGTTTCTACACAATCAACTAACTAGATCAAGCAATAAACCCATATCATTCAATTAACTGAAAACATCCTTAAGACCTCAAAACGCACATTCCACATTCCATTACATAAAAAGTAAACCAACGAAAACCCAGATGCAAAAGATCACCAAATTGTGAAACCTATAATAAAAATAGCCACTTTATGATAACAACATAGCAGAAATGAAAATCTCAATAAACACACAATAAAAGATAAAAATAAAAACAATTCGTGAGATGGGGTAGCTTAATTACCTCAGTTTTAGTTACAACTGAGATAGATTTATCCTTTGAATCAACAACAGATTGTTGTTGTTGTTTGTTTGAGCTCTCAATTTTCTTAGCTTTCATCGAAGATTCAGTCTTTCCTTTGGAACCATCAAAATTACTACTGCTTGGCTTCACTTTCACCACGCTTTGCTTGCTTTCTGTTGCCATTTCTATCTGTCTGTCAATCAATCACTGCTTCTTCTTTATCCTTTTTTTGGTCTTTGCTTTCGATCTTAACAATCAAGAACCTTTGAAACTCAGAATTACCATAAAAAAGAAAATTACAAATTAAAGACAAAATTAGGTAGATAAAGAAAAACGTGTGAAGTTTGCCGTTTTTGCCTTTTTATGAAACTGTGTTTTTTTTGTTTCTTTAAGGTTGTTCTGTAGATAAAATAAACCGAATTTATGCATTTGTCCCTGTTGATTATGACGTGGATGAGATTAACGGATGGTTGTGAAGGTTAAAATAGTCATTCGAAAAGTCGCCGGTTTATCGGTAAGGTTATGGTACGGGTGGTGTCATTGTAAGAGTGAACGGTAATTTGGAATGTTATCAAAACGGTGTCATAATGGGAAGAAAGATGTGATCCCACGGTTATCAGACGGAGAGCTCACAGATTTATTGCGAGAGTGTTTGCTTTAGAGTTTTAATGATGTTAGAGGTAAGAATCTTTTTTTACACTGATTTTCACGTCAGTACAGTTACAACACGTGCTTCACTTACTTTCAATCGTAGATTCTATTCAAGAAATTACAAATTAAAAAAGAAATTACAAATTCTCTAGCTCTTCTTTTCAAGGTTTATTTATTTAATTTTTCTTCCAGGCATATGGAATTGAGTTTTCATGCACTGTGATTCAATTTCTACCCAGCAAAATGAAATTTTGAAAATCATTAGCTTTATGAGCTAGCCGTCAAGAATAAATTAAAATCAATTAATATAAGAAAATGAGTTGAAAATATAATTATAGCTTTTTTATAACTAAAAACTCTAGCTCATACTCTTCAAATGCAAATGCTGCCAAGATTTTTCATATTGGATGATTTTTGGTCAGCATTTAAACCTATAAATTTATTTCTTTTTTTTATTTTATCATGGCGTGTCTGCAAGCATTCATTGTTTTCTTGAGACCTGTAAAATATGCAAGAAAAAAGCATGTATTTTATTTTGTTTATTATTGTAGATAACATGATTTTCATCGCATGAGTGTGTTTCTTTGCCACCTCTAACATGCATTCAACCATGATTATGCTGGAAAGCTGTAAGAGATGTTAAGGGACAAATTCATTAGCGTAAAATCGGATGCAAACAAGCTTCAACATGTCTCTTCTTCGTCATTTAATTCTCCAAGCTTAGGTATTAATATGAGTGAAACTGGCTGTAACTGTCCTTGATGATGTTGCTGAGACTACAAATTTGCGTCTATGGAAAGAGATGGCAACACTGATCCAATCAGAGGAGGGATAAGCCATGGATGCAGTAAGGTATCGTGTGCAGAAATAGAGATTTTAGGATCCGGCAAACCAGATGCTTTAATCCCCTCAAGCCTAGAGAAATGAGCTGAAACAATCGCAGTCCGTCGATATTTACAATCACAATTCATCAATAGGTATTTTACTGACGGGTTTATGGACAGAAATAGTTCATCGAAAAAACTCTTGTCTGTAATTTTTGTTATGTCGGTGAGTCCATTGAAAATAAATTTACCGATGGATTTAAAAACGAATAAAACGCGCAAAAAAAAACTTACCTGCTTATTCATTCCATCGGTATTTCCCTCGGGAAGTTTATCATATAACCAACGAAATACTGTATGCAATTCCGTTGGTGTTTTTATCTGTCTGTCGATAAATATAACATATCTCCGACAGAATATCATATGTAATTCCTTCATAGAGTTAACAATAGTATTGGCATTTGCAGTAATGTTTTTCTAACTCTGAAATATTTCGATGGACGTGGTCCATCGGTAACCCCGTCATTAATATTTTAAAATATTTTAATACATACATACATATATATATATATATATATATATATATATATATATATATATATATATATATATATATTGAACAGAAGTAGAAAAATAAAAATCAAGTATTTATTACAAATTTAAATATTTGTACCTTCAAATACAATAAATCTAAAATAGAGGTGGCATTGGAGGAGGATAAAATTGGTCGCCGCTGGGACCGTGGCCAATAAGGAGGAGCATATGGACCACCCATGTGTGAACTCATCTCCATTACAACTCAATGGAGTTTTTTGTAATCCGCATTGGGTCGTCTATATTTTTCATTAAGATTGGTTATCCGATCTTGTACTTGTTGGTCTAATATCACCTCAAACTCAGGAGTTTGAGTCCTCGGAATCGATTGAGAGTATTCAACGGTCAAAACTCTATAGGTCGTCCACAAGTTTTCAGCCGTAGTGTTACAGAATTTGTACACCTGATTTTTATCGGGCTCACCGAATAGGTTGAAGAATAGTCCTTGTATCTCTCAATCAAACGGTTGTTATATGTATCCTAGAAAGAAAAAATAAATTCATTAAATTGAAGAAAATTATAACTTAATAAAAAAAATAGTTGAAAACCAACATACCACAAAGTGTTAAGCTCAGCTATCCACAAACTGATGCACCCCTTTTTGGTGGTCATCACTTCGCACATGCATTTCAATAAAAAGCTGCTTCGGGCTTGGCTCGCATCTAAGAACCGTAGCCTGCAAGATAAAGATATTATCGATTAAACATATTTATAAAAAATAACAAATAAAAAATGGAAGAAATAAAAAAAATCTTATCATCCGCTTCGCATACGAAACGACTGGAACGGAGTCGTCGGTGTGCGTGGTAAAGGAATCGTGAACATGCTGGTGTTAGTTCTCCACACCGGACTGTAATCATCAAGTGAAACGCAGGGACGTCACGTGTTGAATGTAGTCCGCCCATACAACCTCCGAGATATAGGCGGTCTGAAATTCTTCCAAATTGTCACATCATTCCAAGCTGGAAGCTTGCTTTCTCTCGCATATTTTTATTCTTTCTTTTGCACCTCGTACCAAAAATCACACAACCTATATGTTACCAATAAATTATCTGTTAGTAAATAAAAAATAAAATTTTAATATTTGGAATAAAAAAATTATCCTGATTTTGATTTTACTTAGTTGCAGCGTGATTCTTCTGAACCCTCCTTGCAACATTATTATCAGCTCTCTCTCATTCAAATTTTTCCTTGCAGTAAAAAACATTTCAATTAATTTCAATAAACTAACCAAATTAACATAATAAAAAATATTTAATTTAATACTAACCTTAAACCTTGAAACCATGCATCGACTGACCTACGGTTTCCATTCAGCATGTTTGGAAATCTAGCTTCATTGAAACAATGAAATTTACATCAACGATTTAAAGGTCGGTGTCATTATTTTTGCAACCTCAATGTTTGTAAGATTGAAATTGTAATTTGTTAAATAAAATTATTTAAAAATATTTATTAAACATGTCGTTATGAAAGCAAATCAAACTTACATTAAAATGTCATCCTACCATTGGGCCTTGTACTTACGGGTAAACGAATCCCGTTGTGAAGGGACCCCCCTCAATATTGTGGCATTGCACTCGACGACCCCCTCGTCGTAAGTCAATGCCTATGTCTCAGGTGCATGTTCTTGCTCGGCACTTCATAACTTGTGGTCATCAACATCGCTGATTGAAAAATTCATCTAAATTAATTTAGATGAAATTTACAAAAATTCATCTAAATTAAAAAAAATCAAAATAATAATTAAAATTAATCCTACACATTTAATTGAAATTGAATAACAAAATTGGAAAAAAAAAATAGCTAAAATTCTTCAAAATAATGAAAAATTTATTTAAATAACAACTAAAAATTCAACAAAAATAATGACAAAAAAAAAACAAAATTAAAGAATGAAAAGAAATGAAAACTTCTTACATTTATGGCGTGCTTAGTGTCGGCTAAGAATTAAAAAATACAAAATAAACAAAATAAATGAAAAGGGATTGTTAAAAAACCTGAAAAATAGAAAAATAAGGAGAAAAATGAAGAAAGACAACATACTATGAAAACAGAAGATGATGCTTGATTTCGGCTCAGGTCGTAAACAAAAATAAGAGAATGAAGAAGAAGAGAGAGAAAAAAAACAGAGGGTGAAAGAAGAAGAATGAAGAAGACGAAGCCTCGTCTACTATGCCCATAGTCTTTTATATTAGGTTTTACCGATAGAATATTAAATATTAATATCTTTAAAATTTCTATAGGTGATTCCACTTGTGAAGTCAAGTTGAAATTTTCAATTCACACGAAATAATTTCAGAAACCCCTCCAAATATTACTTGTGGCTTTTCATTACATCGGTAAAAGAGTAAACAGTCAACAACCAAGAAGAACATTAATTACTAGCACCTTGAAATTCTCATTTCGTCGGTGATTTTGTTGGTAAAAAAACATTAATTATCAGCATCTTGAGAAGTGAACAGAGCCTTGAGAAGTGAAAAGTTCTCATCACCACTAGAATATACTGACATAAATATTGTGTTAGTATATTCATGTGTAATTAACACCATGAGTAGTGTCAAAGAGAAGTGAAACAATTCTCATCGCCACTGGAATATATTGACGGACACATTCTATCAATATTTCCATCGATGTAAAACAGTGTATGATGCCAGATTATATCTATCCATATCTATAATGTATTACATTATAGTTTATGGCATTACAAATTCGTGTTGTGCAAATTAATCAGAATTGTCTTCTTCTTCGTTAATTGACTCGTTCTCATCTCCATCGCAATCTTCTACATTGATTTCTTCGTTATCATCATCTTTATCGACTTGTATATGTCCGTTGAAGCTCAATATATCATTCAATTCCTCGGCATCAACATCAACAAAAATATTAACGATAATGTGAAAATTTGAATCTTCTTCCAAGTTATTAGATGGAGCAACTAGATATGGATCAACTAACTCAAGTTGAAAGACATCATCTCCCATAGTTAATTCATTATCCCTATCTTGAACAACATCGACATAACCCCTATATTTGGTTTTTACTATGGATAACCAATTAACTCTTGAACGATCCTTTTTAAAGGAATGAATGTATGTGTAACAAACTTGTTGACATTGCTTGGCAAAAACAAAGACATTGTCAACATTGCAGACTCTAGCCTTTGAATTACTTTTGACCAAACCATAATGGGGATCTACTCTGATTCCTCTATCAGTGATGTCATACCAATAGAATTTGAATTAAAAAAAACTATATTTTGTTCATTATGATATTGCAATTCAATTGTCTCTTCTAACTTCTTATAATAGTCATTCCAAACTCATTAGAAGTTGATCCCTTAACACAAACCTCATTATTATATGTCTTTCTACCTTGCTCATATTCTTCAGTATGAAACACATGCCCATTGATAAAATACTCGTTGTAGCACTTCACCTTTCTTTCAGGACTCAAACTTAGTAAAGATAAAATAACACTAGCATTCCTTCCTAATTGATAAACCTGGTACATAAAGTACAACCATGAAAAATTAGCAAGAAATGTGTAATGAAATTAAGTATCTCGAGAGATAAGAATAATTAAACGGTACTTACATGTGTTTAATCTGATTATAATTTTAATGAAAAATTAAGTACGAGACAAGATAACTATGTGTTTATCTTAATTCTATTTTAGACAAATATCTTCCTCTCATAATATTTTTTGGTATCGGTCATACAAGATAAGAGAATATTGAAAAGTTCCCACTCGAAGGCACTTCCTCATCATCATCATGCCTTGGAACGTGGTTGATTTTATTTTCAATTAAAGCTCAAAATAATATGAGATAAATGTTTACATATCTCCAATAATATAGGCCTCGCATATCGAAATCTTAACATGCACCTTGTTTATTACTTTTCTCTTAAGGTTGAACAGATACATAAATGGAATTAAACATATGTTTTAAATTATGCAAAGAAAGACAAAAAATAATAATTATGATGCATGTGTAAACCCTAGCCTCTTGAACGGGTCTTTATCTTTTGCTTTAAATAGTAAATGTATAAGTAGATGCTCCATCGAGTCGAAAAACAATAGACGAAATATTATCTTAAGTTTGTATATTGTTTGGACGATATTTGTTTGAGACCTCTCCTTGTGTTATGTCTACAACTTGTTGAAGCATATATCTTTAAAAAAAATGACTGATCTTCATGAGTGCATCACATATCCTATTTGAAAATAAATCCTGGTAAGCTAATGGAATGAGTGTTTGCATAAACACGTGGCAATCATAGCTCTTCATTCCATACAATATGTAATCCACCAAATTCACTATCCTTGGTATGTTTGAAGCATATCCATGAGAAAAACACAGACTTTTAAGCCATTGGTAGACAAGTAATTGGTCATTCTTGTCTAAGACGAAGCTAGCTTTGGGTTTTGCGACCCGTGACCCAACATAAACCACCTCCATATTTTTACGGTGATAAAACAAAGTTATATACATTCTAGCATTAATGTTGTCTTTTGTCTTAACATCAAGGTTATGGCGGAGGAGATTGGTCTCTTAATAAGAAAGCTCCCAAAAAATATTTCACTTAACCCAATTGTGGGTCAAAGTAAAACTAGAAAACTTCTACTTACTGGATTGAAAACCAAACACAATGTCACCATACTCCAACATTATGTCATACAATTCCTCATCTTAAAGAAATGGCAGTGCAACATTCCTTTCAACTCTGCCAATAAAGAAGTCCTTCTTGTTATTTCTGTACTTGTGATCTGTTGGCAAGAACTGCAAGTGGCAGAAAAAAAAAAAAAAAAGGTTTTACCGTCATTTATTAACGTAAATGTCTTGTTATTTTCCATATAATATGGACATGCTAGTTTTCCATGCGTGCTCCAACCAGAAACCATTTCATAAGAAGAAAAATCATTGATAGTCCCCACCAAAGTTGCTTTCGTCAAAAAAAAAAAAATATTTCCTCGATACATCATAAACCAAAGTCTTGGATGACCACAAATACTTCAACTCATCAATCAATGGCCAAAGACAAATATCTATATTCTGACCTAGACTATTAGAACGAGTATGACCGTAAATAAAGAAGAAGAAGAATTTTGGCCTCATACACAACCCTGGTAGCAAGTTGTAAATTGTGAGCATCACCGGCCAATAGGAATAAGGAGCAGCAAATGACCCGAATGGATTAAATTTATTTATATATAACCCAAGACGCATGTTTCTTGATTCCATAGAAAAATAATGATGCACATTATTAAAGTGTTTCGAGGCTTCACCATCAAAAGAGTGCATCATCACTTCATCCACTGCATCAAGTGATTGGTGTCGTGTCATGTGCTTAGTAGTCTTTGGTGACATAAACAACCTCTACAATCTAAGTGTGATTAAAAAGTATCTAAGTTTTCTGATTAGTACTTAAAACTACATTTTTATCAAGGTTTTATATCATCATTCTGCACTTGAAGTATCAATAACTCCTTAACTAGAGCATGTTTTATAATAACAAGTCTGATAATATAAGATAGCTTTAATTTATGGTAAATGCTCATTTTAAATGTAGGAATATCTCACAATTAAAATGATTGATTGATGTGACTAACTATTGAAAGTGAAAGGACAAAGAAAAGGCTAAGCTTAGAAAAGAGATGCTGATTCAATTCAAATTGGAACACTGTTCAGTTATTGGGTCATATCTGGAGCTGTAGATCTTGAATTTCAGTTTGGTTTATATGGCTAGAAAGCTAAGAAATAGGCCTACAATGTTCATGAAGAGTGGAAGACCCAAATCTGCCGTTTTCAAATTCAAAGCTTAGCCATAAAAGAGAAGTCAGAATCTGTCCTGCAATCCAGCTCAAACACTGCTTAGAATTTCACCCATAGCTGGAGTTCTAGAAGAAAAAATGACGTCAAATTTGGTGAGTGGAAAGATAAGATAATTTCCAACAACTTTAATGCGGACCACTTGCTCAAGTTCTGATGTTAACAATGACATTTCATCCAGACAAGAGCTTGAGGGCTATCTACCACGTCCACAAGAAGCACTACTCAGTATTTTAGCCATATCTCAATTTGTAGTGATCCAAATGCTCTGAAATTTTGTGAGTGGAAAGAGGAGATAATTTCCAACTTTCATGAATAACACTTTGCCAAATTCTGATTGCATCAATGTCATTTCATCCAGCCAAAATGTTTGAGTGCTACTGTCCACCAAGTCCACTAAATCAATAGTTGGCCACTACATCAATAATCAATTACCAAATGAATAGTTCTGAATTTTGCCTATAAAAGGAGACATTTACCATTCATTTAGGCATCTTGGTTTTCAGATCAAGATCATTTTCTTGCTTGCTCTCTCTTTGTAATGTTCAAGTTTTATTTCATGTTATATTTTCATTAATCTCTTGTTTATGCTTTTCATTTCATTTACTACTCTTAGTTAACTTATATCATAATTATGTTCTTATCTTGTTTATATATGTTCTTCTTCTTCATTATGTCTAGCTAAGTTAATTATGTCAAGGTGCAAAAGTTTCGCTAATGGTGTTAAAATATGTATAATATAAACTCAACATAGACTTCAATGTTTATATCCAAGAAAGTTTGTTATTAATATGTCTTATCTTTTTATCTTATCAATTCTTAATACCTTGCTTGTTAAATGGTTAATCTAGATTTGTGTTGTATAACACTTGGTACAATAAATGCTTGATTCTTCATAGTCTTCGGCCGACATCGTTGTTATGAGAGGAACTTGATTTGTTGTTAACATAAGTTAGCATCATGAATTCCAGACAATATTTAATAGTATGGTGTTACTAAAATAAGATAATTAATATGATCATGTTAAAAATTTATAATGAACTATTAAGGATAAATCATCTGATTGGAACCTCCTTTGTGTATGGTTTCCAGTTGAGTAATAAAAAGAGTTTATATTATACTTATTTCTAATACCATTAGTGGATCCTCTAACCTTGACATCTGTTTTTATTATTGTTTAATCCTCACATTAATCTCACATCTCAAAGATCTCTTTAACTCTTTGTTACATTATATATATATATATATATATATATATATATATATATATATATATATATATATATTATTTATAATTTATATAGTTGACCTACCTGTGGATCGACCCCGGTCTTGCCGGGTTATTTATTACTTTGACACTCCTGCACTTGGGATAAGACATCAACTCTTTGATCGTGTCATTTTCTGTATGCAAAAAGAGTCATTCCACTGCCAGTTCTGAGTTTATAACGAGAATGTCCACATGTTCTACACTCGGTCGACTTTGTATTTTTAAGATAGTACAACATGTAGAAGTTTTGACACTTATCAATTTTCTAGTATTCTAGATTGAGGGGTTTCATTATGAACTTAGCAGCATAGAAGTTATCTTTTAGCCTGTTCCCTTCAAGTAAAATGTTTCTCGCCTATTCTACAATTTTATCATAACCGGCCTCACTCAACCTATGATCCGACTTGATGATGAACACATGTGCAACCAAGGTTGTCAAAAACGTTTTTTTGACACAACACGGAACATACAATATAAACTCGACTCGTAAACTCGAATTGTAAAATCATAAAATCACAAGTAAAATTTTTTAACGAAAATCATAAAATCCCAAGTAAAATATTTTAAACAATACAAATATCCAAACATATTACACTTCTGCAGACTGCAGATACCACTTCAGTAATCAAAGATATCCATGCAGATTGCAGACTATTGAATGTCATGCCTAACTACTAGTTAAAGGATAAAAAAAGAAAAACAATGTATGTTAAGATATTGCAATCTTTTGTCAGGCATTGAAGTCGAATACAAAGGATCTGGACATAAAGAGTAACTCCCTAGCTTCTGTAAAATAACCACAATCAATTTTGAAACTGGAAAGCCATTCAATAAGAAACCAGGCAATGACACAACAAGTTCAATCAACCGTTTGTGAAGCCCTGATGATCTTGCTCATAATGCAATACCACTTTTTAACTTAATCACATCCTCATGTTTCATCAAATGACTCCAAAACAAAAGATGTGCAGGAGTTTCTTTGCAACCAAACAAGTCACAATTCTAGTGCTTCCAAGTTTATGAAATTCAGAAGATCCAACAGGTTGACAACCATATCCTAAACCTCCACTAACCTCATATGTTAAAATTTCAAATTCTTAGAAGCTATACCATAAATATGACACTTAACATGACAGAAGATTCACAATTTGTATTAAGCACAATTTGAATCACAAAGCACTGTATTTTATTCTATATTAAGCATTGATGCATAGATTCAACAAAAAAAAAAACAAAGGTTATATTCATTCAACAGAAGCACTCCTAAAAACAGAGCTTTGTGAATATGTGTCATAACTCCTCCCAAGTCCCACATGTGCAAGTCCTCCCTCTTTTCCACACTCATTCCTAATTGAAGCTCCATTCCCATATTCAAATATTCTTCCATTCACACCTTTTTTTGGTTGTAATTCACAGTTCAGGAACTTATCAAGTGAAATATGGTTATATTCATTCAACAGAAGCACTCCTAAAAACAGAGGTTGTTAATTCAAAACAATGATAATTTAGTTCTCTTCCATTTCTAGCTCTGATGTTTTTTAACTTGATCGAAGCATAGTAAAAAAAATTAATTAAGAAAAAAGAACTGAAATAAAATAAAATAAAATTATAACTTAATATAATTTTTCTAAATACTGATCGAAAAATAGAAGTAGCAAAAAAATATAAAGGTAGAAAAATAAAAACAAAACAAAAAAAAATGATGAAAAAATTAAGGATAACGCATAATAATCAGCAGAAATTAAACACAAAAAAAAAAACTAAAATAAACACGATATTTTGAAAATATACCTGATGAAATCAATCGGGTAAGAAATCACTAAAATCAAAGTCGATGAAATGAGGAGGAAGGACTGAGCCACTAAGAAGATGAATTTAGAGAGAGCGGAATCGATAAGACTGTTGGAGGTCTTTCAATCGAGAGAGAGAACGTTTCAAGAAGATGGATTATGGAAGAATGGAAGAAAGAGATTGTTGTGTTCAGTCAGAGGACAGAGGGCATTTCAAAATTCTGCGTTTGTTGAAAGTTTTGCTTAACTCGGGAAAACGTTTTTAACGTTTTTAACGTTTTTCCGAGTTGACTCGTTTTTAAGCGAGTTTGACTGGGTTTGATCGATTTTACTGATTTTCGAGTTTTAACCCCGATTTTACACGTTTTATGTGTTTTAACTCGTAAAATCAGACAATTTTTCGAGTTAAAATGCATTTTTAACAACCATGTGTGCAACCATAGTTTTAAAACCCGGACCGGCCCGGCGGGTCGACCCGGAACGCAGCCGACCCGGGCCTGGGACCGGTCCGAGTCTAAGTAAAAACCCGTTGGGGAGTTGGCCCGGCGAAACCCGGTCGACCCGGCGGGTCAACCCGGGTAAACCCGGGCAACCCGGGTAAACCCGGCTGAGACCCGGCCTCTTTTTTATATATATACATGGATGCGAAACGACGTAGTTTTTTACTCTCATTTTCTATTTCTATATTTTCTCAGAAACAAAACTGAGGATATCAAACAGAGCACAGGATTTCAAAGTAAATCAGGAAACATTTAAGTACCAATCATTTAATAAAAAGATATCTTCACACCAAGAGAAAGAAATTGTAAAGCCCTTAAATTTCAATTCAAAGAAAACAAAAGGAAGAAAAAATCATAATTTTAAATAGCATGAAAACATATAAAATCTCTTTTTGAGCATCAAAAACTTTGTTTCTTATGAAAAAATCATTTTCTTGGAATATCTAAGAAGATATTGCCCCTCCAGGTTCGCTCACAACGTTTCTATCATCCGTGTAACCACTCAACCAGAGAGCTCACCTCAGCTGCCATATTCACAACAAAAAAGAGCTTCTTTTCTTCTTCTTAACAACAGCAGCAGTAGCTAGAGAGACAAAGGGAGAATGGGTGATCCATGTATATGAAAGGGGAGTTGGAATATAAATGAAGGGATAGATATATGCCACGTTATGAAAAGTTAGAAAAGTGGTTAGTGTTGATTATTACTGTGTGAATTTTGAATTTCCCAATACTCCTTTCATTAATTGTTTCATTAATTGTTTTAATTTAATTTAATTAAAGTGGTATGCGGATGGAGCTGGGGAGGAGAATTCAAAGAAAGGGAGGCCCCTAAATAAATGCTAGCATTTAATGCTTTGACGTAATACTGACATACTATGTGAGGTTTTGTGGAGGGTGAGGATGCCTTTTGTAGACCTTTGGTTCAGTAAATGGCAGACAAAAAGAATAAGCTTTGAACTTTATTTGAATTTTGCAAGTTTTGAATCAGTTTGGCTTCTTTTTTTTGGGTTGACCCGGGTCAACCCATCTAACCTGTGACCCGTCATTAGACCGGGTCGGGTTTCAAAACTATGTGTGCAATGACTAATAATTTACTATGATTTATGCAACCATCCCATAATGGTACATCAGAATCTTTCAAAAGATAAAAAAAAATCCTGGTAGTGTCTACATTAGGTTCTTCATCTATGAATGAACATTGATCGGCATGACCCTAATTCATTCTCATCACATCCATAACCATATTTCTATAAGGATTACTATTGTCATTTATAACTCTATGCACGTTGCTAGCACTACAAGCTGACTCAACCATCCTCTCTACTATGGTATCGTGAGGAGTATATTGTTCTTTGTATGCATACCAATACAGGTTTTTCTTTATGAACCTTTTTTTTAGAAGATGCATCGTTACAATATCTGGATTGATAATTTTTGTATTCTTACATCTCTTGCATGGACATCTAATACCATCTCCACTAATATTTCTCAAATTAGATAGTGCGTAATTAATAAAACCTTGAACCCCATTACAATAATACATCCTTCGCAACTCTTAGGGTGAATATCGATACATCCATGAATAATCATCCATTACTTATATCAAACCTATTTAAATAATTGGGATTTATAGCTTTTGTAGTTATTGACTAAACAAAATGAAAAAAAAATATTTCAGACTTTTAGATCAAACCTAGATCTTTGTTTAATGATTAAAAATGACTCTTCAATCAATCTTTAATCAAAGGGGGTTTGCCCATTTTGATTAAAGATTGAGGTGAATTCAAAATTGTTCGAATTGTGTAATCGTCAATTACTGACATTGGTAAACGACCTAAAGCAATTGATTATAATTCAATTCATGACGATTATAGGTAGAAAGTTCATATTCTTCAGTCATTGATAAACAATTAGTTGGACAATACTCAACACAGTTGCCATAAAATATACAGATTCCAAAATCTCATAATCTTGTATATCACTAATTACTTGACTGTTGGCGGGTCTCTTTATATGTGTTTTCCAGAAAAAGGAGGACTCAATGATTATTTGTTTGCCGAAACCAGAAGTAAAAATTTTGGTAGATAAGGATCCCATCAAAACTTCTTTCGAGGAATGGGCCAGACCCGGTCATTTCTCAAGAACAATAGCTAAAGGACCTGATACTACCACTTGGATCTGGAACCTGTATGTTGATGCTCGCGATTTTGATAGCCATATCAATGATTTAGAAGAGATCTCCTGAAAAGTCTTTAGTGCTCATTTCGGCAAATTGAAAGGTCAAAGACGTCCCAACAAGCACTTGGTTATGATCACCCTTGTAGGCCTACTTGGGTAGTGAGCATTTATTTGTAAGAACCGAATTCCTTGCGATGGATGATTTCAACTTTTGAAATTTGAAAAAAAAAAGAATCCAGTCAATTTTTTATTGTATCAAATCATTCATATACATGTAGATATGGATCAGATCTAGATTTTATAACATATAGAGATATAGATTTTTTTTATATGGATCCATTTGGTTTGTTTGATTTTTGCTCGAGCCGGATAATGAAAAATTATCATGTCTGGTTCCTTCAGATGATGGATTTTTAAGAATTCACCTATCCCAATAACAAAAAAACCTGACTTGAATGATCTTGTATTAAGAGCTAAATTGGCTAAAGGAATGGGTCATAATTATTATGGAGAACCCATATGGCCAAATGATCTTTTATATATTTTTCCAGTAGTAATTCTAGGTACTATTGCATGTAATGTAGGATTAGCGGTTCTAGAACCATCAATGATTGGTGAACCTGCAAATCCATTTGCAACTCCTTTGGAAATATTGCCTGAATGGTATTTCTTTCCCGTATTTCAAATACTTCATATAGTACCCAACCAAAAACTAAAGATATAACTAATTTTGATCAAATAGGCGAAGTGGCTTTGATACGTTATTCACAACAATCGGACTTTCATCGAGATATAATAAAGGGCTCCATGCGAACACAAAGGCGTAAAATAGCTATTTTTGAAACTGTTTCAAGCAAATTTGCATTCTCTTCATTCTAGCTCTTTGTCTATGTTTATTTTGATCAAAGGATAAACCTTTCATTGGATTTTTAGTCATTATATTTATTCAAAGTGATGACCCAATAGCAAAGGATTTGAACCAATTTTTATAGATGGATGGGGTACGATATTAGTCCCTCTGACAGATAATTTAAATGTGGGAATTTGCCCTCTAAAAAAGGGAATATTGAATGAATTGATCGTAAATTATGAGATTTTACTATTTCTGATCTTTAAACTTTTTTAAATGATATTCAAGAAAAGAGTATTCTAGAAAAATTAATAGAATTTGAGGAACTCTTCTTGTTGGATGAAATAATAAAGGAATACCCTAAAACACATCTACAAAAGTTTCGTATTGGAATCCACAAAAAAACGATCCAATTTATCAAGATGCACAACGCAAATAATGATGACAACATATATTAATTAGCTACGTTAAATAAATAAATTTACTAAAATATTGGTTTAGCTCAATCTTATTCAATCTATTTTAATAGTTCTCTTAATTTATTATCAATTATATATCTACATAAACTCAAATTTCTACACATTTACCAAAAATTACAACTTAGCAATAAAATTAACAAAATATAAAACGAACTCATTAAATAAGCAATTATTTATTTTATCACAAAACACCAAAATAAAAAATTCAACATAAGTTTCATTAATTTACAAACAAATACAATTTTACAAAATCTAAAACAAACTATAACATGTATAAATCATAAATCCATACAACAAAATTGTATTAGAAAAAAACTATAAAACAAGTAAACACCTAAACAAAATACATATACTACAAAAATATGCAAAAAAAATTAACATTTAAAAATTGTGTTCAAATAAAAAAAAGAGGTATATTTGCTTACTTAAGGTGCAAAATCCTCAATAAAATTTGAATTAAAACATGGATGCTGACAAACCGAGTGTTGTGGTAGTCAAATTTATTGTAGGAGGTTGAATTGTGTTGAGATTGAGAGGGGAAGGGTGGTTGTTTGTTGCAGAAACAAAATGCGTAAGGAAGAAGGAGAAATGAGGGAGGGGAGAGGAGGGTCGATCGTTAGGTCATAAATTAAATATTACAGATGGATTTACGACAGAATTATTTCATCAGGCATTCCATTGATCATTCTATCAATAAAACGTGCCACATCATCGTATGATTTTCTTTTTTGAATCTCATTGTAATATCATCCGTAATTCCATCGGTATATACCAATAGATTATTTCTGTTAGTATATTTACAGATAAACTTTATTATCGGGTGAATTCCATCGATAAAGTCGTCGGTAAATGTTACATGTCATCATACTTTTTTGGCTTTTTTATTCCTTCTTTTCCTACTACAATTCCCTCGGTATATACCGAAAAAATATTTCCATCGGTGTTTACATTTATATTTGCCAAATTTCTAATAATGAACACACTCATAGAATATACCTTCCATGATTCGTAGGGCTGTTTACTTCATGATGTCTTGGACAAATGCACAACTTGCTTCTCTTCATGTGTTGAATGTAGTGTTGGAAGTAAAGCAGGTGTGGTATAAGATCAACACAGCAATGCAAGGTCAAGAACTCAAGAATAAAAAGAAGCTTAAGAGGAAGCTACATTTTTATTAACTGTTTCTCTCTAAACTCTCTTAGTTATTCTTTCTCTTTTGTACTTATTAATAATGCTCAATTACAAGCCTTTTATAGGCATAAAGTCCTAGATAATTAAGGAATTAAACTAATGCAAGAAAATTCTCATTTAAACATGAATTGTATTCTGTCAACTAAACTGGTCGACCATTTCTGAATTTTTCAGAATTTAAAATCTGGTTTACTTTTAACATCCCCCCTTAAACTTGATTTCTTCATAACTCCCAACACATCTCTCATTGTGATTAAAAAAAAACATCATATTTTAGTGGCTTTGTAAATATATTTGCGATTTGGTCTTGTGTCTTTACATACTTGACTTCAACTTTCTTGTTTGCAATGCGATCTCATAAGTAATGAAATCTTGTGTCAATATGCTTACTTCTATCATAAAATACTGGATTCTTTGTTAATGCAATGGCTGATGAGTTGTCCACATTTATTTCAGTAGACTTCTCTTATAGTATTCAAATTCCTTCAATAATCTCCTTAGCCATATGAAATGAAAAACACATGATGTAGTAGCTATATATTTAGCTTCATATGTTGACAAAGTGACTATAGATTGCTTCTTTGAACTCCATGTGAATGTTGTGTCTCCCATATAGAAAATAAAACTCATGGTGCTCTTTCTATAATCTATATCTATAGCCCAATCACTATCACTATAACCCACAAATTCAAAACTATTAGAATAACCATAGACTAAGCCAAAATCAACAGTACCTTTGATATACTGAAGAATTTGCTTCAAAACTTTGAAGTGTGTCATAATAGGTGTCTCTATAAACCTACTCATAAGTCTCACTCCAAAAAAAATATCTGAACAAATGCATGTCAAATATCTCAAACTTATAAAAAAAAACCTATTTTTAACCCAAAACACCTAGAAAACATCCTAATAACCTTTTTAAAACCAATCATTAACCTTAAAAAGAAAACCAATTTCTTCCCAAAATTAACCTAGAAACCAATTTCTTCCTGATCTCATATCTGGTTTTGTTATGCACTTTCAAGGTAAAAAAAAAACACCCAAATCAAACTCTCTTCATCAAATAGAATCATTTAAAACAAAACGTTAATGTTTTGGTGGCCAGAATCAAAGAAATGATATTTTTTTCTCTCTAGGCCAGATCGCTGCCATTTTCTCTCTCTCATCTCACCCACTAAGAACAGAAAAATAATGAAAATGAAGTTTAGTATCAAAATAAATTTTTTTAAAAAATGCAAAGGATCGGTCACCTTATAGCAAAAGCATACAGGTGACAAAAACATATTTCACAAATAAATTTGAACGCGTCACCCATGTTACCCTTGTTTTGCACTTCAATCCTCTGTCTTTTAAACCCTCATCGCAAAAAAAAACATTCAAGGCTCTAATTTGAGCTCAATTGTGTTAAAATAAAGTTTGAAGATCAAATTGAAAATTTACAAAAATCACATTATTATAATTAACAATAAAATATGAGAAGATAAACAAAAATTCATGTATAGTAAAAATATCACATCATGTAAGGCCGAAACCGATGAATTAACCAATGCTTGTCCATAATTAATTATAATGTTATCTATAATGCACATAGTAATTACAAGTTACTTTCAAGTTTGAAGTATGATTTATCAATTAATCATGCAAAACTAATTGCTATTGCTACCGTCATTAACCATTTACATGTGACGAGTTAATTATAAATATCATTTCCTGGTTTATTTACATCTGTGTTTAGCTTTATTAGGGTTTTTTATTTATTTTCTATCATGCTGCCACTCTGAGGAATTTCATTTACTGATAGATAAGAGGAAAATAAACATCCTATCCTTTTCCATGTTTTAGACAGGCATTGCTAGAAATAAAAGTTTCAAAAGTGGAACACAGCACACTGAGGCGAAGACTCAGATTGTGATACCATCCGTAAAGATCAGATACATGTTCAAGTGAGTGAATATGAAGAACCCTTTACAACAAGGGAAAGGAGAGGCATATACAGCGTAGTAACTTTATTTTGCCAAAATCTATCTACAGAAAAATACAAATGTAATAACTATGTAAATCAGAATTCATCTATTTCCACCTGTCCATGTAACCTGTTCTGTGTTTTCACTTCCCCGCAAGGGGGTTCTTTCAGGCTACCTCCAATGAAATGAACATCTATATTAGCAATTTTTTTTTTTTGGTTATCTTGGGTGCACTTGGAAAACTCTGTTGTACCAGACAGAGTGGAGAATCATATGAAATATATCGTATTTCACAGGTCTAGCATGCCAAAGAAAATGCTGTTGTACCTTTTTGACCCTCATCTGCATCTCACGATATTTGTTCTCCGGAATTGAAAGGAGTATATTCTTCAAGTTCGGAATGTCCTTCTCCAGAACAAAAACAGCAAAGGATTCCCAGTTCAAAACCTCAAAAAATGGAGGCACGAAATTGTCAGATATGATCACGGGAACACATTCATAGAAAATGGCCTCTACAACTCGTGGACTATTGACTTCGAAACCTTTTGCACAGATGCAGTACTTGCTGCTCTTCATGTACTGTGGGTAGTTCATTTTGCCTCGGCCCTTGACCTTAGGCAATTTACCAAATACTTTTACATCGGGATCTTTATTTCCCCAGTGCTGTAACAGAATTGGCCGTAGATAGCCATGCATGCTACCTGCAAAGAAAGCCAAGATTGATCTCTTGGAAGCAGGTTTGCCTCCAAGATCTCTTAGAAGGTTCTGAGGTGTTCGCACGGTCGTCTCTGGGAGAGCTGCATCTTTGCCAAAAACAAAACCACCTTTAGCATCAGAATTGCAGAGGGCTCTAATGCAATTGGCCATATGTTGTCTTGTTTCAGATGGCGCCTGAGAAAAACATGGTTATTAGGCAACAGAATTGATGTAATTAGGATGTCCTAAAAACTGAAAATCATTCCAGTTGGCTATGTGCGGATTTTCAACTTACACATCCAGCCTTTAGGACAAAGATACACTACAATATCGTAAACTCAAGAAGTAATAGGTAAAAAGTCCAAGAAAGAAAATTGTACTGGTCATCACCCAATAATCTTATGTGAACCATGACATGCAACAAATAGTTTTCACACAAGAAAATACTTTAAGAAACCAAAAAAGATTACTAGATATTACATAAAAGGAGATGGCATTACTTTAAATGCTGCATCACTTGAAAAGCTTCAAGATTCATTCAAATGGAAAATTGTAAATCTAAAGGAAGCATGAAGAGCCTACCCAGTCATGACAAGCAACAAGAAAATGATCGGCACCTCGAGTTCTGTTCCAAAAAGGATATTTTGCCGAGATCATATCCAAGTAGTTCTTCAAATATTGTATGAGGTTCTTATGACTGTGTGAATTAGGAACATACAAATTTACCTCCAAGTTTCGAGAACTGAAAGGTAAGTAAAACAGGTGGGATTTTTTGGGGTCTTTTGTAACAAATTTTTTGTTAGCCTCTAGCAGTTTCATGAACCATCCCTCAGAAGCATATATACCCTTGAGCGGGGCCTGATGTAATATAGGCCTTTCTCCTTCCTTGTAGATATATACTTTCAGGATGTCCTCCATTAATTCATAGCTCCTGCAATAAACGTTGCAAAATTTTACTATCTAATCCTCTTCGCTTGAATGTTTTTGCTTGAGCTACTCTAATTGTATCTTAAAGAATAGAACAAATTATGTGTGCATGCACACTTAAAGCAGAAGGGAGGCTTTCAATTTTAATGAGCTTACTTTTTGAACATGGAGATATTTCGATAAAGAGAAGCATAAAGCATGGAATCACTCTCCACAAGAGGTGCCTTCTGAATCTGTGATTTTGCATTTAGCAGCTCTTGGTCTACTGCTGAAGGCCATCGTGGTCTCTACAAACAAATTGGCAGCAAGAAGAGAAAAGTTAATGTAACTAACTCAAAAAAGTTAATCCCTTACATAATTCAGAGCAGAATTTTATACATACTCTTGAAATAGGAGAAGACCAACTTTGAAGCTGCAAATTGTTCATCTCAGAAATTGAAATCACTGCTGGGGAAGGCGTATGAGGTTCTTTCTTCACCTCATGAACAGAAGTCACAGAAGTATTATTCTGCAATGAAGTAGAATTATTCAACTGTTCCCCTGCTTTCCCATCATTTTCTAAACCATGTGATGCATCTTTATCCGTCTTAGATGTATTCGACTCAACAGGAACAACAGGAGCTAAAGTGCTAGGCTCTGCATTCCTTGGGATTGCTATATTAGATGGGGAATCCACTGGTGGTAATGCTGGCGCAATGGGTGTAATTCCAGCTTGTGAGGTTCCTATATTTTCTGATGTGGAAGTGATGTTTTCTCGAGAAAGGCTTCTGTCAGTTTCTATTGAAGCAGATCCATTACCAGAACGGTTGAGTTCCAGTGTGGAATTTTCATTTTGATCTAGCAACTGCTCAGGTGAAGATTCCCTTCCATGGTTGTCTATTCCCAAGGACTTGTTCAAGCCTTTGATTCCTTCTGATCCAACATCATTATTTACATAGAGTGTGGAATTTGTATTTGTATCTACCAACTCATCCAGTGAAGACTCCTCTCCCCGGCTGTCCACCAGAGAAGACTCATTCATGCCTCTGCTTCCTTCTGATACTACACCATTATTTACATTTGCTGGGGTTTCAGTTCCATGATTATCACCAGTCTCTTGACCACCAGCAGCGTAGTTCAAACCATTTGATTGAGTCACATTGCTAAGCATTTCATGTGTTGACGAGGCACCATGAGGTAACAAGCTACCATTTCCTGCTCCTAGATCCTTTTGAGCAGAAGACAAAGATGATATAATGTTTCCATATGGCAATTCAAAATGTTGGAATGTTAACACCACAGCTACTATCACTCCTATAAACCATAGCAATTTCCCAATTTCTATTGTACAGGGATATCGAAATTCTTGGCCCATCGGAAAACAACTCGATTAAACACGCTAGCTGACTTTCAATGCTCAATATCATCCCTGCACATCGTTTCCAATCCTTCACTTAAATAAAGATGAAGTACATTTCATAAACATAGATGAACTTAGTACCCAAAGCACTAACTCTTTAAATACAACCAGTAATCAAATCTATTGTAGAAAACGTGATTGAAATGCAGCTGCATTGTTAACAGAAATTGAAGATAGTTCAACTATGTTATTGTACAATGAAAAAAGCAGATCAATTGGAATAATTTCTTCGATCTATACACTGAAGCAGCAAGCAGTTCACAGTACAGGTTTATCAAAATTGAGCGGAGACTCAAAAAATTAAAACATTAATGAAAAATAAAAATAAAAACTGTATAGTCTTACATTCAACGCAATGAATGTTCTTGAGAAACAACAAAATTAAAAAGATTGAAGGCATTTTACAAAAGACAAAGGCTGTAGAGACAAACAAAACAAGAAGTTATAAAATATACAAAAAGAAGGAATTCCCACTTGCAGGAAAAAAGAAGAAAAAACAAAATCCTTCAATAAAGAAACAGAGATAAAATCATACACTAATGATTAACTGTTTACTTACTTTCCAAACAAGTATGAACCAACACTCTCTAATTTCACACAGATCCCACTAAGAAAGAAAGAAGAATGCCCGAATGAAACATCATAATTGCCAAAACCAACATGCAATATACTAAAAAGAAATCAATTTAATCGCCAATCACGACCAAACAAATCTCTTTCTTTGCCAACAAGAAGCAACCGACACTATATTCACACAAACCCCACATAAAAAATTCCACCATAACAGCCAAAAGAAACAAATCAAAGTCCCAGAAAATTACCAGAGACAGGGGCAGAGGTGTGGTTGCTTTTTTCAGTAATACACGCTAGCTTTCTACTTACAAAGGGAAAGAAAACGCAGCAAAGGAAAGGAGGAGTGCCCTTTTGTTGAAGGGTCAATAGCGCCAGTTGTTAAAACAACGAACCAGATCCCAAGTTCTTATAGTCCTTTTAATTAATATTTTTTTCGTGTTTAGCCACCAAACAGTAATAATTAAGGTTAGATTAGTGAAACTTAATGACCGCTGATTAACATAAGATAAGAATAGAAAGTGAAAGTGAAGTTCTTTCATTTGTGTGTTAACTCACCCTGCTTCTTCGTCTTCCTCAACTTCTTTAGAATAGTAGCATCTTTGCCAGAACGAAAGATTCATTTGTTATTCCAGCTTTTGCAGTACTCCACGGGCGTTTCGGCACGCTACAGGTTTACGTGTGTGGGGACGTTTCAGCAAATCAGTGGATTATGTCAGAATTTTTGTTTTTTTTAGGATGGGGACGTTTCAATAGCCATCAAGGCTTTGTTTTCTTTTTCTTATTTTCTTTTATAAAGGTGTAGTTGTATTTATTTATTAAAGTGTTTTTTTTTAAAATATATATTGTAATAATACTTGTAAATTTTTAAAATTTATTTTTAATATTAGCATGTTAAAATAATTTTAAAATAATTAAAATTTTAAATTATCAAGAAATTGTGAACACATCCCAATTTTTATTTGTAATTTATTGCTTTTTTTTTCAATTTCTCTAACTTCTTAAGGGATTGTTATAGACATATTCCCTCATCAGTGGATTTTTGTAACACATTCACAAAATAAACACTGTCTATCATTGAAAAATTGTAACTTATAGTGACAACCTAAAAAAAATAATGTTTTTATTCTTTTTTAGATATTGATAAAAATAATAGATTTCTTCCTCAATGATAAGAGATATCCACCAACTACCATGTACATGTCTTAAATGTTATATTTAAATACTATTAAAGAGGCATAACGCATATTAATTTGATATATTTGAACTTATTTGGGAGTGTGGTTAAAATTATTTTTCAAAATATTTTTTACTTAAAAATATATCAAAATAATATTTGATATTAGTGTATCAAAATGATATAAAAACACCAAAAAAATATTAATTTGAAGTAAAAAAATAAAAAAAAATTAAATTTTTTTTAAAATATTTTTAAAACACAAAAATAAACAATAATGGAATGTAATAAATCCTCATGACTACTGATATTAAGATTAAAATAGTAAAAGTCAAAGAATAGAGGGAACCACCGGACTAATCCCTTAGAGTTAAAAAGATAATGAAGTTAAGAAGATTGTTTAGTAATTAAGAAAATGGACTCTTATTTTTTTATTACTTATAAGAAATAATTTCTAACAAAAATAAAGATATTAAAAAAAAAAGTGATAGCGTTTATTGCTCCTTCCATTTTCAATAAAATAATCCAAGGATTGATCGGTTTTATAATTAAACTGTTTTTTATACTTACTATTTCATTTCATTTAGTGAGTGTTTGCGATGTGATTGGGTAGCGTTTTAAAAAAAAAAAACTAATTTTTTATTTTAAATTAATTTTTTATATTTTTAAAATTTTTTAATTTACTAATGTTAAAAATAAAATAATAAAAAAATATTATTTTAAAGTATTTACAAATAAAAAATATTTTTTAAAAAATATCTACTGTTATCACATACACCCCCTTTTACCAAATCATTGATTACATAGCAATATAAAAAGATTTTTCGAAACGCTCTAAGAGATTGAGATCTAAACAAATATTAATTAGAATTCAAAAAAAAATCACTTAAAAATTTAAAAAAATTATTTTAATATATTTTTAAATAAAAAATACTTTAAAAAACAAACATTAATATCATAGTTTTTAGATTCGGCCCGATCCAAGGCCCGAGTTCCAGGTTTTGACCAGGTCACCGGGTCGCCCAGGTCAATTCTTTTTTTTTAAATCAAAACGACGTCATTTTAGTAAAAAAAAAATCAACGAGTTGCAACTGGGTTTTTGACCGAATCTTGTCGGATCACACCAAGTTTTTTCTTTTCCTATTTTTTTTTTCAACCTGGCCTGATTCCAGTCTCGGATCGGCCCGCCAGGCTGGACCGAGTTTCAAAACTATGGTTAATACAACTTTAAACATCCCCTCAATCTTTTAATTTTGACAAGATTGATGTTATTTTGAAGAGACTAAAGAAACAGAGTTTTATTGGTATATCCGTTTGTCTACGCGTTAGCATTCGCATTTCTTAAAAAACGCACTAATTAGCCGTTTGGTTATATATTGTTAAAAAATTAAAAACATGGGTCCCACCATTTATATGCGGCAGGACCTTGATTTTTAGGGAAGCAGGGAATTCGTGCTTTTCGCGCACTGTTCATGCTAATTGCACTATTTACTGAACAGTGCAATTAGCATGAACAGTGTAGCATCCTACACTGTTCCGGCCGGACCAGGTCCGGTTCAAAACTCAACATGCATTGAATCAAATCCGACCCAGTAAAATAAAAAATAAAATTATTTTAAATTTTTAATTGTGTTTTATTCGAAAAACTAGTGTTTAACATTATTCAATGACACTACGTAAATTAGACAGAGATCGCTTGATGACGTAGCATTTGCAAAATTAGATTGCAATTCCAATTTTGTTCCTAATTATATTTTATCTGATGTTGTCGCGCGCTTAAGAAACCAAAAAAACTATAGTCCTTGTCAGATATATTTCATACGTGATGAAATTGTAGATAGTTTAATGGAACAATGAAAAATATTTTATATAAAGTATTATTTATTTCATGATATAATAACAATAATTAAATCTACAATATTTAAATTAAAAACCATAAATATTAATATATATATTTTTAAAATTATTTTATAACCTCAATTTCAAAAGCATTATTAACCAAACACATTGAACTACTTTTTGTTCAACCTCAATTTCAATCACAGTTTTAACCATACATACATAAATACCAAATCTACCTCAACTAAAAGTACTTTTTATAAAACAACTTTTTCAAACCATAACCACAACAGCTACCACAATATCAAACACATAATTATAAATCTAAACAAAAGCAAAATATTCTACTTATGGTTTTAATTAAGAGAAAACCCTTATGATAAGAACTACCTTAATTGTTTAATTTTAGGAGAATAAAGACTTTTATGTAAAAATAAAGGCCCACGAAGAGTGCTCTTAAATTAAATTGAGATTCGGTACCACCAACGCATTAAACAGATTAATTTCTATTCATAAATAACCCAATAGCGTTGACTTGAATCTTTCAACGCTGAGGCAAGGGCGAAACGAAGAACATCATCAATAAAAAGAGTAGTGCCACGAAAGGTTCAAGACACTAGCAGCCCTTGCAAATGGCCTTGCCCGCCACGCTGATGGGAAAGTTGCTGCCACAAAAGCAAAATATTCTACTTCTCCAGAGAGGGAACCCAAACGGACGTTACGCCGCAGAAGTCGCAAGAGAGTGTTCTTTTTTAAAAAAAAATAAAAATCTAATGATACGGTTACTAGCTAATTAGCAATGAAAAACATACCCAAAACCAATTAAATTTTGTTATTTGTTAAAAAGAACAATGTTAATTTTTATAATTTATAAAATTAAAAAAAATTAACTCGAGTTAATTTAAGTCAACCAATATAACTTGAGGCTCAGGACTTGCTACGAGTTGATACCTGAGTTTGGCATTAAAAACATGCAATAGATAACTTTTAAAACTCATGACATGGAGCATTAGAATAGAAGCACCATACATAAAAAAAATATTCAATCCTCAAGAAATCAAATGTTGAATGATGAAATTGGAGGAAAAAATCAATTACACGAAAATGATCTAATTTTTTTTTTAAAAAAAAAGAATTAAAAAAATAAGATTGAAAATCAAAATAAAAATAAATTAAAGGTTGAGAACAGTTATTTGATTGGAGGATTAAATTGAAAATAGAAAAAAATTAACAAAATGACCAAAAAAAATGACACCAAATTATAACCTTGAAGGAGTTGAATAAGCCGGTTTTATTTTAATGAGATGATAAAAAAAAAAATTGACAGTGATGATAAATGGGTTTTGTTTTTAAGAAAAATAAAATGATAACCTCGGGAAAAAAAATCTTGAGAAGCATGTAATTAAAAAAAAAGGACAAACTTGGGTTAACCCTCAAAATATACGACCCTAATGATAAGATTGGAATAACCATATAGATCACATATTTAAAACTTGTCCCGACTTAATAGTTTGACTTGTGACCTAGGTGATTTAGAGTCTAGACCAGGTTAGGTTTCAATAAAAATTGAGGGATGATTAACCTGATATTATCTGGTAAAAAAATAGGGTTGACCTGCAACCCAATTACCCTTGAACAAACCTACTAAAAACCCTTTGATATAATATTTTTAATGAAAATAAAAAACTTTCACAAAATATTTAAGAAAAAAATCAGAAATCAAAACAATATGATCGAATGGGTAAGAAAATGTGCCAAATTGAAATTGAAGGGCTAAATTAAAAAGAAATAAAACTTCTATAAAAGATTCAAAAAGAAAAATTAAAAATCAAAAGAATAAGAATTGAAATTGAAAAGGCAAGTAAAAAGGGATTGTATTTTTTTAGGAGGAGAGAAAGAAAGAATGAAAAAAAAAAAAAAAGCCAACCGGCAACAAACTACCACACTTATGACCACACACACCATACCTAATGGAAGAAGATGTGGTGGCGCATTCAATAAGACAACATTTGTTCAGTCACCAAGAGGCACTGCACTCATCATCTAAAGGGTGTGGTGCCTCACACTTACTGACTCGTAGTAAGCACGCCTCATCAACTTTATTGAATAAAAGATTATTTTTATGAAGAGCAAAAATATTATTCCATTATGGTAGCAAATAGAAAAATATGAGGTGGCATGCCCATGAGCTGCCGCGGGGCAGCCTTTTATTTCCATAAAAATATATATAAAAAATATAAGATCCTAAGGAATTGGGTTATAAGGTGGACGGGTTAGGACGCCGAAATAAGGGGGTTGGGTTCGTGGCGGGACCCAAGGGGGTTGGGACCGTTCGAGTTCGGACTCAAGAGGGTAAGGGTCCTTGGCTGGACCCAAGCGGGTAGGGTTTGGAGCTGTGTCCGGACCTAAGGGGTTAGTGTAACACCCCAAATTATAACCGGGGGTTTACAGTTGGGGTTTGGTTCCTTCCGTGGCCGGACCCAAGGGGGTTGGGTGGTGGGTCCGTGTTTGACCCAAGAGGGTTAGGGTTGGGTCAGTGTCGTGACCCAAGGGGGTTTGAGTCTTTCCGTGCCCGGACCTAAAATGGGTTGGGGTTGGGGGTTGGGTTCGGACCCAAAGGGGTTTGGGTTTGGGTTCTTCCCTTTCCGAACCTACAATGGGTTGGGTCTAGTCATGCTCGGACCCAAAGGGGTTAGGGATTGGGTCCATGTCCGGACCCAATGGGATTTGGGTGTAGGTCATTCTGAATCCGGACCCAAAATAGGTTTGGATCCTTCCCTGTCCGGACCCAATATGGGTTGGGGGCCGAGTCCATGGCCAGACCCAATACGTTTGGGGGTTGGGTGCATGTCCAAATCCAAGGTGGTTTGGGTCCTTCCCAGTCCGGATCCAAAATGGTTTTAGGTGTGGGTCCTTCAATGTCCGGTCCCAAGAGGGTTGGGGGTTGGGTCCATGTTCGGACCCAAGAGGGTTTGGGTCCCTCTATGTCCGGATCCAAGGGGGTTTGGGCCCTTCCGTGTCGCGACCCAATATGAGTTGGGGTTGGGGTGTGGGTCCGGACCCAAGGGTTTTTGGGTTTGTATCCGTCCGTGTCCGGACCCAAAGGGGTTTGGGTGGGATTTAGAGTCCGACCCAAGGGGATTGGGTTTGGGTCCTTTCATGTCAGGACCCAAAATAGGTTTGGGTGTGGGTCATTTCCTGTCCGGACTCAATGGGGTTTGGGTTTGGTTCCTTCCGTGTCGCGACCCAATATTAGTTGGGGTTGGGGTATGGGCCCGTACCCAAGGGTTTTTAGGTTTGGGTTCATCCGTGTCCGAGCCTAAAAGGGTTTGGGTGGGGTTTAGAGTTCGACCTAAGGGGGTTGGGTTTGGGTCCTTCCATGTCAGACATAGTTATTAAACCCGGACCGGTCCGACGGGTCGACTCGGGCCCCGGTTGACCTGGTGGCTGGACCGGTTTGGGTTTGTCAAAAGACTTGTCAATGCAACGATCTGGCCAAACCCGATCGACCCATGACCCGGGCGAGGCCCAATTTTTGTTTTGTTTTCAAATATGATTTTTCTCCTATACCCCTCTTTTTTCATATTTTTTTAGTTGGTTATTAACACTTTTTAAAGTTCACTATATAAATTTTAGAAAGTGTTTTATTTTTTCAATGTGGGATTTAAAACTTATTAGTATATATACTTTATGTTTCCAAGAAAAAAGTTATTTTTTCAATATGGGATTTGAAACCCTTTCATATATATACTCTATGTTCACAAGAAAAAAGTTATGTTTTTTCAATGTGGGATTTGAAACCCTTTAGTATATATATTCTATGTTCCTAAAAAAAAAGTTATTTTTTCAATGTAGGATTTGGAGCCCTTATGTATATATACTCTATGTTCACAAGAAAAAAGTTATGTTTTTTCAATGTGGGATAAAAAAACTTTTTGATTTAAATACTTCAACTTAAAATGATAACATAATATCTCTTATGTTCCCAAGAAAAAGTTATTTTTTTAATGTGGGATTTGAAGTCATTTCGTATTATATACTCTATGTTTACAAGAAAAAAGTTATGTTTTTTTAATGTAGGATAAAAAAATATTTCAACTTAAAAGGATAACATAATATCTTTTCAATGTTGGATTTGAAGCCTTTTAGTATATATAATCTATGTTCACAAGAAAAAAGTTATGTTTTTTCAATGTGGGATAAAAAACTTTTTTGGTTTAAATACTTCAACTTAAAAGCATAACATGTTTAAAATATTCTTTTAAACTTCATTATTTACAACATGTATAGCCTATATTCAGATGGATTTTTTCTTAATTTTTTCATATGAAATATTAAAACTTTAAATATATTTTTTAAAAAAATTTCAGGTTGATTCGAGTTGACCCATGAAACCCGGGACCCGGCCCCTCGGTCGGGTCAAAGCTCGAGCCGGGTTTTATAACTATGGTGTTAAGATGCAAAATAGGTTTGGGTGTGGGTCCTTTCTAGTCTGGACCCAAGGGGGTTTGGGTCCTTTCGTGTCCGGACCCAAGGGGGTTTGCGATGGGTTCGGAGTCTGGATCCAAAATAGGTTTGGGTGTGGGTTTTTCTCGGAGTTTGGACCTAAGGGTTTTTAGGTTTGGGTCCGTTCGTGTCCGGACCCAAAGGGGTTTGGGTTAGTTGCAGAGTCCGATCCAAGGGGATTGGGTTTGGGTCATCCATGTCAAGACCCAAAATAGGTTTGGGTGTGGGTATTTTCTTGTCCGGACCGAAGGGGGTTTGAGTTTGGGCCCTTCCGTGTTCGGACCGAAGGGGGTTTGAGTTTGGGCCCTTCCGTGTCCGGACCGAAGGGGGTTTGGGTTTGGGTCCTTCCGTGTCCGGACCGAAAGGGGTTTGGGTTTGGGTCCTTCCGTGTCTGGACCCAAAGGGTTTTGGGATGGGTTCGAAGTCCGGACCCAAGGGGTTTGGCGTCAGCAGCCGGACCCAAAATGAATTTGGGTATGGGTCCTTTCTTGTCCAGACAGAAAGGGGTTTAGGTTTGGGTCTTTCCGTGTCCGGATCCAAAGGGGTTTGGGATGGGTTCGAAATCCGGACCCAAGGGGTTTGGGGTCAGCAGCCGGACCCAAAATGAATTTAGGTGTGGGTCCTTCCATTTCCGAGCCCAAGAGGGTTGGGGGATGGCTCCATGGCCAGACCCAATGGGGCTAGGGGCTGGGTACATGCCCGGACCCAAGGGGGTTTGGGTTTGGGTCATTTGTTTTCGGACCTAATAGGGTTTGGGTTGGGGTACTTTCTTGTCCGGACCCAAACGAGTGTGGGATGGGTTCAGAGTCTGGACCCAAGGGGTTTGAGTTTGGGGTCAACGTCCGAACCCAAAATGGGTTTTGGTGTGGGTCTGGACAGCACCAGGGTATGACAACCCAAGCGCTACGTATTCGCAGCCTGGGGCGCAACCCCTCCCCCCTGCAACCTTGGAACTTTTATGGCTGGGAATGGCTGCCCTTGCGCCAGGTGTCTATGCCTGGGGTTGCAACACACAATGCCCCTATAAAATATGCAATTCATAGTGCAATGAGTTTTGGTGAACAATGCTTTTTTAGTACTATTACAATCCCCAGTGCAATGAGTCTTGATAAACAGGACTTTCCTATATATTTTAGCTTGATGTATAATGTGTTCTGCTACAATGAATTTGTTTTCTGTTTTTTTTTTTATTTGCTTAATCCATAGAAGCTCTTGGTATTTTTTGCTTTTAGCCATAAAAAAAAAAACACAAGTCATACCAGACATGACTCAAAATTTGGTGTTGATCTTGGTATCCAGCGGTGGCTTTTGGAGCATGGTGGCCCGCCACCGCCAGGATCCTGACATCATTGATAAATGATTGATTTCTGTGACATAGTTTGGAGGTGAACCGGTTGTTCTTTACTCTTTTTGCCATTTATTGATAGTTTAGTTTCTCTCAATTTGAAAGATTATATATATTCCAAAGAAAAAGATTGAATGGACGGCAGCGTTTTGATTCAGTACTTGTATTTCTGCTAAGTTGTGACTGTAATCCCAAAAGAGAGAATATTAGGATGAAATGAATGGTTGGATCCATGAATTTCTTCATGTCACACCCAAACCTCACAAGTGTAATCTCATACCATATGATTTGTTCCTAGTTCATTTTAAGATCAATATATATTTTTTATTTTACATTCTTGCTCCAAAAGATTAACATTTTGAAGTTAATAGCAATAAATAAAGTTCAAAACTTTTGAATTAGCTTGAAAATCTTCTTTTCTTTTCTTTTTCCCTTTTTTTTTTTGTATATTTAGCTTGGAAATTTTTGAATTAATATTTGTTGACATAAACTTCTTTTAACAATTAGGATATAGATAATTTTCAGTTGGGTTAATAACACCTTGTACTCTTTATTTTTTTTTTAATTTTAAAAGTTGCTTTACTGATTTATTTATTTATTTATTTATCTTAATAACATACATGTATGTTATATTTTTGTCATTATTAGTTATTTTTGTTAATCATTGTCACTACTCCATTAAATAATGATATGTGTTTGTAGCTTAACGTATAGACATTTTGTTCCCTAAAAACCCTTGACAAATTTATGTTGGTTCCTATATTTTATTTTTCTTCCAAATATGGGTTAATGGATAAGATAATAGTTGAGTGAATTTAAATAGATCTATCCATTTTAAAAATAAAATTCTTGTTTCCTATAATATCATATATCTATTGTCATAATTTTTTAAATAAAAATATTTTCAAAATCTCATATTAAAAAAATCAAGACAAAGCATAAGAAAATAAATTCAAAAATATATAAGAAAGAAAAATAATCTTATAATATAACATTATATGATATTATAGGAAACACAAACTATTATTGAAAAATAATTTATTATTGTTAGTTCATTGAAATGTTTTTACTTTGATTTTGATTTTTTTTTTCATATTATCATAGAAATATTTTTTAATAATTATTTTATACATTTTAAATGAGTTGATAAATAAGATAAGAGTTAAGTGGATATAAATAGATATACTAGTTAGCAAAATAAAAGTTATGTCTCCTATAATATCATATTTCTATTGTCATAATTTTGTACAAATTTAAGATTTGAATTTTGACATATATATATGGACTTCATTAAAAAAATGTATTTAGGAAATAAATTGAAGTTATTGTAAAATATGAGTACAAAAAAATTCAACTAATGACTTATTTTAAGAAAACAAAAAACAAAAATCAAATGCAAGGATAAAGTAGAATTTTTAAGAAATTCAGGTAAAAAATTTACATATGTAAAACATTTCATACTATAAATAGCAGACACATATCATCATTTAATATTATTGGTGACAACAAAACATTTCATACTATAATTCTAAAGACCGAGTATAATTTTTATTTCACGATTGAATTAAGCTAAAATTTTGATAATAAATTTTAAAAACATTGTTTTTATGATTTGTTTTAGGATATTTTAATAGTATATAAGTTGCTTAGATAATATATTTTTAGATAAAATTATGTTTTTTCATGCTTGCTATTTTTTTTTATGTTGTTTTCGCCTAGGGTGGAAGACTTTTGAAATAAAAGGAGAAGAAAGCAAATAAAAAGCCTAATATATATATATATGGTTTCAAATTTATAAGCTAATAAGAAAATATTTGGTGTATGCTTCGGTAACAAGGCTACAACTTTAAATAAAAAAGAGATACAATTTAGATCCAATTATAATAATGCATATAAATTAGCTTTTATAAATATTTACTTTTCCAACATAAACAACATACTTAGTGCCTGAATGGTGTGGAGTTCAAATCTCCTCTACATAAAGTGTTAGAATACTTTTATAAATATTCAAAATTTAATAAGAGATTTTATAAGAAAATATAATGTTTCCTTGGTTTATTTTAATTTTCTTTTAATTGCATGTAATTACTAATTCTCCACACAACAGGTCAAACAAAAAAAAATTAACATAAAAAAAAAATAATTAAAGCCCAAGTATGCAAATTCAAAGAAACCTAGACATCCTATATTTAACATGGTTTGGATGAAAAAATAATTCAAGATAAAATATTTTTAAAAAATATTAAAATGATGACATATTAAATTAATCCAAATTTCAACTACCAAACTTATAATCTAAATCATGAAACCGTGATAACCCTATAAAAATAAATTAGAACAAAAACCATATAGAAACTAAATCGAAACATATTATGAAGACCAATTAAAAATAAATCAAATGATTTTAATTTTTTTTTTTAAAGATTGCATCTCTTTTATATAAAAACATATTAAGAGGACAATATATTAGATTAACTAGAGTTTTCTGGCTTCACTTATCAAACATGTGACTTAGGTCATGGACTCAACTTAGTTTAATAACTTTGATGTTTTAAATATTTTTTACTTAATTATATGATGATAAAAAAAATAAATGATGAAATTAAAAAAAAATTAAAGGAAAAAAAGTAGGACAAATTTTTACCATAAAAGAAATATGAAACAAAACTAAAAAAAAAATAAAGTTTACGGAAAAATAAAAAACAAAAGAATGAACCATGAAGAAAGCAAGACTTGAACTTGGGTGGGTAAAGCTTAGAAAATTTCAAGTCTTTCTTCGTAACCACTAAAACTGACATACACTTATTGTCTTCGACACAACTTATTTTTAAACAAAACCATTTTTAAAAAATAAAATAAAAATAAATGACACATCATCTATTATGGCAAATAATATATCATTAGAATGTCTAAAATTTAATTTGTCACTGAAAAGTGGAGAAATTATGATTTTTCTCTCTACTTGCTATTTTCAGGTCACTCTCTTTTCTTCTCTCTAACACATGGACTAAAATACAACAAAAAAGAATGAATTTTTGGATAAAAATAAAATTATACAAATTACAAGGACTATAGAAAAAGAGAGAGAGATATATGAGGATGGAAAATAACTTGTTATTAATTTGGGCATAAAGGGATATAATTAAAAAAAAAGATTTTGAATGAAAAAACATTAGAGTATGTTTGGTAGTGTAGTAGCGGTTGTTTTTCAAATAAATTTTCGTGCCGAAATACATGTCAATGATTTTTTTTATTTTTTTAAAATTATTTTTGACATCAGCACATCAAAACGATCCAAAACATACAAACCATATTAAATTTTAGAAAAAAAATTAATTTTTTTGGGAACACAGTTTGCACCGCGTTTCCAAACAATTTCTAGTATAATATCTAATCTAATTATTTTAATATATTTCTTCTGATAAATTTTATTACACATGAGAAATAATAGTGGCATTTTATTAATTATTTTCTAGAGCTCACTTCAAAAAAATAAATATATACAAGTAGGATAGATAAATCTTAGATGAAATTCTTTATTATTTTTTATGAATCATAAATTTTATTATCTCTTCTATTTATATTTTTTTTTCCCGAAATGAATCTATAAAATAAGGGCACCATAAAATTTCCCTATCCCTCCTTGTCCTGGTGTAGATTTGTTGGGCCTTTGTTCCCTCTATTTATCCAAAAAAAGAAAAGGAAACTTGCCATTCAAAATCAAAACCCTCAATAACGAAAATGAGGCCGTATTGTTTTATTTACCCGTCCACTGGACTTGTCTTCAAGCCCCAATTAAGATCCACCACCACACCTCCTCATCTAACCTAAAAGCAAAACAAATAATTCTTAAACCCAAAACCCCAAAACTCTGCATCATCCTCTACCATCTTCTGAGTTCTAATCAAATCCTGTTTCTAATTTATATTCGCTGTAACAAAGTTTCAGTCTTTTCTAAATTATAAGGTTCTGTCATAAAAAAGGGAACTTTGTAGGGGTGCTTGTTGGGGTGAATTAAATCATGGAGACTGACAGAGACGATGGTCGTTCTCCAAGCCAATTAAGACCTCTCTCTTGCGCTCGCAATGTACTTCACCGTGCTCATGGCTCTGCCAGTTGGTCTCAAGGTACCTCCTTTTTCTAAACTATCTTTTGGGTATTGTTTTCTTATATTTTTCCTGTTCTTGTTCAACCTTTTTTTTAGGTTATCTTTATATTTTATCCAATCTGGAAAAATGGGTTGTTGGCATTTTTTATTTATTTATTTTGCTTTTGGCGTGGAGAATTGCTCAGTGGGTGTTGAATATACTTGTTCATTTTATTTAGGGGATACAAAGGTCTTAGCTGCTGTTTATGGACCTAAAGCTGGCACAAAGAAGAATGAGAACCCTGAGAAGGCTTGTATTGAAGTTATTTGGAAGCCGAAGACAGGACAAATTGGTTAGTTTTTTCTTGTATTTTTTTCTTTTTTTCAGTTTTGTCGTTGGACATTGAATGTTGTATATTGGCATGTTCATGGGTTTTGTTTTGAACAACAAAAATTACAAATTAATTCATGCGCATAGCTTGCGAGATATCAAATTTAAGACCTAGTAGTATTCTCTTTGAAAACTAAAAATCCCGACCTTTTGATATATTCTGAGCACAAACACGAGTTAGTTTGACAAGGAATACTTTCATATTTAGCTTGGAAGGAAACTGGTGATTGTAGCATCTTATACTATTTGATGCACAGTGAATTCATTTCAACTTTGAAGCATTGTTGCTTTAACTTTTTTGCATGACGAAGCATTTCAGTTGCTACTTGCTTTGCTATGTCATTCAAGTTTAATTGTTGCTGTTTCAATTGGATTTAGTTAAACTGTGGCTCATTTGTTTGCTTATTTATTTATTTTTTAAAATACTTCTGCCTATCACTGCCAATTGTATAGGAAAACTGGAAAAGGAATTTGAGATGATATTGAAGAGGACTTTGCAAAGTATCTGCATTTTGACTCTCAACCCAAACACCACAACATCAATTATCGTTCAGGTCAGTGGGCTGGTGCATGGGTTGAAAATTTTATGTTTGGCAGGAGTTTAATAATTATGTTCCAAAAATTTTTGCCCACCCCTCATTGTCACCTTTCAAGTTATTACTCTTTATTTCTTATATTTGTTTCGAGTGATCTTTATGTTGTTGATGCTGCATCTTTATGCGATATTAAAAAATAAATCATTTGATAAATAAAGATAAGATGCATACATCTATTTCATGTAGCACACTTCTACATTTTATACCTAGCTAATAATTTTGTATGATGTGTGCTTGCTTGCAATGCATTGCATGTGTCTCCTGATATTATACAGATCAGTTTCATACATCACAATAATGGAGTTATCTCTCTTTTTCAGGTTGTTAATGATGATGGTGCTGTATCCTATTTATTTGTGCTTTCTATTTGTAGGACTAGAACTGCATCCCAGCTAATTTTCCATTTCATCCTCATTTCATCTTGAATTCTTTTTATGGGATGAGCAATCTCCCACTTTATTCATGTGAATTCATGATCCTTGTTCTATTTTTCTTTCTCTTGCTGAGCTCTCTGCCAAGAGACAACACGACTTTATACGTTTCTTTATTAAATGATCATGTGAAAAAGAAAAAGGTTCTTTGCTAGCTATAATGCTTCTACTATTATAACTTCTATTGGCATGTGAAATTAGTTTATTTTACAGTGTCCTTTCTGTGGTTAGTTCATATGGCTTATAAATCCAATTTATTAACTACTACGAGTTTTTTCTCTCCATGAAGACACACTCAGATGATGATATCATTCCTTTTTGGGATGTAGAAAAATAACTTGCAGATTCTTTAACAAATATGCATTTGCTGGATTTAAGCAGGATGCTCTCTGTATCCTTATATTTGGTTTGAAAAATTGATATGATGCTATTTTCTTGACTGCAATCTGTGTAGCTTCTAGTCTGTGCTATAAATGCAGCATGTGCTGCCCTCGTAGATGCTGGAATTCCTATGAAACATCTTGCAGGTAATTAAAAAGTGTTTGTCATCTTCTTATGGTTTATGTTAATTTGACGTTTGGGTGACTGATGCCATAATGCCTTCTGCAGTTGCAATATGTTGTTGTTTGGCAGAAGGTGGATATGTTATATTGGATCCTACCAAGCTGGAAGAGCAGGTTAGTATAATAAATTTATTTATTATTTTAATTTTTCATCGTAAATGCAGTTATACTGGGATGTTTTAATGCTAAATTGAGTAATTCGAGGCTCATCCATCCAGGATGGAAAAGTCTTGGAAAAAAGGGAGGAAAAAGCAAAGAGAAAACCGTATTTCTTCATAAGTGTCTATACAAGCCCTTGATTTATATTTCAGTTTAGGTTTCAAACTGTTAAGCAAAATACTTGGTGCAGACTACCTATGTGGACTGCAGAACTCTACTCATGGTGGAGATACAGTTACTCTGTGCTTTATTTTTATTCTCAAATTCCCCTTGCTTATGCACTTTGTGCTTCATTTTTATTCCCAAATTCCCCTTGCTTATGCTTGTTTTGTATTTTTGTAGAAAATGAGGGGATTCGCATATTTAGTCTTCCCAAACTCTGTTGTCTCTGTTCTACCAGAAGGATCATCCCATGTAGAAGGTGAACCCATGGAACATGGAATCATCACCTCTGTTACCCATGGTGTAATGTCAGGTACACCAACTTAATCATATGATACAGACATATAAGATATTGTTGAATATGTGACAAATGGAGAGGTTAGCTAGCTGAAAATCACATTATTATCACTATGCCTCACCTACTGGTTTTACACCCCAGCTAGTGGATGTGAAATCCTTGTGCTTATCTATTTTAAAGTTAACTCCTAAAAAACTCAGTGCTCAGGTTCCTCTTCCTGCTTGCATGCTTCTAAATATTCTAGGAGATATCAAATACTTTGCAGTTCATTATGTTAGTCAGATGATTGTGACATGTCTGCTGTTATACTGCTCAAGGAAGATACGCATATTCCTCTTATGAAACAGTTGTCTTTGTCTCCTAAATCGAACAGCTTGAAGCATACAGTGTGCATTTTCTCACAAAGTTTCAATGCACTTATCCCTCCCTCTTATTGGCCTATGATTGGAGCTCATTTAGGACTTCATAAAACCTAATACCAGTCTCCAAAAAAATGAATAATGATTTCTGATTGTTTATCTGCCAAATTCTCTCGTGATTAGGATCAATCCTGTTCTGTTCTCCTCTTATGTTAAAACTCTCAGAGTCAGGTGAAGATAATTATTATCGGCTTCTAAAGAATTTTGGACTTCATTCTTGAAGTGTCTTTATTACAATCCGGTCGTTCACTCATCAAAATAATTTTTTTTCCCTGCTATTTTTCTGCTTGTGGCATCTGATCTGTTATAATGCTGTTCAATTTGTACCTTAGTGGAAGAATATCTCAAATGTCTAGAACGAGGGCGTGCAGCCAGTACAAAATTGTCTGATTTTCTTAGGAGGAGCTTGCAATCACAACTTCCAAGTGACTCATCTAAAGCTGCGTAATTTCAAATATTGCTGGAAAAACTCCACAACTGTCCCATGCTTGTTTCTACTGTACTCAAAACACAAGGGATAAATTATAATGGTTGTGGTGTAAACCTCATTATATGTAGTTCTTAGGGGTTTTAATACTGCATTTAGTCTTTGTGAATCTGAATAGTTGTTTCTGTCCAAAACAAAACTATCAGTGTTTCTTGGTTTTTGCTAAATTTGAATGTGTATGTTTTATTTCATTTCGGATAAAATCCTTGGAACTTGGCAATGGAGCCATAGAATACAAGAATATGAAAGGGGGCGCAGCTTGGTAATTGGAATCGTGTGAACTTGACATGAAACGTTGTACTGCTCCGAAGGGATGCTAGCATTGTAAGATATATTTTGTTGGAGAAGTTACATGTTGTGCGATTGGTGCTTGGTTTGGGGTTTATTTTATTATTTTGGAGAAAATAAAAAAAAAGTAGTAATTAAAAGGAGTAAACAATGACAGATTTTTTCATCAATATTTCCATTAATTTTTTCCAATTATCTAGTTGTGAGTTACAAATCATAAATTTTTAGTTTCTAACAATTGGATATTTTGAACTTTTTTTTTTTTTTTTTTTCTAATTGAGTTCTTAAAGTTTCTGACTATTGAAGTTTATGTGTTTTTTCCTCACCTTCAAACTTGAGTCTCTGTCAAAAGCTTTAAATTTTTCTCATCTATCACAAAGACTTTTTGTGCAATGAATAGTTTTCTTTTGTGATAAAAAATATATTTCATATTCCAAAAATACTTTTCATTTTTTTCTATCATATACACTGATAATTGAATCGTAGAAATCTACAAGTATTAATATACTCTTATGTATAGGAAGTGTATTTGTTTTTTACAAAGACAGATGTATGTACATGAAGTGTTTGTTAAGTAAAATTAAACGAAATTACAAATTATTATTTGAAATTAAAATATTATGGTGTAATTAAAAAAAATAAAATTTGAGCACATATTTTAGTAATTTGTTTTTTGGATTAACGTGGGTGTCCAGGCTAGCTTACGTGCACCTCATCTAGTTCCACGGGCCATGAAGTTAACAACCATATAAGTCTCCAGTAACCATTATATTAGCAACTATAGAGCTCGAATTTGAGACCACAAGAAGAGCAAACCTCTTGATCTTAAATTTTTACTACTGGATCACCTCCTAGATGGATACATTTTAGTAATTTAAATCAAGGAAAAAGACGCCAAATAATGAGGAGGAAATCACAAATCAAGAAAAAATATATAAAATGGAAAATCTTATTATGTTAGTGGATTCTTTCTAACGCAACAGCGTACAACAAAATAAGAGAAATTAGAGTTTTTCAGGCTTTAAAAATAACAATTCTAAATTATAGGAAGAACTCTAAACTAAAAAGTTCTGAATAACAATAATATAAATAATCAACCTCTAATAATAATTAAAAAAATATACACAAGCTAAATATTCTTAAAAATATTTAGGCTTAAAACCTAAATAGCAAAACAAAAAAAAATTAATTAAAAATATCTTCTAGGCTTAAATTAGGTCTTTTTTTATTCTCGACAGTGCTAGTAAACCACCCTTTACAAGAAACAAGACTTTCAGATTATTCTGCCGAACTTTGAACCTAGCAGTGAAAATTACATCACATGATCCTCCCAAAAAGCTTATTTGACTCATTCACATGTTTTTCTTGAATAGAGACTTGTCAATGCCGATCCCACATCCCACATGGCATTCACTGTGAATTACATCATAAAATAATGTTATCATAAAAAAAAGTGCAAATTTCTCCATCCAGCATGATGGCCCAGATCGATGAAAGGAAATAGAAGGAGTGAAATAGGATTGTCACTATGAAATGATACCTCTTTTGCTGTAAAAATAAAGCCTTGAAATAAAAATAAATAAATTTGGTGTTCATCTTAAATTTTTTTTATTCTTTATTTATAAAAGTAGGTGTGATCCTAAAAATAAAAAAAATGATTTCCTTTTGAATAAAATAAGATACATACTTATTTTGGGGTCCCTTTTCTCAAAATAATTTATTTTCTAAAAAAATTAATGTCTGCCATAAAACAAAGTAAAAATAATGTCTCAATTTATTGCTCTAGTTTAACTTTAACACATAATAACAAAGTAAAGACAGATCAAATGTGTTCACCTTCAAACTTGAATCTCTGTCAATAGCTTTAAATTTTTCTTATCTATCACAAACACTTTTTGTGCAATGAATAGTTTTCTTTTGTGATAAAAAATATATTTCATATTCGAAAAATAATTTTTATTTTTTTCTATCATATACACTGATAATTTCATCATATAAATCTACAAGTATTAATATACTCTTGTGTATAGGAAGTGTATTTGTTTTTTACAAAGACAGATGGATGTACATGAAGTGTTTGTTAAGTAGAACTTTAAAAGTAATTACAAATTACTATTTGAAATTAAAATATTATGATGTAATTAAAAAAATTAAAAAAAATGAGCACATATATTAGTAATTTAAATCAAGGAAAAAGGCGTAAAATGATGAGGAGGAAATCACAAACCAAGAAAAAATCTATAAAATTGAAAATCTTATTATGTTAGTGGATTCATTCTAAAGCAACAGCATATAACAAAATAATAAAAATTAGAGTTTTTCAAGTTTTAAAAATAACAACCATAAATTAAATTATAGAGACCAAACTAAAAAGTTTTGAATAATAATAATATAAATAATCAACCTCTAATTAAAAAAAAAAACATACAAAGCTATTTAAAGACAAGCTCAATTGGTCAGACTTTGAGTTTGCTCTCTAATTATCACGAGTTTGAGTCCCCTCAGTGTCATTGAAGGCTTATATGATCATTAACTTCAAGTTCCGGGGAATTAGTTGAGGTGTGCGAAAGCTAACTAGAAAATGAATTTGACACTAAATAGCAAAACAAAAAAAATTCTTAAAAATATCTTTTAGCTTAATTGAGACATTTTCTTGTTCTCGACTGTGCTCAGCCAGCCTTTACAAGGAACAAGACTTTCAGAAGATTCCGGCGAACTTTCAGCCCAAGCTAGCAGTGAAAATTACATGACATTCACATTTTTTCAAAAATTATACATGATTTTTCCAAAAAGCAAGCGTATTTGACTCATTCACATTTTTTTTCTTGAATTGAGACTTTTCAATGCCTATCCTCACACATCGCATTCACTATGAATTACATCATAAAATAATGTTATCATAAAAAAAGTACAAATTTCTCCATCAAGCATGATGGCCCAGATCGATGAAAAGAAACAGAAGGAAAGAAGAGAGGTACTGCATATCTCGATTAATTCTATGAATTCTAAAATTAATAATAGTGTAAGTTTTCAGTGATATTATATAAGCAATTACAAAACTCAAACCAGAACAAATTTTTTAATCCTGAACTTTCATCACCCTACCACAGCCTACTCTACCACAACCTAAATGTTTCATGATATAATTTTCTGTGTGCTTGGGTGGTGACATAAGGGTTCAGAAATCAGAAGTCTTCGGAGGTTGTCTTTTTTGAAACAAAAGTCTTCATACGGTGTATAATAAAGGAAAAGGGGGTTTTAACAGTGTTTTTTCTGATCATTTTCGTAATAAAATAATTTGTCAACTTAATTAGATGACTGATTTTCTATCACATCATCAACTCTTAGATCACCATAGTGGAATATATATGTATCTGAAATTTCGTTTCAAAATTTCCCAGATCGAGCAGCCCAAATTGACCAAATCAATTATCTAGACAAGTGGAATATATAACTAAAAAAATAATAACGATCGAGAGACCAAAAAATAAATGGTGTGGAAACCTTAAACTAGGCAAAGGCACTCTTGGCAAGAAATTCATAAACGAGGAATAATTCTCCATATGGGCGAAAAATAGCCGACCAGATGGAGATGGCCGTCAAGGACCAATGCATTACTACTTCGAAGGTTCCGGTTGCTGAACTGTTGAAGAGGTTAGGGAGGACTGGAATTCACTGTAAGAAAGAACTTATTAAGTTTTTCTGAATACAATAGTTCAGTATAGGAGGTGTGTGCTCTAAAGATCAACTGAAAAAGGGATTTAATCTTCATTGACATGCAAGTTTATCTGGGAATATCCATTATCATCGAACCAATCAAGAAAATATCTGACATAGTAATTTGCTTTTCAAAGAACATAAGTACTAATTAGAAATCCCCTTTCAAAATCAAACTTAAGGTAGTGTTTTGTTATTATCCTATGACAAAGAAGAAGAAGAAGAAAACTAGGATAAAAACGAGTTTAGATGTGGAGACAACGACAAAATTGGGTTTTTTTTTTTTTTGATAAAATCTCAAAGATAATTTTTAGCTAATTTTTAATGTTTCTAAACAAAAAGGAAAAGAAGATGTAATCCCCCCCCCCCCCCCCCCCCCAACACCAAACTATCCTTTTAAATATGATTTTAATTTTAATTTTTTAACTTTACTAATTTTAAACCATATACATTATATAGACACACAATAAAAATACTTTTGATTTATAAATAATAAAATTATAAATATTATATATATATATATATATGTATGTATGTATGTATGTATATGATAGAAAATAAAAATATAACCTTGCATACAAAAATCTATGCTTACATATAGTAAAGATCATATATATTAATAAAAACATGTAATATCTCAAGCTAATTTTTAACATGGTAGAAGATGGAATGATATTACAATTGCTACAGTGAAACACGTTTTTCTTAGTCTTTATATAATAATTTTTCAAAAAAAAATAAACAAAATTACAAAACAAATTAAAAAAATAAAGATAAAAACAAAAAAATAATATAAATAGATTAAGTGTAGAGCGATAAAATTAACAATATAAAAAATAAAAAAATAATATTTTTTCAAAAAAAATATAAAGAAAAGAAAAGGTAAAACTAAAAAGAATATTATAAAAAATAAAAATAAAAAATAATGATAAATAGATCAAGTGTAAAATGATAAAAATATTAAATAGAAAAAAATAATAAGAAAAACTTATTTTTTAAAAAATTAACCTGAAAATTATAATTTTACCGTTATTTCAGTACTGCTACAGGAAAAATAATTCATAAAATTTACAATTATTCTATTTTTAAAGGAAAATACCGTTTTATTTTTTAAATATAAAAACAATAATTTTAACACCAGTACCGTAAAACAATACGTAAAATTTATAATTATATATTTTCCCTATTAGAGTGTGTGTGTGTGTCTCTCTCTCTCTCTCTCTCTCTATATATATATATATATATATATATATATATATATTATCCATCTAATTAAATAGCTATTTCTACTCATCACCACTCATAATGAGCGGTGGCTCACTAATCAATGACCATTAGTTATTTAAAAAATTCAAAGAAACGAAAAGTATCCTTCGATCTATTGCTGGCTGGTCAGACGGGGAGTACAAAAGCACGTCTCGGCGAGCTCAGTGCGTTGCCTTCCTTGAACAAGAACCAGCAGACATCAAAATTTCATCACAGATTTTTTTTGTTTTGTTTAGTGATATTGACAGTATCCTAATCACAAAATTTAAGTAAGCCAAAGATTCATGATCTTCCAGAGAATCTTGACTGATGAGCGGGAAATTAGGCTAGACTAACTCCAAATTAGAAGAAATCTGCTAAGTTTATCCACGGTCTATTGTTCATTTAATGTTTGCCTTTTTTTTCCATCATTTAATTTCTCTTAATTGTTAATTTTTTTTTAATCCTCTGGAATGATTGAAATTATTTTATTTTATTTTATTTTTTAATATTTGAATGATTGAGAATTGATTTTCATGATTTTTTCAAATTAATCTAACAACCCGGTCTTGAATTAACTCGAGTTCATATTTTTTATACTTATTTTTTTTAATCATTTAACATTGTTTTTTTTTTTAAAAATAATTTTTGAGATTTTTTGTATTTTATTCTCTAACAAGTTATCTGATTTCATGACTCGGATCGCAGATTTGGTGAGATAACTCAAGCTAACTCGATCCTGATTATCGAGGTTACATGTTTATCATACTAACTCAAATTAACCCAAATTAACCCAGACTAATTATTTTACTCAATTATGTCCTTCTATAATTAATGAGTTGAGAATTGAACTATATTGTTCGTTCCATTTTGAAAAAATATATATTTTTTTGTTATTGTGATAATTAAAAAACCAACTTATTTGATCTAGTAAGATCTATACATGAGTTGTTATTTATTTTTTATTTTGTTTATGGTATTTAAATATTATTTTTTAAATAAAAAAATAATCCAATCCATCCATGGTGTAAACAAGAATCCCACACCTAGTATATTCTAGTCCCCCGTGATCAATTTCTCTAATCTCAAATGATGCTTGACGATTTTAGTAATTAAATTAGAAAAATTAAAAAAGGGTTAGTAATTTTAGTTTTTGTTAGCTTGAATTCATAAATAACACGTCATATTTATTCTGAAAACCAGTAGTTAAAGTGACTGTCGTACAGTACTAGTACTATTAATTCCAAATTAATTAGAAATTAATTACTATACAAGGAAAGGTATATAATTAATTAACAATCAATATCATGGGACCTCCCCTTAAATATTGAGCGCTCAACAGTCAATATTATGGGACTTCTTCTTTATATGATTTTCTTAGTTAAGATCATAGCCAGAATAACTTTATGATAAATTATATTTTCAAATATATTAGATGAATATAAGAGATATATTTTTAATTTATTTAAAAATTAATCTTGATTAACATATAAAATATATACAAATACATATTATCATCGAATAATAATAATAATAATAAAAAAAGATGGTTGGACCGATGAATGGACCGCTGTTGTTATTTCAAATGTTCAACAACAGGAACCTTCGAGCAATGCATTTGTAGTTGACGGCCATCTCCCATCCGGTGACCGGACTTCTATTTTTTCTTCCATATAGTGAATTCCACGTTTAATATACATAGCGTGTGGTGATCTAAGCGCTGATGTGATGGGAAATCATTCAATATCTAAGTTGAATTCAGGGGCAAATTATATTTTATTACTCCAATTGTCTTCCTAACCCACTTACTTGAAAATGATATATAATTTCCTGTAATGATGAAAATGCCCGGAGTGATATGAAAATCATCAACTAGTTCACCAGCCTGCCATGGAAAACTTTTGTAAGATAAAAAAAATAACATTGATATTATACCAAAGGAAAAATAAAAATCATCATAAAATATCTTATCTAAAATATTTTTTTTATTTTAATTTTTATGATAAAATATATTTATTATATCAACGTGCTAAGAACTAGCACTTATCTAAACTATTATATGTATGTTTGGAAAAATTCATGACTTAGTAAATTATTCCTTTTCTTTTTTTTTTTATTATTTTTTGATTCATGTGGAGTGTTCGGGTCAGTTTGCGCATATCTTAATTAATTCTTACGAGTCCTGAAATTAACGACCAAGTAAATCTCCAGTAATCATCAATATTAGCAAATATGACTCGAAAATAAAATTACAGAGAAAACAAACATATTAATCTTAAATTCTTACATCTACTTTATAATTCTTCTCTTTTTTATTCTTACTTCTTACACAGGCGGTGTAGCTCATCATAGTTTAGGAAGGGAGATCGATTGCTTGGACGTTTTGGTTGATTTCTTCTCTTTTTTTTTTACGACGATGGTTGCTACAGTTTCAAGTGAAAAGAAAAGTGGATGTTGACACTATGGTTGGGTTATCGTGGGGTCTAATAGGTGGTGAGAGGTATAATTGGTGGTGAGAGAAGTATTCAAGGGTGTTTGAAATTGTGATTATTGTTGTTTTTTAAAGTGTATTTTACTTGAAAATATATTAAAATAATATATTTTTTTATTTTTTAAAAATTATTTTTGATATTAGCGCATCAAAATAATTTAAAAATATTAAAAAAAATATTAATTTAGAGTAAAAAAATAATTTTTTTAAATATTTTTCAAAAATACAAAAACAAAAATGACCTTAGATGATCTGGTGATGCTGGTGCTGCTTAGATATGAGAGGAGATTGTTGATGGCAATGCTGTGGAGAGAAAAGGGAAGATCGTGGGTTAGCATGGCTTGGTCAGTTGCGGTGGTGTCAATAGCTGTTAGCTAGGGTTATAAGGTTTTTGGTAGTTAGGTACTTTTTTTTTGTCCGTTTAGAATTTGTTTTCTTATTTGTGTGTTTGCGTTTCTATTTATATTATATGGGCTCCTCTCTAAATAGAAAAAAAAATCTAAACTATTATATTATTAGTGTTTTATATTATTTCCTTATGGAACATGTTCTTACGAGGCATATATAGGCAGGTGCTAGACTTATCGGGAAGAAGAAAATGAAATGTGCATGGACGACGATTTGGTTTTGCTAGAATGAATCCAAGCTGTGATGTGGAATCCTTAGTAACCTTTCTCAATGAATTTGAGTTACATGAAATACTAGCTTTTTTGGTATTTCAGTAATCATTTTCTAACTAAAATGATTGATAACTTATTCTTGGTGTTTGTTAAACCAAGATAACTTGTGGTTAATAAATGTAAAAGGATCTTTTTGATGGAGATAAAGACCTTTTAATGTTTAAATAAATATCTTTTTAAAAAGAGAAAATTGTTAGAGAATAATATAAATCATATCCTGGTACCTCACCTAATAGTTTAAGCTATTGGGTTGAGATGATTCTTTGACATGGTATCAGGAGCTAAAGAATTTCCTCCTGCAGTTTGGTTTTCGCAATTCCTATGTTGATGGCTACACAATGTATCTTCTTGTTTATGTTGATGATTTGATTCTTACAGGAGACCATGAAACCAAAGTTAATCACTTCATTGCCATTCTTGCTCAGCGCTTCTCTATCAAAGAACTTGGTCTCCTCATTTACTTTCTGGGTGTACAAGTTATCCCAAACCAACATAGTTTGCTACTCTCACAAAGAAGATATATCACAGACCTTCTCACTCAAACCAAGATGCAAGACGCAAAAGCTGTACTCACCCCTTACCGATCAGTCCCACTCTCACTCTCACATCAGGTTCCTCACTTTCTGATCCCATTGAGTATCGCAAGGTTGTTGGCAATCTTCAGTATCTGCTTATAACTCGACCAGACATTGCCTTTGCTGTTGATTAGTACTTAAAAGTGTATTTTTATCAATGTTTTATATCATCATTTTACACTTGAAGTATCAATAACTCCTTAACTAAAGCATGTTTTATAATAACATATCTAATTATATAAGATACCTTTAATTTATGGTAAATGTTCATCTTAAATGCAGGCCTATCACATAAATGAAAGAATTGATTGATGAGTGGAAGTACTGAAATTAAAACGACAAAGAGATGACCCAACTTAGAAAAGAGATGCTGGTGCAGTCCAAACTAGAACACTGTTCGGTAATTGGGTCATATCTGGAGCTGTAGATCTTGGATTTAGGTCCATTTTATATGGATGGAAAGATAAGACATAGGCCTACAACTTTCATGTGGAGCCCAAGATTTAACAAGGCCGTTTTCAAGTCCAAATTGTAGCAACAAAGAAGAAGTCCGAATCTGTCCTGCAGCCCAGACACTGTTCAGTGTTCAGCCCATATCTCGAGTTCTAGAAGTCCAAATGATCTCAAATTTTTACCCTGGAAAGATGAGACAATTTCCTAGAACCTTCATGATTGAAGTCTGTTCAAATTATGACGTTATCAATGACGTTTTTGGCAGACAAGAAGATAAGAATTGTCACCAAGTCAAGATGTGGCCACCCACTTATCAATTAGTCAACAAATCAATAGTTCCAAATTTTGGCCTATAAAAGGAGGCATTTGCCATGTATTTAGGCATCTTGGTGTTCAGATCAAGATCATGCTCTTGCTTTCTCTCTTTGTATTGCTTATGCTTTGCTTTCATTAATATCAAGTTTATGCCTTTCATTTCCTTTCCTTTACTTAGTTAACTTCTTTCTCATTTATGTTCTTATCTTGTTTATTTATGTTTCTTTCTTTCATTATATCTAGCTAGGTTAATTATGTCAAGGTGAAAAGGGTACACTAATGGTGTAAGAATAAGTATAATATAAATTTAACTTGGACCTTAATGTTGGATACTAACATGCTATATATTTATTATCTTGTTCACTTTTAATACTTTGCTTGTTAAATAGTTAATCTAGATTTATGTTGTATAACACTTGGTACAACAAATACTTGGCACTTTCATAACCCATACTGTATGGTATAACCGACACCTGAGCTATGAAAGGAACTTGATTTGTTGTTAACATAAGTTATAATCATGAATGCCTGACAACATTTACAAGTATTAGCATTATTCGAATAAGATAGCTAATGTAATCATGTTAACAATTTATAATCTGATTGGAACCTCCTTGTGTGTGGTTTCCAATTGAATAATAAGAGTTTATACTATACTTGTTTGAAATACCATTAGTGGATCCTCTAACCTTCACATTTATTGTTATCATTGTTTAATCCTTACGTTAATCTTCCATCTCAAAGTTCTCATCAACTTCTTCTTCTTCATCTTTATTATTATCATTATTAATAGTATTATTGGTATTACTACTACTACTACTACTACTACTACTACTACTACTATTACTATTACTAGTATTACTACAACTACTATGACACGACCAAAAGATTGATGTCTTTTCCCAAGTGCAGGAGTGTCGAAGTAATAAATAACCCAGCAAGACCGGGGTCGAACCACAGGGAGGTTAATTGTATAAATTATAAACAACAATAATACAATAACAATAACAACAACAACAACAATAATAATAAGTTAAAGAGAGCTTTGAGATGTGATATTGATTTAAGGATTAAACAAGGATAAAAACAAATGTCAAGGTTAGAGGATCCACTAATGGTATTTCAAACAAATATAGTATAAACTCTTATTATTCAATTGGAAACCACACACAAGGAGGTTCCAATCAGATTATAAATTATTAACATGATTACATTAGCTATCTTATTCGAATAATGCTAATACTTGTAAATGTTTTCAGGCATTCATGATTATAACTTATGTTAACAACAAATCAAGTTCCTTTCATAGCTCAGGTGTTGGTTATACCATACAGTATGGGCTATGAAAGTGCCAAGTATTTGTTGTACCAAGTGTTATACAACATAAATCTAGATTAACCATTTAACAAGCAAAGTATTAAAAGTGAACAAGATAACAAATATAAAGCATGTTAGTATCCAACATTAAAGTCCATGTTGAGTTTATATTATACTTATCCTTACACCATTAGTGTAACCTTTTCACCTTGACATAATTAACCGAACAGTGTTCCAGTTTGGACTGCACCAACATCTCTTTTCTAAGTTTGGCCATCTCTTTGTCCTTTCAATTTCAGTACTTCAACTCATCAATCAATTCTTTCATTTATGTGATAGGCCTGCATTTAAGATGAACATTTACCATAAATTAAAGGTATCTTATATAATTAGATATGTTATTATAAAACATGCTTTAGTTAAGGAGTTATTGATACTTCAAGTGCAAAAATGATGATATAAAACCTTGATAAAAATGCACTTTTAAGTACTAATCACACCCCCCAACCAGCTTATTACTAGTCCCTAGTAATTAAAGCGTTAAAATAGAAAAACAATTTGCAAATTCCACAAAGCAAGGCATTCATCATTCAACTTCCATTAATCTATTCAGATAAACAAACTCTCATTAAATTTATATATCTGCTCAATACCTTTTAAACAAGATATTAATAAACCTTTCTCTTGTGTTCAAAATATCAACATATAGTTATGGGGCTTTACTTGGAAGAAAACAATATTCTGTTCTAATGTTTAAGGTTAACTTCCTTGGGTTAGGATTATTATTATTATTATTATTATTATTATTATTATTATTATTTTAATATATATATACACAATGCATCTTTAACCCATGTAACGAGCTTTCGGCTAATGACTCCCAAACCAGTTGGTCTTAGGGCATTAGGTGTTGAGACACCCCTACGAGCTTAGTAACTCGGGTTGCAGATACTAATACGTAGATAGTGCAATGTTTGATTCCCTTAAGCTTTTCTCCTTAACCCATGTAACAAGCTTTGGGCCAATAGCTCCCAAGTCAGTTGACTTTAGGGTATTAGGTGTTAAAACACTCCTTCGGGCTTAATTGCTTAGGTTAGGGAGGCTACGAAACCAAACTTATCTACGTTTTTATTATCATAATTTTTTTTTTATTTTTTTTGAAAATTATATACTATCCCTATCCCTTAGTTGTTACCTTTAACAAAAGAACATAAATAATGTAATAATCCAATACGCAACCCACAATCATATATTAAAGTGTGTGTGAAAATGAAGGTTTAAGAATACTTGTTAAATGAGTATATGAGCAGAATTAAGTGATAACAATGCGAGAGTTTGTAAACCTGAATATTTCAAGAAGTATTCTAATAGGCCTTGTTATGAATATTGCAAATAACCATTAGAAAATGTTTACTAAGATGCGTCTCAAGAGTCAATAAAATTCCCCATTACTCTGCCATCCTAGTAATAACAGTTTTGCCAAATGGTTTTTAAAAACAAAAACAGTTAGTTGGTTAGTTTTTTTTATATATATATATACTACCCTCTCCCCCCAACCAAAACGAGACATTGTCCTCAATGTCCTAAGGTAGAAAGATAGAGTATAGAAGACATTACCTGAAACAACGAACACTGACAAACCTGAAACACACTTAAACAAATATAAGAAATAACAGAACAAAATACTATGCTAGAAATAAAACCAAAAGACACAAGGATTCACAAACGAAGGCTCAAATCCAATCTAAGCTTTTTACGGCTTTCTGTAGTTGACCAATTTATGCGACTCATGGAAGGATCAATTCAGGGGTGAAAGATTGTAGTTTGTCGATCAACTGTTCAGCAGTAGCAGCAGAGATTATGATTTGTCGTGCCGAAGATGTTAGAAATTCCTGTTCCACAGCTTGATCAAGAAAAGACAACAAATTATCATAAAAACCATTAACATTGAGCAAACCGATAGGTTTATGGTGAATGTGAAGTTGGGCCCAAGAGGAAATATGAAAGATCTCTTCCAATGTGCCCAGACCACCTGGTAAGGCAATGAAGGCATCAACATGGTTAAACATTGTATTCATTCGATCAAACATTGTGGAGACCTGTAGTTCCTCTCCAATTGTTCTTCCAATGATGTCCCTTTTTGTTAAAGCTTCGAGGACGACCCCCAAAACTTGACTACCTCCTAAAAATGTAGCTATTGCCACACCCCCCATTAACCCAAGGCTACCTCCCCCATACACTAAATGAATCTTTCTCTCAGCTAGTACCTGACCAAGATGATTTGCTGCTTCTAAAAAAGCTATTTCCTTCCTAGGACTGGATCCACCGAAAACACAAATATTTTTTATGTGATAACTTGAGGGACCTGCCATTTCTACACACTTCTATATCTGTCTAATGTAAGGATTGAGTAGAAATGAGGGGAAGGAAGAGAAGATTTTATAGATGCGGAATTGAAAATGCAATCATAGCACCTATATAGAGGCCAGCTGGAGTCTCACACACTCTCTCTCTCTTTCTCTCTTTATTTATTTATTTGGAAAAAGCATGTGTATGTACAGGTAGTTGTGATTGTGGCTCACATCTTCCCTTGGTTTTACGTCCAAGAACGGCTTAAACGCCCTCTATGGGTCGGGGATAGGCTTCCTATCCAGTTTTCTTAAAAACTGGCAAACAGGGTCTTTTTTAGTCAGATTCCCAAGACTAAGTCTATCATGTTCTTTATGAAAATGGGGTCATAAATCATGAATTGCACGATGCACATCTCCACTAGGATGCGTCTCAAGGGTCAACAAAAGATTATCTAAAGACCCCTTACTCAGGCCATCCTTAATGAATTGTATTTTATCTTCACAGTTTATAGATACCATTCCTAAAGAATGACATGTTGCATTACAAGTCCATCTGGCACATCGGTGACAGACTTTCAGTCGTTTTGCACGACTTTTCTTTGCAAAAGTGCTTTTACCTGTTCCAGGCATGTGTGAAATGAAAGAATTGGAGGACTCACCTAATAATCGGACCTTTGCTTCAATCAGCCAGCGAATATCTTCAGGAATTCCATGATTCATTAACAACTTCAATCTTGCACACCTAGCACGGTAAATTTTTATAATCGCATTCTGAGGCAGAGCGGGAAAGTATTTTTTCAATTTTTCAAGAGTGGTGTCCATTTTCAAATGAGAATTGGAGAAGAGAGTCAAAGAAGGGAGAAATAGCAAAGTATTGCACAAATATATACATATATCAGTTATTATGGGAAACTGAAAGAACCGACTGAAGTCACGGAGTACCGTTATCCGCCATTTGACCGGGGTGAGAGAGACTAGCAAAAACAAAGCACAAAACAATGTGAGTAAATGAATCAATCTTTATATACAGGATCACTCAATTCAATAGAGTCATTTTCAACTGAAAAATTGTCAAAGTAGACTTTCAAACGATGTCCATTTACCTTGAAAACATTGCCATTCTTTGGATTCTCGATATCACAGGCCCCATATGGATACACATGTTTCACAATGAAAGGACCACTCCATCTTGATCTTAGTTTTTCAGGAAATAAATGGAGTCGAGAATTATAAAGCAAGACTTTTTGACCAACATCAAATGTTTTTCTCAAGATTTTCTTGTCATGAAATTCTTTGATTCTTGCTTTATGAATTTTTGAATTCTCATATGCATCATTTCTTATTTCCTCAAGCTCATTTATTTGTAACTTACGCAGCTGACTAGCATCATCAAGGTTTGAATTGAAAGCTTTAATAGCCCAATAAGCTTTATGTTCAAGTTCCATAGGCAAGTGACAAGGTTTTCCATAGACTAGTCTATAAGGTGACATACCTAATGATGTTTTATAAGCAGTTCGATAAGCCCAAAGTGCATCATTAAGTCTTAAAGACCAGTCTTTCCTATTAGGGTTCACTGTTTTTTCTAAGATCTGTTTGATCTCCCTATTAGCAAGCTCTACTTGTCCACTTGTCTGAGGATGATAAGGGGTGGCAACTTTGTGTGTGATTCCATATTTCTTCATTAAAGACTCAAATGGCTTGTTACAGAAATGTGTTCCACCATCACTTATCATGGCTCGAGGGATTCCAAATCGACTCAAAATATTTTCTTTCAAGAACTTTATCACTTTTTTGTGGTCATTGTTTCGACTTGGAATTGCCTCTATCCATTTTGAAACATAATCTACTGCGACTAATATGTACAAGAAACCAAATGATGGAGGAAATGGACCCATGAAATCTATACCCCAACAGTTAAAGATCTCAATGACAAGAATAGGATTTAAAGGCATCATGTGACGTTTTGAAATAGATCCCAACTTTTGACAATTTTCACAAGTCTTGCAGAATGCATGTGAATCCTTGAACATGTTGGGCCAGTAAAATCCACTTTGTAAGATTTTTGCAGTGGTCTTTCTTGATGAGAAATGACCCCCACATGCCTCAGAATGACAAAATTTAATAACACTACTTACCTCATTGTCAGGTGATGTAACCATATTATTCGATAGTTTCACCCACATCTACCTAATGTTTTGTCCATGTTTTATATATAAAATGCCTTGATATTCTTTGTTTTTTGTTTTGAAGGCATTTTTTGATGAAAGATGCAAAAAGGAGTAAATTGGAGGTAATTGGCAGATTTGACGTTCAGTCGATGTTTTGTGCAGAGCGTGAGTTCTAGAGATCGAAATGAAGTGATTCCAGTGGCACTAAAAAGCTAACATCCATACCTTTCTGGAAATGTAATGCAAGAAAAATAAAAGGAGAAAGATCATGGAAATCACATCCTGCAAAGTCAAATCTCGCATTCTGCCAGTGTTGACCTTTGGTCATTAAAATTTAATATCTGGAGCTACAGAAGTCCAATTGATGCAAACTCAATTTTCATGGATTCATAATTCAAAGACCTATCCACGCTCCAAATTGCAGCCAAAAACGATGTCATATGAGGGAGATATGATTTTCCAAAGATGACATCTGAATTCTGCCAGCAAACAAGTTTCGTGAAGAAACGAGTCCAAATTACGTTCCGAAGCATCTAAACCGATATCCAAGTTTTTATTTCAGCAATTTAGCTCCTCTAAGTCAAAGCTTGAAGATTTCATGCAAGGCTATTTCTCCTTTTTTAGGAAAATAGTTATTGAAGTACTTAAATGTAAACAGTCTACTTAATGGAGGACTATTTTGTAAAATAGAGACCTAGGGTTTCCTAGGATATAAAAAGAAGAGGGAGAGCAGAAGGAGGCAGCAGCCAGCCAAGAGGAGAAAAACGCCCCCTTCCTCTAAAAAACCCTAAATTATGCATTCTTCCTTCTTTTTGATTAGTTGTTCTACAAACATGCAAGGCTAAACACTTTTTCTTGGTTGCAAGGACACGGAAACCTTCGGATTTCAAGAACTGTGAGATTTATTTTACCTTTTCTTTTCAGTTTATATGATGAATATGTTTGTTCTCCTATGCTTATTTTCCTATGATTGTTTATTTTAATTGCTAGAGCGGACTCTAAGTTATTATTGTAGACAATCTATTGCTAAGTTTGATATCAAAACCGGAGTTGTGGTATATGAACTTGTGAAGCAACTGAGTTTAATAATTGTGGCGGATCTACGTTATTAATCTTAGGGAGAACATTCAATCAAATCAAACATAGACTGCGGACAGTTATGTTTTCTTGATTAATCAACTTATCTAGTTCTTAAGGCTGCCATTGAATTAAATTACTAGTGCAGACACTGTGGTTGTTTGATGGTTAGGGTTAGTTATACGGCGGATCCGTTAACTAACCAATGTTAAGAAGAGATAAATATTCAGAATATAAATTGATGTTTCGTTTCCATGATCAGTTCTGATTTCTGTAGGTGGATGTGTGCTTGTGACCAAGGTTTGTTCTCTTGATAATTTCTGATTTTATTAAATTTGTTTGATAGTTTTCTGTTTTCTTTTGCTTTAGCCTAGATAACGTCCAAACCCCCCCCAAATTGCATATCATCTAGCATAAAAATCTGACTTGAATCTTCCTCGTGGGATCGACCCCTTGCTTGCTCTATACTATCTTGTGTGTTGTGTTTGAAGCTAGGGTAATTAATTTGTGCGACCGCGACATCGCAACAAATTTTGGCGCCGTTGCCGGGGAGGTAATTTTAGTTGATTTTGTGCTTGTACTGTTATTTTTATTTGCTGTGATTCAAAAAAAAAAAAAAAAAGAGAAACAGAATTTTTGCTTGCGACGGTACTGTTCACTTGCGGCAGCGGTACTGTTCAAAACAGAGTTTTTGGTGGAATTAGGTATCGGCCTTTTGTTTCCTGAAGGAAAACGACGTTCTGAACAGGACTAGTGATATCACTAGCCCCACCCTATTGAGGCCAAATTCCGCTGTTTTCTAGTGTTTTTAGGCAGTTTTAGTTTCTACCGTAGGATTTTCGTACAATTTGCATTGTTTTCGATCTCTTGTGTGGTTACTTTCTTTTGAGTTTTCTTAGCAATTTATGCCTGTGACCCGTTCTACTAATCAAATTCAAGTGCAGGTTGATCTTGAAATAGAAAGTACTTTACACAGATTAAGAAAGGAAGCTCGCCTCAACACCATGGCTATTGCACGACAACAAACACTCAAGAGCTTGCTGCTCCTAACGTGGAAAATCAACCATTGTGCATAAACATGACAATAATGTAAACTTTGAGCTCAAATCTGGTTTTATACATTTGCTACCAACTTTCAATGGTCTTGCAGGAGAAGATCCTCATACTCATCTCAAGGAATTCCATATGGTTTGCGTTGGCATGAAACCGAATGGAGTTGACGAAGAACAGGTTAAGTTGAAAGCTTTCCCTTTCTCTTTAAAAGGGGCAGCAAAGGCATGGTTTTTCTCTATTCTCCCAAGTTCCATTGGAACTTGGAATGCCATGAAGAAGATTTTCCTTGAAAAATATTTCCCAGCATCTCGAGTTGCCAACATAAGGAAAGAAATATGTGGGATTCGACAATCTCATGGAGAGACACTTTCCGAGTATTGGGAAAGATTTGAGCAACTGTGCATTCAATGCCCTCATCATCAAATACCCGATCAGCTGCTCATTCAATATTTCTATGAAGGATTGATGCCTACTGACCGTAGTATCATTGATGCTGCAAGTGGAGGGGCATTGGTAGATAAGACACCCGAGGCTGCACGCCAATTGATCTCAAACATGGCAGCCAACTCGAAACAGTTTGGCACACATGGAGACTTCGCAAAAAACGAGTAAATGAGGTAAGTATTTCTAACCTTGAGAATAAAGTTAATGATCTTACTTCTCTTGTGCGTTCTTTGGCTTGTGGCAATGTACAGCAGGTGAAAGTTTGTAGCATATGCTCCTTACAAGGACATGCTTCAGATATGTGCCCAACAATGCAAGAAGATTACATTGAACAAGCTAATGCAGTTGATGGAGCATTCAATGGACAGTCCCAGCGTAAATATGATCCCTTTTCCAACACGTACAATCCTGCATGGAGAGATCATCCCAACTTATGCTATGGGAACCCACCTCAACAAGGCAATCAAGGCCGACAGTTCCATCCCCATGGATTTCAATCCCAACAGAATTATCAAGCAAGACAGCCCCCTCCATTCACAAACTCTAATGTTATGGGGTCATCATCCAATGATGATCTTCGTGAGATGATGAAAACTTTGGCTTCTAACACTGTGACCTTGCAACAAAATGTCATGTCTTTTCAACAAGAAACAAGGTCAAGTATTCACAACTTGGAGAAGCAAATGGGGCAAGTAGCTTCAAGTGTGGGGAAATTGGAAGCACAAATGAATGGAAAATTGCCCTCCCAAGCATTGAATCCAATAGAGAATGTTAGTGTGATCATGCTACGAAGTGGGAAAGAACTTGAAGAGAAAAGGTCAAAACAAATTGAGATGGAGGAAGAAGAAGAGATAGAAACTGAATTGAGTACAAAGAAGGAACATCCTCTTCCTCTACAAACTGAAATATTGACCAACACTCCAAAGGTAACTCCTCATTCAATGAATTCCAGTTTTAAAATAATTCCACCCTTTCCTGTGAGTTCTTCTAGGTCAAAGAAAGAGGACAAAGAAAAAGAGATTTTAGAGGTTTTCAAGAAAGTAGAACTCAACATTCCTTTGCTTGATGTTATCAAGCAAATTCCCAAGTATGCCAAATTCTTGAAGGAGTTGTGTACTACCAAGAGAGCTTTCAAACTAAAAGGTCATGAAATGGTAAGTATGGGTGAAGTTGTATCTGCTATTGTTCAAAAGAATATGCCTTTGAAGCAAAAAGACCCAGGTGCGTTTACTATCCCATGTGTTATTGGTAATGCTAGTTTCAAAAGGGCCTTGTGCGATTTAGGTGCATCCATTAGTGTTATGCCTAAACATGTTTATGATTCTCTTAGTCTTGAGCCTTTGAATAAAACTAGCATTGTAATACAACTTGCGGATCGTAGTTTTGTTTACCCACTTGGTGTGATAGAAGATGTCCTAGTCAAGATTGACAGTTTGGTCATTCCATGCGACTTTTATATTCTTGATATGGAACATGATTCTTGTGATTCATCAAACAACACTCCTATATTGTTTGGGAGACCATTCTTGAAAACTGCCAATACAAAAATTGATTGTGGTAAGGATACTTTGTCTATGGAGGTAGGAGATGAAAAAATTGAATTTAATTTTCATGATGCAATGACATATCCTTATAGCAATGTTTATTCTATCACATGTTATGACCAAGTTGATAAGTGTATGCAGCAAGTTTGTGATTTTGATAGTGAGGATGGATTAAGCGTAGCTTTGAGCTGTGGCTATGATTTTACCAAGATAAAAGAGATGGAGAGGCATATATGTGTTCTCCAAAATGTGCATGACTCAGCATTGGATTTACAAGCTTTGCAAATTGTACTCCATGATGCAGGAGTCATTTACCTCATCATGGACAGTGAATGGGTGGCGCCTATCCTTTTGGTGCCTAAAAAGATTGGAATTACGTTGGAAGAGATTCGAAATGATTCTTACGAGAATGCAAGGATTTATAAAGAAAAGACTAAGAGTCTCCATGACCAAATGATTACAAGAAAAGAGTTTAATGTTGGAGACAAAGTCCTCTTTTATCATTCGCGTTTGAAACTTTTTCCTGGAAAGTTGCGCTCTCGTTGGATTGGACCCTTTGTTGTTTCTAATGTTTTTCCTTATGGTGCAGTTGAAATTACAAGTTTAGAAACCAACAAAGTACTCAAGGTCAATAGGCATCGCTTGAAACCTTTCTATGAAGGTTGGACGACAGAACTCACCGCTTTTGTGGAGTTAGCTGAACCAATCTATGAAGAATGAGCATGCAACATGTCGAGCCAATGACATAAAACAAAAGCGCTTACTGGGAGGCAACCCACACAAAAAAAAAAAAACAGATTTGCTTTCTTTTCCTTATCTTTATTTTTTTTCGCATTTTATTTTTTTCTTTTTGTCATTCTTATGTTCCTTTCTTTTATTTCAACATTGAGGACAATGTTGTGTTTTAAGTGTGGGGGTATTGGGAGAATTTGGTTTTCTTTGTTTTCTTTAAAAAAAAAAAAATTATGTTTGATCTTTTGAACTCCCATTGGTTTTTAGAATATGAGTATTATGTATGAGAATTAGTTGAGATAGATGAAGATATAAATCAAATGAATGAGTGTGCATGCAAGTTTTAAGGTTTAATTGGTTTAGGGATTGACTTTGAGAATATGCCATGTTGACTTTATAGTGTTATACCAATGCAAGCTTTTGAGCCTTCAACATTATATTTTGATTGTGCCTTCTTTCAATGATATGTATCTTTAGAACTTGCTTCATATCTTGTTGAGATTACATTCATATTACATATATACATGAAGATGATAAAGGCATTAGGAATTTTAACCACTTGAGCCAAAAAGCCAACCTAAAGCATATTATCCTTAGTGAGCCCTTTTGAGCTTGTTTATCTTTTCTTTGCTTTATCCATGTATAAGCCTTAACTTTTTATATGTTTTCCTTTTCCCCTGGCCAAGGATTAGTAGAGCATATACTTATGATATCTCATGGAATTATGGTTGGAAATTATGTGAAAAGAAAGAGAAGTGATTTGATGAAAAGATGGGCAAAGTTGCCAAAGGTAAAAAAAAAAAAAAAGGAAAGAAAAAAAAGAAAAAGAAAAAGAAAAGAAAAAAAAAAGTGTTCCTTTATGTTCTTAAGATTTTATATTGAAAAAGCTTGAAATCAAAAGAAGTTAAGCATTGGTGATTAAAGATGGAAAATTTATGTGCTTTGATGGAATATCTTGTTTGAAATATCATTTTTCAGAATGCTCTACTTTCTTTGGTTTGAACCTTTTCTTTTACTCTATTTTACCTCACCTTACCTTAGCCCCATTACAACCGAAAATAAGACCTTTTGATTCATGTAGTTTGTAATAGTTGTAATGGAGATGAGATTGAAAGCAAGCTTATGGTAGAACATATCATTGATTGAATTTGAGAGATTTAAACACAAACCCTAAACACATGAGTGTTGGAGTGTATATCAATGAGAGGACCTATCACTTTGGCATGCATAGATTTCATTTAAATCCGACGTTGATTGATTTTGAAGTTTGCATGTAAATAAATTCATAAAATTATACTATTTATCCTTCATGATTGTATTCTTGTTTATAATGCATATATTCTTGGACATTGATGGGAGATTAGAGATTGATCATAGTTTTTTCAATTTGATTTTATTTATCCTTTCTCGAGGACGAGCAAGAGCTAAGTGTGGGGGTATTTGATGTAACCATATTATTCGATAGTTTCACCCACATTACTATGTTTTGCCATGTTTTATATATAAAATGCCTTGATATTCTTTGTTTTTGTTTTGAAGGCATTTTGGATGAAAGATGCAAAAAGGAGTAAATTGGAGTAATTGGCAGATTTGACTTCAGTCGATGTTTTGTGCAGAGCGTGAGTTCTAGAGGTTGAAATGAAGTGATTCCAGTGGCATTAAAAAGCTAACATCCATACCTTTCTGGAATCTAATGCAAAAAAATAAGGAAAGATCATGGAAATCATCCTGCAAAGTCAAATCTCGCATCTGCCAGTGTTGACCTTGGCCATTCCAACTTAATATCTGGAGCTACAGAAGTCCAATTGATGCAAACTCAATTTTTTGGATTCATAACTCAAACCTATCCACGCTCCAAATTTCAGCCAAAAACGATGTCATATGAGGGAGATATGATTTTCAAAGATGACATCTGAATTCTGCCAGCAAACAAGTTTCGTGAAGAAACGAGTCCAAATTACGTTCCGAAGCATCTAAACCGATATCCAAGTTTTTATTCAGCAATTTAGCTCCTCTAAGTCAAAGCTTGAAGATTTCATGCAAGGCTATTTCTCCTTTTTAGGAAAATAGTTATTGAAGTACTTAAATGTAAACAGTCTACTTAAGGAGGACTATTTTGTAAAATAGAGACCTAGGGTTTCCTAGGATATAAAAAGAATGAGAGAAGAGAAGGGGGCAGCCAGCCAAGAGAGAAAAACGCCCCCTTCCTCTAAGAAACCCTAAATTATGCATTCTTCCTTCTTTTTGATTAGTTGTTCAACAAACATGCAAGGCTAAACACTTTTTCTTGGTTGCAAGGACACGGAAACCTTCGGATTTCAAGAACTGTGAGATTTATTTTACCTTTTTTTCAGTTTATATGATGAATATGTTTGTTCTCCTATGCTTATTTTTCCTATGATTGTTTATTTTAATTGCTAGAGCGGACTCTAAGTTATTATTGTAGACAATCTATTGCTAAGTTTGATATCAAAACCGGAGTTGTGGTATATGAACTTGTGAAGCAACTGAGTTTAATAATTGTGGCGGATCTACGTTATTAATCTTAGGGAGAACATTCAATCAAATCAAACATAGACTGCGGACAGTTATGTTTTCTTGATTAATCAACTTATCTAGTTCTTAAGGCTGCCATTGAATTAAATTACTAGTGCGGACACTGTGGTTGTTTGATGGTTAGGGCTAGTTATACGGCGGATCCGTTAACTAACCAATGTTAAGAAGAGATAAATATTCAGAATATAAATTGATGTTTCGTTTCCATGATCAGTTCTGATTTCTGTAGGTGGATGTGTGCTTGTGACCAAGGTTTGTTCTCTTGATAATTTTCTGATTTTATTAAATTTAGTTTGATAGTTTTCTGTTTTCTTTTGCTTTAGCCTAGATAACGTCCAAACCCCCCCCCAAATTGCATATCATCTAGCATAAAAATCTGACTTGAATCTTCCTCGTGGGATCGACCCCTTGCTTGCTCTATACTATCTTGTGTGTTGTGTTTGAAGCTAGGGTAATTAATTTGTGCGACCGCGACATCGCAACATCAGGAATGCATCTTCGAAATATTTGATCAGGACAATATTGAATAAATAAGGGTCATCCTAATAAAGTTCTTCACTCGTTCAAGAACTTTCTTTTGTCTTGGGTACTCCAATGAGCTGGCAATTGTCCTGAAACAAGAAAATTAACAATATTAGCATACCAAGGCATTGTAGAGACAGAAAATAAAGATTCATCAGGAAAGTAGTCATCGATTGGTGTGATGTCAGATCTCGATTCTGTTGTCAGTCTTGACAAGTGATCTGCGACAAATTTTCGGTGCCTTTCTTGTCTTTGATTGTGATATCAAATTCTTGAAGTAACAAAATCCACCGAACCAATCTAGCCTTAATCTTTCTTAGAAAAAGATATTTCAATGCTGCATGATCACTAAAAATAACAACAGGTGAGCCAACAAGATAAGACCTGAATTTTTCACATGCAAATACTACTACAAGTAATTCTTTTTCAGTGGTGGTGTGTAATTCATTGAGCACTATTTAAAAGTTTTTACTTGCATAGTAAATCACATAAGGTTTCTTATCTTTTCTTGTCCCAAGACAGCACCCACGGCATAATCACTAGCGTCACACATTATTTCAAAAGGTAATGACCAATCAGGAGGTTGAATGACAGGAGCAGAAGTAAGCAGGTTTTTAAGTTTAACAAAGGCTTCTTCACAATGTTCAGTCCATTAAAAAATATTATCCTTTATTAGAAGGTTACTCAAGGGCTTAGATATCACACTAAAATCTTTGATGAACCTTCTATAAAAACCAGCATGTCCTAATAATGATCTAATCTTTAATAGATTTGGTTTGTTGGCAAGTTAGCAATTAACTCGATTTTAGATTTGTCAACCTCAATTCCTTTTGATGAAATAATGTGACCAAGTACAATGCTGTCTGTTACCATAAAGTGACATTTTTCCCAATTCAGTACAAGATTCTTCTCTTCACACCTGCTCAAAACCTTTTTTAAGTTAGTCAAACAATCATCAAAGGAATCACCAAAAACAGAAAAATCATCCATAAAAATCTCAAGAAAATGTTCAACCATATCACTGAATATACTAAGCATGCATCTTTGAAACGTGGCCGGTGCATTACATAATCCAAAAGGCATCCTTCGATATGCAAAAGTACCAAATGGACATGTGAAAGTAGTTTTCTCTTGATCTTCCAATGCAATTTCAATTTGGTTGTAGCCTGAATAGCCATCTAGGAAACAATAAAATTCATGACCTGCAACTCTTTCTAGAATTTGATCCATGAAGGTAAAGGAAAATGATCTTTTCTAGTCATTGAATTAAGTTTCCTAAATCAATGCACATGCGCCTACCAGTAATAGTCCTAGTTGGAATTAACTCATTTTTTTCATTTGTTATCACAATGACTCCAGACTTCTTCGGTACCACTTGGGTAGGACTTACCCATTTGCTGTCAGAAATAGGATAAGTGATTCCATTATCTAGAAGTTTAATGACTTTATTTTCACTACTTCTTTCATATTAGGATTAGCCTTCGTGCATTTCTCTAGAGGGTTTAGCATTTTCCTCCAAATAAATCCTGTGAGTGCAAATCAAAGGACTAATTCCTTTTATGTCAGCTATGGCCCATCCTAATGCATTTTTGTGCATTTTCAGAGTTTGTAATAACTTACCTTCTTGCTGTGCATTAAGTTTGGAAGAGATTATTACCGGAAAAGTTTCATTTTCTCCCAAAAATGAGTATTTGAGATTGAGGGGTAACGACTTCAAATCAGGTTTGGGTTGAACACTTGAAGGTATAGGCTCAATTGATCGTGGCGGCAATTCCTCAATTTGTGGTCTCCAATTACTTGCCTTTGATTCTTCCTGAAAATAGACCATTTGCAAATCATCAGATTCATCAATCTCAGTTTCACTGGAAGTGGTTTGAAATTGGTCATGAACTAATTTTTCAGTAAAGTCCATTCCTATAAATCATTATCATCTCGGTTGTTTGCAAATGTTGAAAATTGAAAATATTCATCTCCAATGTCATGTTCTCAAAAGATAGCTTCATCAGTCCATTCCTACAATTAATCAATGCATTAGAAGTTGCAAGAATGGACGTCCTAAAATAACAGGAAATGAATTACATGCTTCAACAGGTTGTGTATCCAGACATAAAATCCACAGGATAAATGAATTTATCGACTTGTACTAACACATCTTCAACTATTCCTCTAGGCACTTTTACAGATCTATCGGCAAGTAAAGAGTCACAGAAGTTGGTTTTAAACTCACCTAGATTGAGACTTTGAAAAACTGAATATGGGAGTAAATTCACTAGCTCCAAGATCAAGTAAGGCTCTTTTCAATTTTATGTTCTCCAATAAAGCAAGAAATTGAGGACAACCAGGGTCTTTATATTTCAAAGCATTATTGTTCGAAGAATGGCACTTACTTGTTCGGCTAAAAAGGCTTTCTTTTTTCACATTCAGTTTTCTCTTCACAGTGCATAGATCTTTCAAAAATTTAGCAGAAGAGGAACCTGTTTAATAGCATCCAACAAGCTATATTGATCCTTACCTGTTTGAAAGTTTCAAGATTTCAGAGTTGTGA
>VJNQ02000382.1:0-241777 GCA_007827005.2 Populus simonii
AGTTTGGGTCATCCAACCCCTCGCATTTTTAATTTGTTAGTTTCCAGCAATAAAATTGTATGTACTTCTAGACGTTCTCTTACTCAATGTCAAGCTTGTCCTTTAAGAAAGTCGTCTCGTTTGTCATTACGACCTACGGGTCACAAAACTGCTGCCTCACTTGAATTAATTTTTAGTGATGTTTGGGGTCCTGCCCCTATGTTTTCTTCAGATGGCTTCCGCTATTTTGTTATTTTTGTCGATGCGCATAACAAACATATATGGTATTATCTGCTTGTTGCGAAATCTGATGTTTTTTCCACTTTTCAACGTTTTCAAACACTTGTTGAGCGTCAGTTTTCCCTTAAAATTAAATATGTTCAAACTGATTGGGGCGGTGAATATCATAAATTAAATAAATTTTTTCAGACCATTGGTATTCATCATCGGTTAATTTGTCCTCATACTCATGAACAAAATGGCACTGTTGAATGTCGTCATCGACATATTGTCGAAACTAGCCTCACCTTTTTAGGCCAGTGTAGTGCACCATTGTGATTTTGGAACTATGCATTTGAATCATCGGTATACCTTATTAATCGCATGCCTACTCTTGTTCTCCAAAATAAATCTCCGTGTGAGTGTTTGTTTCATCGCCCTCCTGATTATAACTTCCTATGTACTTTTGGGTGTCTTTGTTTCCCCTTTTTGCGTCCATATCATGCTCACAAATTAGATTTCTGGTCTTCTCCTTGTGTGTTTTTAAGCTATAGCTCATCCCATCTTGGTTATCATTGTCTTAATTTAGAATCTCATCGTATTTATGTCTCCCATCATGTTCATTTTCATGAAACTGTCTTTCCTTTTAAGAAGTCCGAACAGGTAACATCCTCACCGGTACCTCCCACACCACCTACCTATCTTCCATCCTTGAACCCTTCTCCATGTTTTTCGCCTACTACTCCCTAACCTGCTCCTCCATGTTTTTCGCCTACTACTCCCTAACCTGCTCCTCCAATAATCCAGTTCTGCCCTCTACCGCACCCCACTAGACCATCCCTTTAACCATAGCTTTTGCCACCCCTTCATCCCCATCCGACACTGCCATACTGTCACCATATGCTTGTCTTTCCAATGATTATTGTGCAGGAACAGGTTCTCCATCATTAGATGCACATGTTCTCCGGTCAACTGCAGCAGAGCAGCCAGGTTCTGTTGCAGAACATCCCAGCTCTGCCGCAGCCTCCCCATCTTCGGCAGTACCGACCAATCCATCCACTGTGTCTCCAGCTGGTCTGTAGCTTTGTGTAGACCTCTCTTCATATCCTCTTCAGCACCTTCCAGTTACAGGTCACACTTCTCCATGTCTAGCAGCTCGTCAACATCCCATGGTCCTCCGTCCAAGACAGCCCAAGACAGCGCTGTCCACTGCCACTGCCACTGCCACAAGCTCTGCTGCCTCCTTCAGCTTGGTAGTTTCTCCTCCCTCTCATCAGCCACTTGTTTTTAATGATGCTAACAGATATGAGGCATGGCATAGTGCTATGCATGAGGAAATTTAGGCCTTGCGCGCAAACAGAACTTGGACCTTAGTACCGTTTCACCCCTCCATGAATGTTGTTGGTCGTCGGTGGGTGTATAAGATTAAACGTAGATTTGATGGTAGCATCGAACGATATAAAGAGCGTCTGGTTGCTAGGGGTTTCACTCAGCAAGAAGGTATTGATTACTCTGAAACCTTTAGTCCTGTCATCAAACAGGCGACCGTCAGATTAGTCTTCTCCATTGCCATTTCATGTGGTTGGAAAATTCATCAGCTTGATATCCATAATGCCTTCCTTAACTGTGTTCTTGACGAGGAGGTCTACATGAAAAAACCTCCAGGTTTTGTTAATTCTGCTCTCCCCTCTCATGTGTGTCGCTTACATAAATCTTTATATGGTTTAAAACAAGCCCCGCGGGCTTGGTACACTCATCTGAATGATTTCCTGTTATCTATTGGTTTCCATACATCTAAGGTGGATACCTCATTGTTTATCTTCTCCGTTGGTGCTGATTATTGTTATCTTCTGGTCGACGTTGATGATATTCTGCTTAGGGGTAGCAACTCTCTTCTGCTCCAACGCCTCATTCAGCTACTGAGCTCAGAATTTAAGCTTCGCAACTTGTGCTCTGTTCATTATTTTTTGGGTATTGAGGTTCAGTCTACTAGTTTGGGTCTTATGCTCCGCCAGCATAAATATACTTGATATCCTCACTCGGGCTGGTATGTTATCTTGCAAACCTGTTAATACTCCTAGCTCTACATCCAAAGCTACCATTCTGCCCGATCCATTATTTTCTGATGCTACATGCTTTCGTCAAATTATAGGTGCTCTTCAATATCTCACTTTTACGCGTCTGGATATTTGCTTTGCTGTTAACAGAGTCTATCAGTTTATGCATGCTCATACAGATTCTCATTGGGCTGCCGTGAAATGCATCCTGTGTTATCTTCGGGGTACGACATCCCATGGCTTGCATATTACTCACAGTTCCTCTTTTGCCTTACATGGTTTTACAGATGCAGATTGGGCAGGCAGTGTTGAGGATAGAAAATCTACGGGTGGTTACCTTGTGTTCTTTGGGCAGACGCCGATTTCGTGGAAATTCGGTAAGCAATGCACCATTGCTCGCTCTTCTACTGAAGTTGAGTACAAAGCCTTAGCCGATGGCACTGCTGAGGTTATCTAGCTTCAGTACTTATTAACAGATCTCCAGATTCCGTCTGCTTCTGCTCCTATCATCTGGTGTGACAATCTTGGTGCCACTTATTTGCCGAATCCTGTCTTTCATGCTCGCACAAAACATGTTGAGGTCGATTATCATTTTGTCCGAGATAGAATTGCCAAGAAGGAAATTCAGATTCGTTTTATTTCCTCTTGGGATCAACTTACTGATGTCTTCACTAAGCCACTTCCTACTTCTTCATTTACTGGTTTTCGTTTCAAGCTTCGGGTTGATCCTCCACCCTCAGCTTGAAGGGGCATATTATAGAATGTACTTATATAGGAAAATACTATCTACATACTCTTGTGTGGTAACCTCCACCATTGCTATTGTATATTGCCCTACACATATATATATATAGAAAGGGTTGGCTAACCATTAGGTTAAGCCCCCCAATTATTCTCAACTAACCTGAATTAGTTTTTAGAGTTTGGACAAGGAGACTGATTGTGTATAGGATGGATATTATCACCCCTAGTACATCATATCTAAGATAAGCTGTATTGTTTATTTGTCTAATTATTACTAAGGTATTGTTGTTTTTTTCTTATCATTGGTTTGTCTATTGGTTAAAGCAAGTCTATCCTAGTACAGTGAACCCATAGGTTTATAGGTGAAGCCTAGCCGTTATAAAGCCAAAACATATTTTTTCCTTTGTTTCTTTTAATATTAAAAATAAATCTTACGTATAAACTCATAATTCATATTAAAATAAACAAATTAAATTTTTTAGTGTTTTTCAAACTTAAGTCAGGTATATGTGGATTTAATAAATTTGTTTTAAATATAAAAGGGTAAAGAATGGAAAATTAATTGCAAAAATGCTCTTCAAAACTTGAAAAATAATTAAAATTAGACTAAGATTAGTTTGACAAAACACAAAAAAATGAAAAATAGGTTTGGGCATATTTACCACACATGTCCGTAGTGAAAAAACAAAACCCTTAAAATTTGTCTTAATAGCGTGTTTGCGCCATAAAGACCCGTAACAGCTTCTTTTCTTTTCTTTCTCTTTGATATTCTTAAAACCCGTGATAAACTTATTTCTAGATATCTGTACTATATCTAGAAATATAGCTGTACTAGCATTAACGAAAAGCCATGGGACAGTAAAAAGAAATGAACCAGAAACCCTTGCGCATACCGATTCTTCCTTCAACCAAAAATAATTGTATTTACGGCTTGGCCAATAATTATGCACATCTAGAGTACTGAATATTTTGAACATAAAAATCGTGCACGATAGTCATTGAAGATTTCCATGCCTGGTTCATGCATCATCGTTAACAAGGGATCCAAAGCCCAAGCATGGTATGGAAAAACTCCCTGACAGTCCTATGCATTTTTATTTTCAAAAGACACAAAAAAAGAAGAAAACCTATGACCCCAATAGTTATCATATATACCGTTCTTGAACTTTAACCTTGGGTAAGAGCATTCTTAATTAACTAGACAAGGTCTTAACATGACCTTAGGACATGCAATCAAGTTTTCAAGACCATATGCGTTTGAAGGAAAAATCACACCCCATCCCCTTCAGTATCCGTAGCAAGTGAAAGAACACCCGTGACCAGGTTAGGACTTAAAAGATCCACACACCTTACAACACTATATGTTAACTTCATAGCACATAAAGGAAAAACGGGGAGCTTGCCTTTGCAGTAGCATGCACATGTAAAAGATTACAACTAAATGAGAATGGTAGAAGCTTTATACCTAGAGTGATTATGATGTAGACAGCTCCACTGGATATCCCGTACCTCATCTTCACTCTTTTTTTGAGTGGCTAGTGCTTGAATAAAGCTAAGTCCAGAGAGGTCCGAGGCAAGAATGTAAAACGAGCACGCTGAAGATGCACATGGACGATGTGAGTGGGCTCCTGGCCTGCCTTGGGTTATGATTCCGGTAATGAACACCTCAGGTTAATGGTACTGTGGAAGCATCGGCTATGGTTCCTTGAGTCAACGTGGGGCAAGATAGTAGTAACTCGAGGGTGGCGAAAAGAGACAGCGCTGATGAGAGAGGCTGTATTGTTTTTTTGTTTCCAGTTCTAGCTAGAAGGTGGGTTGAAAATGATGATCTAATTTTTTTAGTTCTTTTTTTGGTAAAGAAGAAGCTCGCTAATGGGTGTGTATGGGAACTTTTTGGCTACCCTTTGAAAGGAAACGGATCGTCTGATTTTGAAAAATGGCAGTGAAGTTTTTCAGCCCCGTTTTCTTCTTCTTCTTCTTCTTCTTCTTCTTTTTTCTGTCTCTCATCCCCACTCTTTATGATTAAGATTTGGTGTGAGCTTTATAGAAGACGAGCATGTTGTGCCAAATATACAACAATGATGAAGGGTCAAAATGTACCCAAAAAAAATCAAAGGATATGATTGTTCTACCTATAAAGATTTTAGAACCTACCCCATAATTAAATAGAAAGGCAAGGTAAGAAAAAGGGGGAGGTGTAAAAAAAAACTCTAGCCTCTATAGAAAAATTAGAGGGAAAACAACATTAGGCCTTGAAGAAAAACTTAAGATAGAGAAAGAAAAAAAATAGAGTGAAAGTGTAGGAAAAAAATAGTCCTCTTCTTCTCTAAAACCTAGCCACCAAAGCAAATGAAGATCAAATGAGAATCTAAGAATTAATTGTTCATTTAAGTAATTATGTAAATATTTATATTTTAGTTTAATGACATAATTAAAATGAACTCAAACACTTCACTATGTATATATATAGGATTAGTATCGGTTCAAGATTCAGCAGGTTCAAATTGTCAAAAAAAGAATATTTTCAAGTGGTGTAAAATCTTGGTGTGGATTCATCAAGTGACAATTGTAATCTTCAACTTGGACTAGTGAAAGAACAAAATACACAAGACCAATTTAGGTGCTTGAGGTGTGGATATGGACTTGCCAAAACCATGTTAAAAGCCGAGTTTACAATTCCTATCCCTTTACATTTTACTTAATGCAATTTAATTATATTGTTCATTAATTATGTTTAATTGAATTAATTTCAATATTTTTTATTAATAGTGGAACACTTAATTCACCGACCACCGATAGCAGCTGCTAATGACATACACTAATAGTGATAGCAACAACATCGATCACCAATATCACAACCAAAACAACTCAAGTCGAGACCAAAATCCAACCATCCCTTTTCTCAATTGTCATACATGATGCAACATCGCGGCGAACGTCCTCCTAAAATTCCATATTGGCATGTGGTGTGGGGAAATGGACATGATAAGGAATTTTTGTCCTTTATTAGTGGAAAGAGGGAATGAGAGTCACCATCTAGTATTTTGATCACTATAAACCTTAACTGATCTTAGAGATTGGGCACGAAGACTAGTTGCGTAAATGGAGTGTATTAACACCTCTAATACTCCTTACCTAAGGTAAGATGCATTGTTTGATTGTCTGATATAACTAGAGTATTGTTGTGTTTTCTAATTGTTTGTTTTTCTAAGGTTTAAGAAAAGATCTCCCCAGTAAGGAGATCCTAATCTTACTGGGTAAAAACCTAACCGTTCTAATATCGGTTAGAACTATATTTTTAATATCGATAAAAACCTAATTGTTCTAATGTCTATATATGAAAGTTTGTAATCTAAGATACTAAAAGAAAACAAAATATTTTTTTTTTGTATTTTTGAAATATGGACCTAGTTCTCATGACTTTAATAAACTAGCTATTAAAGCTCAAAATGCATGCTAACATGTATTTAAAAAAAAAATTATTTTGCTTGAAAATATGATATGAAATATTTTTTTTATATTTTGAGAGACTTGGTTGTATACATGAAAACAAAGCATTTTTTTTTGTTTTCCATATATATACACACACACAACATTTACGGAGAAAACTATGTATTTTAATATGAGATTTGTATTTTTACAATATAAAAATATAAACCAATATTAATTAAAATTGATAAAAAAAAATACACGAGAAAATCATAAATATTTTGAAATTTTTTTTGAAAATTCTTGGAACATTTTGTTTTTTGAATAATATATAATATTAATATTATATTATAAAAATATATTGGGTTGGGCCCAACCCAATGATGTGAGCTAAACCCACCATGGTTGGGCCGAGATTTGGCTCAAACAAACTTGGGCCAATATCGGCCTAAACAGGGGTTGGGCTGATTTCGGCCCAACAAACTCTATTCTCTTTTTATTTCTATTTCGTTTTTTTTCCTTCCCTCTCCTACTTTCTATTTATTTCCGTTCCTCCTTCTTTTGTTCTCGTCATCCCCCTTTTTTTTCTCCCTCCTCACCTCATGGTGAGGGGGTATTTATAAGGGGTAGGGGAGCGAGAGCGACCCTACCCCTGTCTAGTCATGGTGACGGGGTAGGGTGGCTGGGGTGGCCTCTGTGCAATCACCCCAGAGCCGCCTGCAAGGCTTGTCTTCCCTGCCCCTTTCATCATGGTGCTAGGTCATGAGGGGCTGTGGGTTATGTCAGGGTTTTTGGGCAAGAGGGAGGGAGAGACATTGCAAACAAGGGGAATAAAGACTTTCTTCCCCTACCTTTGCGTGTCAAGAGAAGAAGAAGATGCACAATGCAGTTCAAAACAAGCTTTATATATATATATATATATATATATATATATATATATGCACAGTGAATGAAACAACATTATTTTGTACAAAACACGTCGTTTCATTTAAATAAAAATGACGCCAAAATGTATCAATTTCCAAATCAGTCCTTAGCTTTTTATTTATTCATCAAGTCCTTAATTGCAATTTTGATTTTAAGAATTAATTCAATTGCATCCTTGCTAAATTCAAATATCACCTCTGATGTTAGCCATCCTTTTCTCTTTAGTCCTTAGTATTGAATTTGTGCATTTTGACCCTCAATTGATCAAAAAACTTTCAATTTCTTCAATTTAGCCCCTGATTTGGTCAATTTCAACCCTTATAATCGTGCACCTTTTCCAGTTTAGTCGGGGTTTTAGATTTCTTCAATCAAGTCTCTAATTGCCCATCAAACTTCAATATTTATACAATTAAACCCCTGATTTGACCAAATTAACACCTAAAAATTATAATTCGGCTCTCAAACTTTAATTTCATCCAATTAAATCCAAATTAACTTAAAAATTAATTTTTCTTGCAATCACCTTCATAAACTCAATTAATCTTTCAACAAAATCTAATTGAGTCCTTAAAGATATGATTTTAGACTTTTCTTCCTCAAATTCAATTTTCTTTCTCAATATGGCTTTCATTAGTCAAAAATATACTGTCGAATTTCAATCTTTGTATTTTTGAACTTTCTTAACCAATCTTTGGCCATTTTTGGGCGCCACCGTGTCTTCTTCTCACTACTATATTTTTTTTTTGTTTTCTTCCAACAATTTTTTTCTTGATTTTTTTTTCTCTTTTTTATGTAGGGACTCAAAAATAGATAACAACATCAATCTCACTTACCAAAACAAAACACCACTATCAATGTTGTAATCTCTTTCGAACATCATCACAATAGCTTCTTAACCAGTAGTAACAGTGGAAGCAGTGGTGGGGAGAGAAGGAAAACAAGAGAGAGAAATTAAATGTTCAGGTGGCTTAATCTCCCTCGTCAAAGAGTGGTGAACTACACCACCAATGTGGAAGAGAAGAGAATATAGTGGCACACCCGATCCAGCTAACCACCTCCGTGACCATCATTGGCGCATGGGACCAGATACCACCAATAATTGTTATCACACACTAGCATGTGGTTGTCATATGCCAATATTGCCCTCAACAATCTAATAGCTTCTTCACCCAATTCCAATCGTTTTGATTAACTTTAGCCACTCTAAAAGGTTGTTGAGGCCTAAATTAATTTTTTGAATAATTTTTTATTATGTTGTTAGACATTATGATGAAATGCTTATAGATTGAGACTAATTGTGTATTAATGTGAATGTTTACAATATTTAAAGCGTTGGGATTTACACTGTGGTGTGGCAACCTCTACGGTATGATGCCCTCAGTTATGAAATTTTAATGTGTATGTTTGATTTTTCCTATATGTTTAGTTTTTCAGTATGAAGGGTTTTGTGTGTGGACGTGTTTTAAAAAACATACAGTAGAGATTAACATTAATTCACGTCCACTATTCACTTATGAACAGTGGAACTTTCATGGGGAAGACGAAGAATCAGGGGAAGGGTAGCGGACCACCTGGCGTGGCAGTGATGGCTGGTTAGCGAGGGAGGATGACCTGAAGCCGGCGATGGAAATGGCAGTGGAGTTGGCTGGAGCGGTTGTAGCTGGAAGAGGATGAAAAGGAAATCTGCAAAGAGGAGAGGAAGGAGAAGAGAGAACGTTGTGACTGTTGTTACTGAAAGAAGGTGTTTGGGTGGCGGCTTATGGTGGAAATGATGGTTTCCATACCGGTGATGCTGGTGGTGGTGGCCAAAGGCCACGGTGGAGAGAAAGGGAAGAGAGAACTCATTGTAGAAAAAAACTAGGGAGGAGGCTGGTTTTTTCTGATTTTTGGACTCGATTTTCTTCTCCCTCAGGCCATAAAATCCACCTCTATTTATAAGCGGTGGAAGAGGACAATCTTTTCTACATTAGGGAAAAATTATAGCCCTTGATTCAGTTGGTAAGGATCTCAACTATTGACTCAAAGTAAGCATCCTGAGTTGTTAAATCTGCAGGAAAAGGATGACTGAGTTGGCCTCTTTAGGCCAGCGCCGGTGTTGATGGCTTGTCATTCCGTTTGAACGGGCCATATGGGGCTATAGAGAAATTGCAAAGGATCATTTACATGCAATATTTGTCAATTTTTATGTACGTTAGATTCATTAAATGCACCTGCAAAGTAGCCTCCCTAAGTTGTCATTTCAGAGATTTAAAGAAGAAGATAAACAGTACCAAAATTCTGTTTTTGGTCAAAGTTCATTTCAGTCCTCCCTCTTTAAATTTGATTTAATTGCACCCATAATTGACCCTATACTTTTCATTTAGTGCAATTTAACCCCTGCCAAACTTGAATTAGAACCCTGAATTTATACGCCTTTTGCACTGTGGTCCCTAGTCTCGATTTTATGAAATTTAACCCTAATTGACAATTAAACTTTCAATTTCTTACAATTTCACCCCCGATTTTTTTCAATTAAGACCCTATAGTTTTTTGCCTATTGCAGAATAGTCCTTGGTTGCAAATTTTGTCGATGTTACCCCTAATTGACCCCAAAACTTCTATTTTCTTATCATTTTGCCACTGATTTCAATCAATTAACTTGGTAAAAAATAAATTTGGTCTCTTAAAATTTCAATATTTTCAATTAAGCCTAAATTAAGCTCCCAAACTTAATTTTTCACCAATTAAGCCCCAAATAAAATTAATTTGACCCATTTAAAGTATAATTAAGTCCTTGCACTTAATTAAATCGTTCAATTAGACCCAAATTAATTCTTAAACATAATTAAAATTTAATTTGGCCAATGATTAAATCAAATTGGCCTATTAAAAGTTTAATTATGTCCTTGGACTTAATTTTTATGCAAATTCGTCCAATAATCATTCAATCTTACCTTGAATTTGCATTTTTATTTTATTTTTGGGTATAATGGGGTACAATCAGGCCTTAAATTTCCTTTAAAATTGCAGTTGTATTCCCCGGCCTGCTTTCTCTACTTTTCCATCCTTTATTTGATTTTTTTTTTTAAAAGTTAATTTTAGGGAATAACCCGGAATTGGGTTATGATAGGGCTCCATAGAGTTTTTTTATTTTTTTTTCAATAGGATTTTTCACTTCTTTTTAAAATAACTCGTGATATCTCGTGTATTTTTTTTTAATTTCTCTTTTTATAGACATTTTTTTCATTTAATTTAATTTAATTAAATAAATAAATATAAGCATGTGATGCTGATTTCATAATATTTTGAAATACAAACTAAAAAAAATTGTATTGGGTAGACATCGTTTTATTGGCATGGATAATCATTTGATTAAATACAAAATTTATTCAAATAAATTATTAAACACAACAAGATATATGCTTTGTGTTGTGATATCAAATATTTTAATATTTATTAACAAGATATTTCGATAAAAAAATCTATCTAATATTTATAGACACAAAAATATAGGTTTTACACTTGCAAAATATTATGTCGGGTGTAAATCAATTTTCTTGTGAGTAGGGCCCTCTTCCTGCATTCAATTGCTTTCATTTGACATGCGAAGCAGGGCGTTCCTCTAATTGGTGTTTACTAGTATGCTTTCTTATTATTATAGAATGTAACTATATAGAAGATATTATAGGTATATTTCTATGTTGTAATCTCTACTATTAGTATTGTATATTACTCTACACATATGTATAGAAAATGTTGGCTAACCAATAGGTTAAGCCTCCAGGTTTTGTTGATTCTACTCTCCCCCCTCTCATGTGTGTAGATTGCATAAGTCTCTATATGGTTTAAAATAGACTCTGCGAGCTTGGTAAACTCGTGTAAATGACTTCCTGCTATCTATTGGTTTTCGTGCATATAAAGTGGATACCTCATTATTTATCTTCTCTGTTGGTGCTGATATTTGTTATCTTCTAGTCTATGTTGATGATATTCTACTTACGGGTAGCAACTCTCTTCTGCTTCACCGCCTCATCCAGTTACTAAGCTTAAAATTTAAGCTTCGCGACTTGGGTACTGTTCATTACTTTTTGGGTATTGAGGTTCAGTCTACCAGTATGGGTCTTATGCTACGACAACATAAATATACACTTGATATCCTCACTCGGGCTAGTATAACATCATGCAAACTTGTTGATACTCCTATCTCTACATCTAAAACTATCATACTACCCTATCCTTTGTGTTGTTACCCAAATTTTGACTCACTTTTTTAATAAAAATTTCAGAAAATAAAAAAATAGCAAAAAACAACAAAAATCCAAAAATATATATTTTTAATATATTTGCGTCATTTTTAGCATTTTCAACATCGTCTAAAAAAGAATTTAAATTTTCAAAGGTTTTTCAAACGTGTTCGACTTTTCACGCGTCATTTTTTAAAATCATTGATTTTCCTCATTTAGTCAACGTTGATATTGCTCATTTTTAAAAAATACAAAAAAATTAGGAAAAATCAAATTTACAAAAAAAGGAAAGAAGTTGAGGGACCAAACAATATTTTGCCTATAAATAGTAGCCTTCAACACACACAAAAGGGAGGGGGCAATTTTGCATATTTAGAGGGAACACAAGAAACCCTAACCCTAAAAACCCATCTCCTTCAAACCAGCCGGTGGCACCCCACTACTTAACAAACAAAATAGTAGTCGCACCCCACTGGTTTTTGATTTTCTTCTTCCCTGGCCGCTCCTTTTCTCAAGCCGCAGCCCCTCCTCTCTTTTGGCAAAGACAAACCAAAACTGCCATCACCGTTCCTCCCATCCCCCCCCCCCCCCCCCCCCCCCAGCCATCTGACCCTGAGCTCCTCTCACAGCCCTCATTTCCATAGAGCCCCCCTCACTTTTTCCCTTCCTCAAACCAGAGAGCCTTCACGCTCCCCTTCCACCTCAGCCGCTAGCCATAGACTAGCCTCTAACAGCACCTACAGTCGCTCCCCACGCCTTTAACAATGACACCCCTCTCGTCCGCTCCTCTTCCTTGCCGATGACTTGAAACAGAGAAGAAAGTGAAGCCCAGAAAACAGATATGTTGGAAGCAGATATAAAAAAAAATTAGAAGGAAAGGGGAAAGCTTGTTGTTGCGTTTTGTTCTTTTTGCAGGTGACAGTGGTTGTCAACGTCAGTGCAGGAAGGGAAAGGGAGAAGAAGTTGAGCCAGACCCACCCATTTTCCGTCTTTTTTACTGCAGCGCGTGAACCCATGCGCTACCACTATTCCTAAAGTGCCAGAAGTCTTCCACTACTCTGAATTTTGGGGGGTTTATTTTGTAAATTTTAAATTGTTTAATGTAATTTTTGTTTAGTTTTGAATTTTTATAGTTTGTATTCTAAATGTAAAAAAAAATATAGTGAAAGTGAATGTGCTGTTTGTATTTTTTTTATGGATGTTTTTTTTTAATGATAAAATTGCAAAGAATAAAGAAAAATTTAATATTTTGATTTCCTCACGGTTAAGGATTATGAACTTATACGTAAGTCGTATTTCTACTATCCGATGAAAGAACAAAATTTTTAAAACTTTTTTATCACATAAAAATCATGAAGCAGCTTACCTTAGGTAGGATGCGTTAGGGGTGCTAATACCTTCCCTGATCACAACCAATCCCTCACTCATGAATCTCTGACAAGACCAGTACATTCGAGTTTCTTAGTAACCCTCAATGAAATACTAGGTGGCGACTCCGAATGAATCAAGCAAATGGAACGAAAAATCGCCAAACGACGCCGCGCGCACACATGCAACACTTTGTTTTCTAATGCTACCCACTTTTGTTAAATTGTGGGTGCTCTTCAATATCTCACTTTTACGAGACTAGATATTAACTTTGCTGTTATCTCCACCATTACTATTGTATATTGCCCTACACACACACATATAAATATATATATAAAAGGTTGGCTAACTAATAGGTTAAGCCTCTTAATTATTCTCAACTCTTATTAATTGAGATATCTAGATAGTCACTTGTGGTTCCAACCAAGGGCATTTGTATATTTTTATTGGGTTTTTTTTTTTCTCATCAGGGTGTTCTGTTTCCAATTTTGTAATTTAATAAATATAAGTAATATTAAAATAGTAATTGATGAGTGCATGTTAGTGCATGGGTATGTGATAGATAGTTTTTTTGGTTTAGTGCTCACAATCTTTTTTTATTTTTCTTCTTATTTTCTCTTACCTTTAAAATTTCAAAGTATGTTTTTAATTTGTTATTTTTTTTTATTTGATTCTTATTTTTTTTTTATTACTTGTTTTATTTAGAATAATTTATAAAATTAAAATTCTTTAACAATTTTATCCGCCTTCAGTTTTTGAAATAATGTCTCACAATCAACAAAACACTATCAAACTTGTGGATTTGGAATAATTCCAGAGTTACATTCATTCCAGAAGCAGGGACTACTCTGCTTTCTCATCAATTTTAAAGAGTCTCGCACTCATCACGGTGTGATAATTTTGAAGAGTGTCGCCTTCGTCACGGCTCCTCAGTCGCACATGATGGAGGAGAACTGTCTCTGTATACTAGTCTGCTTTCTCGTCAATTGACATATCTAGTTAGTCACTTGTGGTTCAAACAAGGGAACGGTGTTACATTCAATTCAATTGGGTATTGGTTTCCTTTGACGTGAGAAGCAGGGCGTTCCTCTAATAGGCTGTTTACTAGTATGCTTTCTCATTAATTGAGATATCTAGTTAGTCACTTGTGGTTCAAACCAAGGGCATTTGTATATTTTCATTGGGTCTTTTATTTTTTTATCAGGGTTGTTTATTTCCAATTTTATAATTTAATAAATATAAAATAATATTAAAAAAAATAGTTAAGGAGTACAGGATAGTGCGTGAGCAATTCCCGCACACTTCAGGCAGATACAAGGATGTTCATTGATCAATTGCCGCCGTGGATGAGGCGGCATGTGTGGCAGATAACTTTTTAGTTTGGTGCCGACAACTTTTTTTATTTTTTCTCTTCTAAATTTTTATGTGTGGCCCTTTAAAATTTTAAAGCATGCCTTCAATTTTTTATTTTTTTGGATTTGGTTTCTATTTTTTTATTAATTTTTTTATTTAAAATAATTTATAAAATTAAAATTCTTTGACAATTTTATCTCCTTCAGTTTTTGAAATAATGTCTCACAATCAACACAACATTATGAAACTTGTGGATTTGGAATAATTCCAGAGTTACATTCATTCCAGAAGCAGGGACTACTCTGCTTTCTCATCAATTTTGAAGAGTCTCGCACTCATCACGGTGTGATGATTTTGAAGAGTCTCGCACTCATCACGGTGTACTGCAGGAGGAGAACTGCCACTGTTGGTTGTTTACTAGTCTGCTTTCTCATCAATTGAGATGTCTACTTGGTTCCAACAAGGGACCGGTACTGTTACATTCAATATTCAATTGGGTGTTGGTTTCATTTGACGTGAGAAGCAGGGCGTTCCTCTAATTGCCCTTGTCACTTGTGGTTCAAACCAAGGGCATTTGTATATTTCATTGGGTTTTTTTTTTTTTTTATCAGGGTCGATTATTTCTAATTTTATAATTTAATAAATATAAATAATATTAAAAAATAGTTGATGAGTGCAGGTCAGTGCATGTACGATCTCCGCACACTTCAGGTGACAGACCCAATTTTATAATTTATTTTTTTATAAATATAAATAAATTATAATTTAATAATTTGATATTCATTGTCAAATGTCATCGTTGATGAGACGGTGCGTGTGGAAGATGGTTGTTACAAACTTCTCTTTTTCTTTTTCTTTTTTCTCTTCTTGATTTTCACATGTTCCTCTGTTTGGCTGTTTACTAGTCTGCAAATTTAACACTATATATTAAGTGACAAACACAGTCTTTTTAAAATATAGAGTGTTTCTTGCTTACCTCAAATCTCTTAAAAGATACTGAAAAAGATTTAAATCGACGCATCTCGGCAATGGGGAGTCGTATGCCCTTTGCTATAATTACCTTCACCCTCGTCATCTTCCTCTATGGCAAGTAGTTTTACAATATTACATATATTAGATTCTTGCATGCAAAACTCTATTATGCATATTATTCACTTTGATTATTCTCCTTGCTCTTACATATATATATTTTCTGTTTGCATATGCAATATTAATTACTTTTCATTATTCAATGGATTTCGTGAATCCAATAAACATATCTAGAACGGAGTGGCCGGATAAAAAAAATATATATCTATTAAAAAATAAACCTGGTTATGTTATCTTTTTAAAAGAAAAATAAGTGAATTAATGCAAGATTTTAAATATTGAATAATGTACGGACGTCTAGTCACATAGAGAAAACGAAGGCCAAGTCTTATATTCAAGTCCTATTCTTTTTATATGAAAAAAAATATAATAGATTCACATAAATTAGCATGAAACAAGAGTTTGATGTATTTAAAACTTGTTTGTGTTTTTATTTGAATCGACCAAGATTTAATTATTGATATCAACAAAAATAAATCTTGCGCAGCTTGCACGCATGCAGGAGCTCAATCTGTGACTTTCGACTTCACAAACAAGTGTCCATACACAGTCTGGCCAGGAACTCTAACGGCTGCTGGCGGTCCGTCTTTATCTTCAACTGGCTTCACATTGGCAACGGGTGCTTCATCTTCGCTGAGTGTCCCTGTCAATTGGTCTGGCCGCTTGTGGGCCAGAACGCAATGCTCTACAGATGCCTCGGGAAAGTTTGTTTGTGCTACTGCTGACTGTGCCTCTGGTGTCATAGAATGCAATGGAGCCGGTGCGATCCCACCAGCATCCTTGGCAGAATTTACTCTAAGCGGTGATGGTGGGAAAGATTTTTACGATATAAGCCTTGTTGATGGCTTTAACATCCCAATTTCGGTAACCCCGCAAGGAGGTTCTACTGGCTGCCCTTCTACAAGCTGTGCAGCTAACGTGAATGCTGTTTGTGATCCTAGTTTAGCAGTGAAAGGTTCAGATGGGACTGTGATTGCCTGCAAGAGTGCGTGTTTGGCATTTAACCAGCCGCAGTACTGCTGCACAGGAGACCATAATACAGCTGACACATGTCCTCCTACCCAATATTCGAAGACTTTCAAGCAGCAGTGTCCTCAAGCTTATAGTTATGCTTATGATGATAAATCGAGCACGTTTACTTGTCCTAGTGGAGGCAACTATTTGATTACCTTTTGTCCATGATCAAATGTATGTGGTGGTTCACAACTCTTTCTTTTTATGGAAAGAGTTGGAGGACAACACATTTAAAATATGTTTTTATGATAATTAATAAAGAAATGGAATAATAGATTTGGGATTGACATATCCCAAAAGGATCGATTATCAATTTTCATGCTGTTGATATGGTAGAACTGTATGGTGTATGCCATTCATTATAAATTAACGATATTTTCAGTTCATTGGTCAAGGTAGCAATCCTTCAACTAGCTTGTATGTACTAACTACTAAGTAGACCTAGTGTCGAATTCAATCTCAAAACATTGTCGTTACCTTTGTTTCCCGAGTTAACTTGTCATCAGGTGCTAATCTTTCTATGGAATTTAAATCTAAGCATGTGATGCTCATTTTATAAATAAAATTAGCTCATTTTATTTTAGTTATCACCATAATATAACCTGAATTGACTTAAAAATTTATGAATATGAAATCCATTGAGAAACTAAGAATTCACTAAGCAATCAATGCATGCACAAGGTGATTGTTTTAAACCATAAAAAAATGTTTTACTTTGCGAATATGGTTTGGGGATTGTGGATCAATAAAGTCAAGAGCCTAGGTTCAAGGTTGTCAAAAATATTTTTTGACACGACATGAAAAATATAATATAAACTCAGATCGTAAAATCGTAAAATCATAAATAATTTTTTTAACTAATTATATATTGATAATTCTAGTCAAGAAATTAAATTACATTAAAATCTGATAAAATGAGTCAATAATATTATAATCAATGAGAGAGATAGATAGTATCAATCAATAAATTAATGACATGGAGAAATAAAAAGTCACATAACAAAAATTTTCAATACAGGGGAATCACTGAAAGGTAGGAAGTACATATAAACCTAGTGACAACCTGGTTGTTCCCATCACAATAAGTCTTGATAGACCCCTTTTGGGTTGCAAGCTAATAAGTTTAAATTAGTAATTAACTAACATAAATTCAATAATAAAACAACCTCCTAAACAATGTATACTGCGCTAGAAAAAAATTTAAATTAAAAATAATTATTTAAAATTAAATAAATAAAATAGAATAATAAAAAAGTCTTCATGTTAAAATTCCTCTATGTAACCTGAATCTTCTATTTTTGCATATTCTTGGTAGATTTGAGTCCTGATTTCAAATATGTCATTCTCCTCTCGTTTGGATGAATTATTGGGCCTACGTATATAGTTGGAAAGCTCATAATTCATTGTATTAAAATAAACAAATTAATTTTTTTAGTATTTTTGAAACTTAGGCCAAATCCCTGTGGATTTAATAAACTTGTTTTTAAATATGAAAGTGTAAAAAATGATGTGGAAAACCAAAAAAATAGTTGCAAAATGGCTCTTCAAAACTTGAAAAATAATTAAAATTAGACTAAGATATGTTTGACAAAACAAAAAAAAAAATTAAGAAAAGAAAATAAAGGCCATGAAAAATATGTTTGGTCATATTTACCACACATGTCCTTGGTGAAAAAGAAAACTTAAAATTTGTCATAAGAGCGTGTTTGTGCCTTAAGGACCCATGAAAGCCTTTTTTCTTTTCTTTTCTTTAATATTCTTAAACCCGTGATAAACCTATTTCTATATATATCGACCTACTTAACTTTAGAAAAGAGAAATATAGCTGTACGAGCATTGACGAAAAGCCATGGGACAGTAAAAAGAAATGAACGAGAAATCCTTGCACATACCGAATCTTCTTCAACCAAAAATCATTTTATCTACGGCTTGGCCAATAATTATGCACAGCCAGAGGACTGGATCTTTTGAACATAAAAATCATGCACGATAGTTCATGCATCATCGTTAACCAGGGATCCAAAGCAAGGTAGCCATCATCTCATGTAAAGGAAACATACATCCAAAGCCCAAGCATGGTATGGAAAAACTCCCTGACAGTCCTATGCATTTTTATTTTCAAAAGACAAAAAAAAGAAGAAGGAAAACCTATGACCCCAATAGTTATCAACATCTTTTTCCACCTTCTCATATCGTTCTTGAACTTTAACCTTGGGTAAGAGCATTCTTAATTAACTAGGCAAGGTCTTAACATGACCTTACGACATGCAATCAAGTTTTCAAGACCATATGCGTTTGAAGCAAAAATCACACCCCTTACAACACTATATGTTAACTTCATAGCACATAAAGGAAAAACGGGAGCTTGCCTTTGCAGTAGCATGCACATGTAAAAGATTACAACTACATGAGAATAAGTAGAAGCTTTATACCTTGAGTGATTATGATGGAGGCAGCTCCACTGGATATCCCGTACCTCATCTTCACTCTTTTTTGAGTGGCTAGTGCTTGAATAAAGCTAAGTCCAGAGAGGTCAGAGGCAAGAATGTAGAACGAGCACGCTGAAGATGCACATGGACGATGTGAGTGGGCTCCTGGCCTGCCTTGGGTTATGATTCCAGTAATGAACACCTCAGGTTAATGGTACTGTGGAAGCAGCGGCTATGGTTCCTTGAGTCAACGTGGGGCAAGATAGAAGTTACTCGAGGGTGGCGAAAAGAGACAGCGCTGATGAGAGAGGCTGTATTGTTTTTTTTTTTTTTTTTGTTTCCAGTTATAGCTAGAAGGTGGCTTGAAAATGATGATATAATTTTTTTAGTTTTGTTTTGGTAAAGAAGAAGCTCGCTAATGGGTGTGTGTGTTGTGTATGGGAACTTTTTGGCTACCCTTTGAAAGGAAACGGGTCATCTGATTTTGAAAAATGGCAGTGAAGTTTTTCAGCCCCATTTTCGTCTTCTTCTTCTTGTTTTCTCTCTCTCCTCCCCACTCTTTATGATTAAGATTTGGTGTGAGCTTTATAGAAGACGAGCATGTTGTACCAAATATATACAATAATGATGAAGGGTCAAAATCGACCCAAAGAAATCAAAGGATATGATTGTTTCACCTATAAAAATTCTAGAACCTGCCCCGTTGCTTATAAATAGAAAGGCAAGGTAAGAAAAAGGAGGAGGTGTAGAAAAACACTCTAGCCTCCATAGAAAAATTTGAGAGAGAAAAAAAAGAGTGGGTAAGAAACCGTAGTGACCCTCGAAGAAAAACTTAAGATAGAGAAAAGAAAAAAGGCAAGACAGTCTTGGCTCAAGCTGGGGGACAGAAACACTCGGTTCTTTCACATTTCAGCAAAAAATAGGGGATGCAAAAACTATATTCGTCAGCTCACATACAACGGGAAGATTCTCTCCAGTCCAAATGAAATCAAAGAAGGAGCCAAAGCATATTTCTCAAACATCTACTCTGAATCTTTGACTACAAGACCCACGATGGGCAGTGTAGACTTTATGAAGCTCAGTGAAAACCAAGCAGTCTGGCTTGAAAGAGAGGTTACTATAGAAGAGGTTCATCTGGCCATATTCAGCATGAAGGCTCCAAAGCCCCAGGACCGGATGGGTTCAACTTTAATTTTTATAAGAAATTCTGGGAGCTAATGCAACATGACCTGTTCACAATGGTTCTTGAATTCTTCAGGAGAGGCTACCTTCCTAAAGGTATTAACACCAGTTATATTGCTTTAATTCCAAAAGTTACCGGCAGCTCCTTTTTAATGACTATAGACCTATTAGTTTATTAAATATTAGTTTATTAAATGGGCTATATAAAATTATTGCTAAGATTCTCGCCACCAGACTAAAAGCAGTTATGCAGAGTGTGGTTAGTCCCTCCCAGTCAGCTTTCATTGCTGGCAGAAACATTCTGGACTCAGTCCTTATTGCCAATGAAATGCTGGATTCCATGAAATCTCGAAGCTGTCAAGGTTTCCTTCTTAAACTTGATTTCAGAAAAGCGTTTGATACTGTGTCCTGGTCCTATCTTAATGATGTTATGGGTTACATGAATTTTGGTGCTCGTTGGAGGAAATGGATTATGGCATGTAAACTTCAAATGGGTAATGGTAATCATGTTAAACTTTGGTTAGATACTTGGTTGACTGGCTTTTGCTTAGCTAATTCTTATCCGGCCCTCTTCCACCTGTCCTCCTCCAAATCAGGGTTTGTTAGTCAGATGGGATACTGGTTAGAGGATACTTGGTATTGGAATCTGAAATGGAGAAGGTCCCTCAAAGCTACTGAGACCCTGATGGTTCAAAGATTAATGTCTGATCTTAATCTTGCAGCTATTCATCGATTGAAAGAAGACAGGTTGTTTTGGGAGTGGGGGAAGGACGGAGACTATACTGTCATTTCTTGTATGCTTGCCCTTGAAAGAATCAGGTATGCTGGTTCTACAACTTATGTCACAAATGTATGGAAATCCATTTGCCCTCCAAAAACAGAAATGACTTTATGGTTGGCCTTAAATGAAGGCCTTTGCACAAAAGCCTTCCTGGTGAAGAGGCACGTTCTAAGCCCTCAGGAGGACAGGTGTCCTTTTTGTGAGCAGCATTCAGAAACTGTATCCCACATCCTCTTGCATTGCCAAGTGGTTTGGAAACTATGGAACAAAATTGTAGCTTGGAGAGGTTTGAGCTGGGTAATGCCGTATGGCCTTGACGACCTTCAATGTCAATGGCTGGGTCTTTTGCAGGGCAACCACTATAAGTTTGAAAGATTTGTTTGGGGGGGCTTTATGTTTAGCATTATCTGGACTATATGGAATGCGAGGAACAACTTGATATTTGAGGATCAAAAGCCAATATGGGAAGATATCCTATGACTTTTGTTTTACTTTGCTGCAGGATGGATCGGGAATCTCAACTCTTCCTTTTGGTATACTGGTGCTGATCTATACTGGTCTGCTTAATTTCTGATTTAGTGTGGGTTTGTTTTTCCTTGGCCAAATAGTAGGGTTATAGGTTTTCTTGTATTTATTTATTGTAATTAGGCTGATGCCTAGGCTACAATCTATGTAGCTAAAGCTAAAGCTCTGCTCACACTGTTCATGCTTTCTCTTTTTATTATATATATATTCTCGATTTCACCCAAAAAAAATAGAGAAAAGAAAAAAAAATGGAGTGAAAGTGTAGAAAAAAAAATAGTTTTCTTCTTCTCTAAAACGTAGCCACCAAAGCAAGTGAAGAACATATGAGAATCTAAGAATTAATTGTTCATTTTAGTAATTAAGTAAATATTTATATTTTAGCTTAATAACAAAATTAAAATGAACTTACACACTTAATTTTGTATATATATAGGATTAATATCTGTTCAAGATTCAGTAGGTTCAAACTATTCAAATCTGGTATTTAAGTTGAACCAGTCGACCGCTTGGTAATACCAAGTGAACCGGTCTACCACTTATTCATCCGTGATAAACATCTGAGAAATTATAGGAATCGATCGACCAATCGGCTTGACCAATCTGAATCGGTTGATTGGTTCAGCCATCAATGGAGCTACAACGACTAAAAATGACTGGTTTGTTTTGGAAACTTATAAACAACTCTCATTATTGTTAAAATAAAAGAGGATTCTGAATATACATATTATAGAAGCTGTTTTAAGAATTGAGCATTCATATTCTAGCACTAGAGCATTTATTTTCATACTCATGACACTTTATAAAGACCTTTAAATCATCTAAATGCTATTGAGTAAGTTATGGAGATACTAGAATTTAAATTATATCATCTACTCTTTGAGATCATCCTTGTAATCCTTTGAGAGTTAGGATAAAACTCTTGGTATTGGTAAGGGAACATCACCAAGGAAATTTTTTGAAAAGAGCATATCTTCAAAAGGGAAAAATCTTGGTGTGAATTCATCAAGTGGTGAAAAATCTTGAAAAGAAATGATCTTCAAGTGGTTAAAAATCTTGGTGTGGATTCATCAAATGAAAATTCTAATCTTCAATTTGGACTAGTGAAAGAAAAAAATACACAAGACCAATTTGGTGCTTGAGATGTGTATATAAACTCGCTAAACCACATTAAAAACCGAGTTTACTATTTCTATCCCTTTACTCTTTACTTTACACAATCTAATTATATTGTTGGTTAATTGTGTTTAATTGAATTAATTTTAATATTTGTTATTATTAGTGGAACACCTAATTCACCTCCCCTTAGGTGTTTGCTTGAATCCTAGAGCAACAACAACTACTCCCTCCAACTAATGATAGCAGTTGCCAATGACATACACTATTAATGCTAGCAGCAACATCGATCACGAATATCACAACCAAAACAACTCAAGTCAAGACCAAAATCCAACCATCCCCTTTCTCAATTGTCGCTTGTGGTGCGACATCATAGTGAATGTCCTCCTAGAATTCCATATTGCCATGTGGTGTGGGGGAAATGGACAGGATAAAGAATTCTCGTCTTTTAGCCTTAGAAAGAGAGAATGAGAGTCACTACCTAATATTTTGGTCACTAGGAACCCCAACTACTCTCAGAGATTGGGCACAAGGATTGATTGTGTAAAGGGAAGGAATTAGCACCCCTAATAAATCTTATGTAAGGTAAGCTGCATTGTCTGATATAACTAGAGTATTATTGTGTTTTCTAATTGTTGGTCTATCTAAGGTTTAAGAAAAGTCCTCTTTAGTAAGGAGATCTTTATCATATCAGGTAAAAACATAACCGTTCTAATGTCTATATATAAAAAAACTACCTTTTTAATATCGGGAACACATTTTATATATAAAAATAAAATATATTTTTTGATTTTTTTGAAATATGGGCGTAGTTCTGATGGCTTTAATAAACTGGTTATTAAAGCTCAAAATGCATGCTAACACATATTTTTCTTTTTTAATTTTATTTTGCATGAAAATACGATATGAGATATTTTTTATATATATATTTTGAGAGAATTGGTCGTATGCATGAAAACAAGGCATTTTTTTTGTTTTAATACCAGACTTGTATTTTTACAACATTTCGGAGAAATCTGGGGGAATTTAATACCAAATTTATATTTTTACAGTATAAAAATACAAACTAATATTAATCAAAATTGGTAGAAAAATACGCGAGAAGATTAGAAATTTTTTAAAAGGTTTTTTTGAATTTTTTTAGAACTTTTTATTTTTTTGTTTAATATATAATATTATTATTATATTATAAAAATACATTGGGTGGGCCCAACCCAATTATATGGGCTGAGCCCACCTTGGTTGAGCTGAGATTCAGCCCAAAAGAAACTGGGTCGAGGTTAGCCGAAAAAGAAACTAGGTCAAGGTTGGCCTAACAGAGTTAGGCCAATACCAGCCCAAAACAAGGGTGGACCAATTTCGGCCCAACATACTCTATTCTAGGGGGACTGGGCCGGACCCGACCCAATCATTTTAGTCTAGGCCGGAACTGATCTAGCCTAGTAAACTTATAGAGGGTTTAATTGTAAGAATAAAAGTTCAGAGGTCAAATTACCATTTTTAAAAGTTGATTTGGTCAAATCAGGGGCTTAATTGCATAAATATCAAAGTTTGATGGCCAATTAGGGACTTGATTGAAGAAATCCGAAACGAAAGACCAAACTGGAAAAGGCGCGTAAATAGAGTTACTAAAATTGTCTAAATCAGGGGCTAAATTGGATAATTGAAAGTTTATTGACCAATTAAGGGTCAAATGGCATAAATTCGAGACCAAGGATCAAAGTGAAAAAAGAGGCCAACTTTAGGACTGACATCCAATTTTGGCAGGGACGTAATTGAACTGATTCTTAAAATCAAAATTGTAATTCAGGACTTGATTGAATAAATAAAAAATTGAGGACTGATTTGGAAATTAATACATTTTGGCGCCATTTTCTTTTAAATGAAACGACACATTTTGTTCAAAACGATATTGTTTCATGCACTGTTCAATAAAAAAAAGTTCAAAATAATTTTGTTTTGAATGGCACTATGTGTCTTCTTCTTCCCTAACGTGCAAAGGCAGGGGAAGAACGTTTTTCTTCCCCTCCTTTGCAGCTTTCATTTCTCTCTCTCCCAAAAACCCAAAACCCCAACACAACCCACACCCCTTTATGGCTTACCACCATGATGAAAAAGCCAAGAGAGCCATTCCCTGTAAGTGGCTCTAGGGGTAGGCCACCATAGCCACCCTACCCCTACACCATGACTGGACAAGGATAGTAGCCCTCTCTCCCCCTTTTCCATCTTATAAATACTAGGGTGAGAGAGGAGCTGGAGGGGAGACGAGTGAGATTATAGAGAGGAGAACAGAGTAAAATAGAAAGAAAGAGAGAAATAGAAAGGGAAAGAAAAGGAGAGCAGAAGGAAACAAGGGAAAGGATAGAGAGAGAGGGAGAAAGGGAAGGGAAGGTGACACGACCAAAGAGTTGATGTCTTCTGCCAAGTGCAAGAGTGTCGAAGTAATAAATAACTCGGCAAGACCGGGGTAGAACTACATAGAGGTTAACTATAATAATAATAATAATAATAATAATAATAATAATAATGAGGACTTTGAGATGTAAGATTGATTTAAAGATTAAACAGTGATAAAAATAACTGTCAAGGTTAGAGGATCCACTAATGGTATTTCAAACAAGTATAGTATAAACTCTTATTATTCAACTGGAAACCACACACAAAGGAGGTTTCAATCGGATTATAAATTGTTAACATGATTACATTAGCTATCTTATTCGAATAATGCTAATACTTGTAAATGTTGTCAGATATTCATGATTATAACTTATGTTAACAACAAATCAAGTTCCTTTCATAGCACATGTGTCGGTTATACCATACGGTTTGGGCTATGAAAGTGCCAAGTATTTTTTGTACCAAGGGTTATAGAACATAAATCTAGATTAACCATTTAACAAGCAAAGTATTAAAAGTGAATAAGATAACAAATACAAAACATGTTAGTATCAAACATTAAAGTCCATATTGAGTTTATACTATACTTATTTTTATACTATTAGTGTAACCTTTTCACCTTGACAAAATTAACTTAGCTAAACATCATGAAGAAGAAAAACATAAATAAACAATATAAGAACATGAACATGATATAAGTTAACTAAGAATAGTAAAGGAAATGGAAAGCATAAACAAGAGATTGATATAACATAAAATAAAACTTGAACATTAAAATAAAAAGAGAGAGAGAGTGATCTTAATCTGAAAACCAAAATGTCTAAATGTATGGTAAATGCCTCCTTTTATAGTCTAAAATTCAGAACTATTGATTTGATGACTAATTATTGAGTGGATGGTCACCTCTTGACTTGGTGACAACCATTGTCTTCTTGTTTGAACAAAACATTATTGCTAACGTCAGAATTTGAACAGATAGTCTACATGAGCGTTCTGGGCATTTGTCTTAGCTTTTCAACAAAACAAGAATGAGCTCATTTGGATATCTAGAACTCTAGATATGAGCTGAACACTGAACAGTGTTTGGGTTGCAAGAGAGATTCCGACTTCTCTTTTGTTGCTACAATTTGAACTTGAAAACGGCCCATTTGAATTTGGACTCTTCATGAAAGTTGTAGGCCTATGTCTTAACTTTCCATCTATATAAACCAGACCTAAATCCAAGTTCTACAGCTCTAGTTATGATCCAATAACCGAATGGTGTTCTAGTTTGAATTGAACCATCATCTCTTCTTTAAGCTTAGCGCTCTTTTTGTCTTTTCACTTTCAATAGTTAAACACATCAATCAATCCTTTAAAATGTGAGATTTGCCTGCATTCAAAATGAGCATTTACCATAAATCAAAGATATCTTATGTTATTGTACTTGCTATTATAAAACATGCTCAAGTTAGGGAATTTAATGATATTTTAAGTGCAATATGATGATATAAAACTTTAATGAAAATACACTTTTAAGTACTAATAACTATGTCATTAGGTCAAGCCTCTCAATTATCACAAACCTTGTTTCAACTATAAGTATTTCATTTTCTTACTAACCTCACTTTCAACTTTCTTTTTAAACTCTAAAGCTTTGCTAAGGTTTTAGATCTTTCTTTCATGAAATGCACCAGATATACCTGGGGTAGTCAATGATAAATGTCACCACCATATAGAGATATCCACTGATTGATGCCTCATTTATTTTTCCAATACATCTAGGTGGATGAGCTTTATGTTAGTGTATATATTTAATTTATTAATAAAGATTTTTTTTATTTTTAATATTCATTAAATATTTGATTAATGAATTTAATATTTGATAATGAGTCTATAGTAAGGATAAATTCATTAAAACAAAAATGCTTCACAAAAAAAATTATAAAATTGTCCTGATCTGAAACAAAATTTAAGCATTATAAATATAAAGAGAGAGAGAGAGTAAGAGCATAATCTTATCGGAGAACTAAAATATCTAAATACATAACAAGGTAAAAATTTAAAACCAAGATCCCACCAGCATCCTTGGCAGAATTTACTCTAAGCGGTGATGGTGGGAAAGATTATTACGATATAAGCCTTGTTGATGGCTTTAACAATATCCCAATTTCGGTAACCCCGCAAGGAGGTTCTCCTGGCTGCAGTTCTACAAGCTGTGCAGCTAACGTGAATGCTGTTTGTGATCCTAGTTTAGCAGTGAGGGGGCCAGATGGGACTGTGATTGCCTGCAAGAGCGCGTGTTTGGCATTTAACCAGCCGCAGTTCTGCTGCACAGGAGAGTACAGTACACCTGACAAATGTCCTCCTAACCAATATTCGATGATCTTCAAGAAGCAGTGTCCTCAAGCTTATAGTTATGCTTATGATGATAAATCTGTTATATTTGAGAAAATATAAATTGATGCACTTAGAACACTGGGAGTAATTGATCTATATATTCAATAGAAACAGTGGCTATAAATAGCCTTACAATGCAGGATAAAATCAAATAACAACCCACGAAGTTCATGCCCTAAGATCGTGGTGAATGACTAAGTCTTGTAACAGTAAATGTGATCTTCTCCCTAATAGACAGGAGACTTATTTGCAATGCTATGGCTAAGTCAACATCTAATTTTATCATCCTCCCTTAAACTGCATGTGCAAGCAGTTTATTCAGTGTATTCACAAACACCCATTAAGTATCGTAATTTCAAAAAAACTTCAATCTTCAAAGGCTTAGTCATGATATCTGCAATTTGATCATGAGTAGAATAATATGTTAGTTCTATAACTTCGTCCTTGACCAGATCACGGAGAAAATGAAAACGAATGTCGATGTGCTTGCTACGTCCATGCATAACTGGATTTTTTGAAAGTTTGATGGCCGAGATATTATCGCAATATACAACCGTCGGTCTGGACTGTGTATAATTTAGACTTTTTAGAATTCTCCTCAGCCAGATGACTTGGCAAGCGCTAGATGCTGCAACAATAAATTCAGCTTCTGTAGTAGAAAGGGTAACTACTGGTTGTTTCTTTGAAGACCAGGATACTGCAGTTGAATTCATCATAAAAACATAACCAGAAGTACTTTTTCTATCATTTTGATCTCCCGCGTAATCACTATCTGTGTAACCGAACAATTCAGCAACTCCTCCCTTCTTATAGAACATCCCAAAACTGGTTGTGCCTTTTATATACCTTAGAATCCTCTTTGCCGCCATAACATGAGATTCTGTGGGGTGCTCCATGTACCTGCTGATCAGACTCACAGCAAACATCAAATCAGGACGTGTGGCAGTAAGGTACATAAGACTCCCCACCATTTGCTTGTAAAGGGTGCTATCGACTTGAACTCCTCCTTCATCTCTTGTCAGTTTAAATCCAGGAATAATTGGATTTTTCACTGAGTTGCACTGACTCATATGAAATCTCTCAAGAATTTCATGAGCATATTTGCGTTGGCATATAAATATGCCATCATCCTTCTGCAATACCTCGATGCCTAGAAAATATCTCATTTTTCCAAGATCAGTCATGTCGAATTCAGTCATCATGGATTTCTTGAATTTATTGAACATACCTTCATCATTCCCAGTAAATATGAGATCATCAACATAAAGACAACTGATCAAAATTTTACCTCCATCTCCAATTTTAATGAACAAGGTATGTTCATGTGGACATTTGTTGAAGCCTTCTTGCACAAAGTATGACTCTATGCGACTATACCAAGCGCGGGGAGCTTGTTTTAGTCCATACAATGCTTTCTTTAGACGATAAACTTTTGATTCATGCCCCTTTTTTTCATAGCCTGGAGGTTGATCTACAAACACCTCTTCATTAATTTCGCCATGCAGGAAAGCGGATTTGACATCAAGTTGAAAAATGTCCCAACCTTTATGCGCTGCAAGAGAGATTACCATGCGAATCGTATCTAGCAGTGCCACGGGTGCAAAGACTTCAGCGTAGTCAATCCCATATTGTTGACTATACCCCTTAGCAACTAGACGTGCTTTATATTTATCAACCTCCCCGAGCTCATTGAATTTTGTTTTAAAAATCCATTTGATTCCTACAGTTTTAGCCCCCGGTGGCAGATCAGTTAATTCCCACGTCTGGTTTCTCTCTATTGCACAGATTTTAGCATTCATAGCCACCCTCCACTTGTCATCTTTCACGGCATCATCAAAGGATGATGGGTCATTGTCGGTGAACAATGCCAGATTTCCAAAGTGCAAATCGACTGCCACGTCGTCTGCTCTCCCCAAATGAACGTCGTCTGCCACGTTGTCTGCTCTCCCCGAGTGAATGTCGTCTGCCACGTCGTCTGCATCACCAAAATCACTTCCCATTTCATATTCTCTCATCCATCGGGGCTGTCTTCTGCTTCTTCCTCGAGATAAAATCAAATTCTCAGAATTTTTAGAATTTTCCCCCAGCTCAACTTGGTCTTCCACCAGCTCCTCCAGTTTGGCTTGACCATCATCTTGCTCAGCACACCCTTCGTTATTACCAAACCCATTCCCCTCTGTTTCCGCAACTGCAAACCCATTTCCTTCCTGTTCTGGAAATGGCTCCCACTCGTCTCCAATTCTCGGTCTGCCATGATCTCCCCACTGGAAATCTGCCTCCTTTTCTTGCCCATGATCTCCCCAATTCCACTGTTTTTCTTCCTCAAAAACCACATCCCTGCTAATGATAATGTTGTTTGAAATTGGATCAAACATATGGTAGGCCTTAGAATTTTCGCTTACCCCCAGAAAAACACACTTGATGCTTTTTGTATCAAGTTTAATTCTTCTTTGAGTTGGAAAATGTACATGCCCCAAACAACCGAATACTCTGAAGTGCGCCACCGATGGTTTAACACCATCCCATGCCTCCTGTGGTGTTTTATTTTTCACAGCAAGAGTGGGGCTGCGATTCAACACATGCATCGCCCAATTAACAGCTTCGGGCCAAAAGGTTTTGGGAATTTGCTTCTCCAGCAACAAGCTCCTCACCATATTCAAGATTGTCCTGTTTTTCCTCTAGGCGACGCCATTTTGTTGGGGCGAGTATGGGGTTGTCAATTGCTTGTGAATGCCATTATCATTGCAGAAGGCTGTGAATTCGGTTGAGGTGAATTCACCCCCTCGGTCTGATCTGAGGTTTTGAATGAAAGTTCCAGTGGCTTTTTCGACCCGAGCCTTAAATTGCTTGAAGGCTGAAAAAGCTTCTGATTTGTCTGCCAAAAAATAAACCCAGATTTTCCTGCTATAATCGTCAATAAACGTTATGATATACCTTCTATTGCTGTTTGAGCTGGGATTAATTGGACCGTAGAGATCAGTGTGCACCAATTGGAGAATTGCAGTGGCCCTCCACACGCTTTCCCGAGGAAATGGGTCTCGGTGTTGTCTGCCGATCAAGCATCCTGTGCATACTTGTTGAGTTGCTTTGAATGGTGGTAACCCATTTACCATCTTCTCTGTTGTAATGTTTTGATGCCATTCCAGCTGAGATGTCCATAACGGTGGTGCCAAAGAGTGGCCTGATCAGTGTTGATGGTTGAAAAATAAGCTTGATCTTGTGTGGACTTGCAGTGACCAATGACAGTAAACAGCCGATTGTGGGTCATCGCAGTTTCAATAATTAGACCTTTCACAGGATGAAAGATCTTACATTTGCCCTGCTGCATTGTCACAGCAAGTCCCTTCTCCATTAATTGACCAATGCTTAGAAGACTGTTCTTCAATTCTGGAACAAAGAAGACATCTGTGATGACATGGTAAATTCCATTCACTTCTATTCGAATACGTCCTCTGCCATGCACACTAAGACTGGAATTGTTCCCCATTTTCACTGATTCTTTGAAATTGCAGTCAAAGTCGAAAAATATATCCCTCCTGCCACACATATGGTTACTGCACCCGGAATCAAGAAACCATATGTGTTGCGCAGCATCATCCTGAGAAGAAATGTGTGCCATTAGCAACATTTCTTCTCTTGTCTCTACATAGTGTGCCTTCTGATCACCTGGTGTCTTGGAACATTCCCATTGGTAATGTCCGAAGTCACCACAATTGTAGCATTCTATTGTTGATTTGTCAAAGACAAACCTGCCTCTGCCTCTGCCTCTTCCTCCTCTTCCTCTTCCTCTGCCACGATAGGGGTTGCGTCCCCCATCACGACCTCCTTGTTGACCTCCATAACTGACCTGCAATGCTTGCTCTTCCATTATGACATGACGACTGATTCGTTGTTCATGAACCAGCAAGCTACTCTGTAGTTCGTCAATGGACAGATTGTCCAGGTCATTGGACTCCTCGATTGAACATACGATATAGTCATATTTTGGAGTCATGGACCTTAGGATTTTCTCAATAATCACCACATCTTTCATGTGCTCCCCATGGATTCTCATTTTGTTAGCAATAATGAGAGTTTTTGCAAAATAATCACTGACTGAATCACCAGATTTCATGTGCAGTACCTCAAATTCCTTCCGCAAAGCCTGCAATTGAGCACGTTTCACACGTGCAGTTCCTTGGTATTTTTGTTTCAAAGAATCCCAGATGTCCTTTGCTGTGTCCTTCTTCAGTATGGTTTCCAAGATCGATCGGTCGAGAGCTTGAAACAGGTAATTCTTGCATTTCAGGTCCTTCAATTTCTGTTCTTCATGCAATTTCTTCTGCGCCTCTGTTGGTTCATCTCCTTCTGCTGCTGCAGTGATCCCCATCTCCACAAGGCTCCAGTATTCTTTAGAGCGTAAGAAATTCTCCATCAGCATACTCCAGTGATCATAGTGACCATCAAGCTTTGGGATGGCAGGCTGAACAAAGCTACTTTCCGATGACATGATTTTAGTGTTTGGCAGGTTATTGTGTTTAGTTCTTTTGTGCTCTGATACCAAATGTTATATTTGAGAAAATATAAATTGATGCACTTAGAACACTGGGAGTAATTGATCTATATATTCAATAGAAACAGTGGCTATAAATAGCCTTACAATGCAGGATAAAATCAAATAACAACCCACGAAGTTCATGCCCTAAGATCGTGGTGAATGACTAAGTCTTGTAACAGTAAATGTGATCTTCTCCCTAATAGACAGGAGACTTATTTGCAATGCTATGGCTAAGTCAACATCTAATTTTATCAAAATCGAGCACGTTTACTTGTCCTAGCGGAGGCAACTATTTGACTACCTTTTGTCCATGATCAAATGTATGTAGTGGCTCACAACTCTTTCTTTTTATGGAAAGAGTTGGAGGACAACACATTTAATTAATGTTTTTTTATGATAATTAATAAAGAGTTGTGAACCAAATCTATTATTCTATTTCTTTATTAATTATCAGTGGTCAATAGCACCATTAGCTTAACACTTTATTTTATACACCCAGCAATAGCCAACCACATTCATGGAGGGATCAAAAGGTACCAGGTACCATTGGCATGTAAAGCTGCAATTTATGACTTCATGGTAGTATGCCAGCAAATAAAACGGCTGGCCTCCTTAAAAATAAGAGGTTTGAGAGTGGAGGGAGACATTACCCGTGAAGCTGGAGGTTATAGGAAGAGTAAGCGACTGAAGTGATGTTGACAGTCTTGTTATATCTGGGACTCAGCATCATAGGGTGTTGTCGCCGTGCTGAAGGAGCAGGGGTCTGAATAGGGGACGGTGCCACACAAGAGTATAACTGGACAGATCAACACAGAGGTCCAGACTTGGTGAAGACATGGTAGATGATTTGGATGGAGAGGAAGAGCTGGATGACCGTGCTAGAGAGACAGCAGTTAGAGGAGACGCACACACAAACAACATCGGTGTTGCCGACCCTGTACTTGCAAAATGATCAACATATATGGAGGCAGATGGTGATAAGGGGACATCAGGGTTAAAGGAAATTGGTGGTGGGGCTGATGGTGTGGTAGACAAAAAGATGGTGAGTGAGGGAAGGTGTGTGACAGTGGTAGGTGGATGGGTATGGCTGGTGGGTGGAGGGAGATGGGCAGACTTGAGAAATGGAAACACGTGTTCATTAAATCGAAGATGACAGGAGATGTAGAGATGATAAGTCCAGACAATGATACCCTAGATGAGATGAACTATAGCCTAAGAACACACATGGAGTAAAGTGATAGTCTAACTTATGAGCATTATAAGGTCGAAGGAAGGGAAAACATAGACATCTAAAAGTACATAAAAAATCAATTAGGTAGTTGACGAAGCAGACATTCAAAAGGGGATTTATTGCGCAAAACCGGTGTAGACATACAATTAATGAGGTAAACAGAGGTTTCAAAAGCATAAGTCCAAAATTTTAAAGGTGCCTTACATTGACCAAGAAGGGTAAGACTAGTTTCAACATTGTGACGATGACAGCGCTCAACAGTACCATTCTGTTCAAGCGTATGTGGGCATATGAGGTGATGATGAATACCAATTGTTTTACAGAATAAATTTAATTTATGATATTTAGCACCCAATTAGTTTGAACAAATTTAATTTTTCGAGAAAATTGTCGTTCGACGAAGACTTGAAATTGATGAAACACATTGAAGACATCAAATTTGAGGACAAGAGGATAAAACCAGATAAAATTTGTATGTGCATCCATAAAAATAACAAAAGTAACAAAAACCATCCGAAGATAACATAGGAGTAAGGCCCCACACATCATTAAAAACAAGTTCAAGAGGAGCAGATGTTTGATGACCTGTAGGGCCTAAAGACAGACGAGATGATTTGCCTAACGGACAAGCTTGACATTGAAAATTTAAAGGACAAGAAGTACAAACAACCTTTTTATTTGACGCTAAGAGACTTAGAACATGAGAGCTGGGATGACTGAGGCAACGATGCCAAACATCAGCAAAGGTAGATAGAAAAGCCTGGGGAAGACACTATCTTGGATATAAGATCCTTCACATAGAAAAAAAAGAAGAGTGAAACTAAAAAAGACACAATTTTCATAACAAAATTGTTAAACAGATAAGAGTCTTTTCTTAATTTTTAGAACATGTAGAATATTAGACAAAGTAAAGCTTCGTTTTAGAGCATGCAAAATTTTATGAGCTGTATTAGATATAATAAGTGTCTTGCCATCACCAACACACAATTGATCATTACCAAGATAAGGGTCTGCATGTGTCATACCGACAATGTTCGAAGTAACATGTTGATTTGCACCTGTATCGTTGAACCAAGTGATAGGGTTTATTGTTAAAGCATCACTAAAGCAGAGGTTGGTTGAAGCTTGATTCCCATTATGCACAAGCTGAGAGCATTGTTGTGCAGAGTGTCCGATGTTGCTGCAAAGTTGGCATCTAATCTGTTGAGGCCACTGGTGTTGCCCTCCTTGTTTCTGTTGAAGTCTTAGCTCCTATGTTCTGCTAGGAGGAGCTCCCACTGTTTCCACAGTAAGGCTGGCTAGGGTACTGGTTATAATTGCTTCAAGAGTTACCTCTCCAGCCTCCTCTTCTTCCTCTACCCCAATGAGAAGAGGAGCCACTGCCATTAAATCCAACAAAGGCACGTTGTGCAGCATATATAGAGGGAGGGTGTGGGTAGCAACGGTGCAGTAGCTGGAATGGATTGAGGAGAGCTCATGTGTAAAAATTAATGTGTAGACAAGTAACTATAGAGCTCAGAGTATGGATGAGGCTCAACGTTGGTCAACAGACTAGTAACCAAATCTCAAAATTCACCATGAAAGCCTCGAAAAACATAGAGATTGAAGTCAGTGAAGGAGATAGGCCTGCCTACTATGGCTAGTTCGTCAAATAAACCTTTAGCTTTCTGCAGGTAGAGAGTGACAATATCATCACCTTGACGAAGATCCTGAAGAGAGCCATGTATTTGCATAATCCTAGAGTTGGATGGAGAGGCAAGGGTACTTTCAAGGGTGCTCCAAACATTAATTCTGGTGCTCCAAACACTTGCTGCAGTTGGGCAGTCCACCACAAAGTGAAGAACATCAATGGAGAAGGATGAGAGTAAAGCATTGAGTATGAGTTGATCTTGCTGTTTCTATGAGAGAAACATTTAGAAAGGACCAGAATTAATGTTTGTAGAGGTGACAGTAGAATGACTGGACAGATCAAGCAGAGAAGGGTAAGAATACGAGCCATCAACAAACAAGAACACCGTTAGCCAATCAGATATGGCTTCATTTGCATACGCTAAAATAAATAATTGGAATTGGTGAGTTTGAGGTTGATGGCCTGCTGTGTATTTGGCAGTGGAATAACAGCTGCTGTCGTAGTAGAGGGAAGCGTGACTGCATTAATGTTGGGAGAAGAAGGACTACTAGTGGTGCCAACTGTAGCAAAAAACGAAGGATCCATATTACAGAAGATGAGTAGAAAACAGAAGTTGACAGCAGATAATTGCAGGGAAGATGAAACAATAGCAAATAAAATAGCAGAAAACATTAGAGCAGAGAAGTAGTAGCAAAATCAACGTTGCAGAATGGAGTAGAAACAGTAATCAGAAATCAACAATAACATGCTGATGGTTGAAGCAGAGAAGCAGTAGAAGAATCAACATTGTAGAATGGAGCAGGAACAATTATCATAAATCAGCAATAACACGCTGATGGTTGAAGTTGAGAAGTAGTAGCAATCAGAAATCAGAAATCAATAGAAGAAGCAGAATCAACGTTGCAGATTGTGTGGCTTATTAACAGTAGCACAATTGATGTAACCATATTATTTGGTAGTTTCACCCACATTTACCTAGTGTTTCTGGAAATCTAAGGCAAGAAAATAAAATAAGAGCATGGTAATCGCATCGTTCAAAGTCAAATCTCGCAATCTGTCATTATTGACCTTTAACCATTGCAACTTGAATATCTTGAGCTACAGAAGTCCAATTGATGTAAATTCAATGTTTTTGGATTCTAGACTCAAATAAATATCAACGCTCCAAATTTCAGCAGACAATGATGTCATATGAGGGAGATATGATTTTTCAAAGATGACAACTGAATTCTCTCAACAAACAGATTTCATGAAGAAACGAGTCCAAATTACGTTTTGAGGCATCTAAACCGACATCCAAGTTTTTATTTCAGCAATTTATCTCCTCTAAGTCAAAGATTAAAGATTTCATGCAAGGCTATTTCTTTTTTTTAGGAAAATAGTTATTGAAATACTTAAATGTAAGTTGTCTACTTAAGGGAGGACTATTTTGTAAAATAGAGACTAGGGTTTCCTGGGATATAAAAAGCATGAGAGAAGAGAAGGGAGGCAGCAAGCCAAGAAGAGAAAAAAGTTCATTTCCTCTAAGAAACCCGAAATCATGCATTCATCCTTCGTTTTGATTAGTTGTTCAATAAACATCTAAGGCTAAAATCTTTTTCTTGGTTGCAAGGACACGAAAACCTTCAGATTTCAAGAACTGTGAGATTTATTTTACCTTTTCTTTCCAGTTTATATGATGAATATGTTTGTTCTCCTATGCTTATTTTTTCTATGATTGTTTATTTTAATTGCTAGAGCGGACTCTAAGTTATTATTGTAGATAATCTATTGCTAAGTTTGATATCAAAACTGGAGTTGTGGTATATGAACTTGTGAAGCAACTAAGTTTAATAATTGTGGTAGATCTACGTTATTAATCTTAAGGAGAACATTCAATCAAATCAAACAGACCGTGGACAATTATTTTTTCTTGATTAATCAACTTATCTAGTTCTTAAGGTTGTCATTGAATTAAATTACTAGTGCGGACACTGTGGTTGTTTGATGGCCAGGGTTAGTTATACGACGGATCCGTTAACTAACCAATGTTAAGAAGAGATAAATATTTAGAATATAAATTGATGTTTCATTTTCATGATCAGTTTTGATTTCTGTAGGTGGACGTTTACTTGTGACCAAGGTTTGTTTTCTTGATTATTTTCTGATTTTATTTTATTTGGCTTGATAGTTTTCTGTTTTCTTTTGCTTTGGCCTAGATAACTTCACAACCCCTCCCAGTTGCATATCATACAACATAAAAATCTGACTTGAACTTTCATCATGGGATCGACCCCTTGCTTGCTCTATACTATCTTGTGTGTTGTGTTTTAAGCTAGGGTAATTAATTTGTGCGACCACGACATCGCAATAAATTTTGGTGTCGTTGCCGGGGAAGTAATTTTAGTTGATTCTTGTGCTGTTATTTTTATTTGATGTGATTGTTATTTATTTTTCTAAAAAAAAAAGAAACAATTTTTTTGTTGGCGGCGGTACTGTTCATTTACGTCAACGGTATTGTTCAAAACAAATTTTTTGGTGGAATTAGGTATCAGCCTTTTGTTTCCTGAAGGGAAACAACATTCTAAACAAGACTTGTAGACTTTGGCCTCTAGCTTTACCCTATCGAGGCCAAATTCTGCTATTTTCTAGGGTTTTTAGGTAGTTTTAGCTTTCTAGCTTAGGATTTTCGTACAATTTGCATTGTTTTTGATCTCTTGTGTGGTTAGTGTCTTTTGAGTTTTCATGACGATTTATGTCTGTAACCCGTTCTATTAACTAGAGTCAAGTACATGTGGATCTCAAAATAGAAAACACTTTACTCAGGTTATGAAACGAAGCTCGCGTCAACACCAAGGCTATTGCATGACAACAAACACTCATAGAGCTTGCTGCTCCTAACATGGAAAATCAACCATACTCATCTTAAGGAGTTTCATATGGTTTGCGTTGGCATTAAACTGAATGGAGTTGATGAAGAACAGGTTAAGTTGAAAGCTTTCTCTTTCTCTTTAAAAGGGGCAGCAAAGGCATGGCTTTTCTTTATTCTCCCAGGTTCCATTGGAACATGGAATGCCATGAAGAAGATCTTCCTTGAGAAGTATTTCCTAGCATCTCAAGTTGCCAACACAAGGAAAGAAATATGTGGGATTCAGCAATCTTATAGCAAGACACTCTCCGAATATTAGGAAAGATTTGAGCAACTGTGCATCCAATGCCCTCATCATCAAATACCAGGTCAGTTGCTCATTCAATATTTCTATGAAGGATTGATGCCTACTGATCATAGTATCATTGATGCTGCACGTGGAGGGGCATTGGTAGACAAGACACCAGAGGGTGCACGCCAATTGATCTTAAACATGATAGCTAACTCAAAACAGTTTGGCACCCGTGGAGACATCTCAAACAAACGAGTAAATGAGGTAAGTATTTCTAACCTTGAAAATAAAGTTAATGATCTTACTTCTCTTGTGCACTCTTTGGCTTATGGAAATGTACAACAGGTGAAAGTTTGTAGCATATGTTCCTTACAAGGAGATACCCCAGATATATGCCCAACAATACAAGAAGATTATATTGAACAAGTTCATGCAGTTAATGGAGGATTCAACGGATAACCCTAGCGTAACTATGATCCCTTTTCCAACACGTACAATCCCGGATAGAGAGATCATCCAAACTTACGCTATAGGAACCCGCCTCAACAAGGCAATCAAGGCCGACAGTTCCATCCCCATGGATTTCAGCCTTAGCAGAATTATCAAGTGAGACAGCCCCCTCCATTCACAAACTCTAATGTTATGGGTTCGTCATCCAATGATGATCTTTATGAGATGACGAAAACATTAGCTTCTAATACAATGACCTTGCAATAAAATGTCATGTCTTTTCAACAAGAACAAGGTTAAGTATTCACAACTTGGAGAAGCAAATGGAGCAAATAGCTTCAAGTGTGGGGAAATTGGAAGCACAAATGAATGGAAAATTGCCTTCCCAAGCATTGAATTCAAAAGAGAATGTTAGTGCAATCATGCTGCAAAGTGGGAAAGAACTTGAAAGGCAAAGGTTGAAACAAATTGAGATGGAGGAAGAAGAAGAGATAGAAACCAAATTGAGTACAAAGAAGAAACACCCTTCTCCTCCATAAAATGAAACAACGACCAACACTCCAAAGGTAACTCGTCACTCAATGAATTCTAGTTTTAAAACAATTCCATCCTTTTCTGTGAGTTCTTCTAGGTCAAAGAAAGAGGACAAAGAAAAAGATATTTTAGAGGTTTTCAAGAAAGTAGAACTCAACATTCCTTTGCTTGATGCTATCAAGCAAATTCCCAAGTATGCCAAATTCTTGAAGGAGTTGTGTACTACCAAGAGAGCTTTCAAACTGAAAGGTCATGAAATGGTAAGTATGGGTGAAGTTGTATCTGCTGTTCTTCAAAAGAATATGTCTTTGAAGCAAAAAGACCTAAGTGCATTTACTATCCCATGTGTTATTGGTAATGCTAGTTTTAAAAGGGCTTTATGCGATTTAGGGGCATCCATTAGTGTTATGCCTAAACATGTTTATGATTCTCTTAGTTTGGAGCCTCAAATAAATCTAGTATTGTAATACAACTTGCGGATCATAGTTTTGTTTATCCACTTGGTGTGATAGAAGATGTTCTAGTCAAGATTGATAGTTTGGTTACTCCATGCGACTTTTATATTCTTGATATTGAACATGACTCTTGTGATTCATCAAACAACACTCTTATATTGTTTGGGAGACCATTCTTGAAAACTGCCAATACAAAGATTGATTGTGGTTAGGATACTTTGTCTATGGAGGTAGGAGATGAAGAAATTGAATTTAATTTTCATGATGCAATGAAATATCCATACAACAATGTTTATTCTATCACATGCTATGACCAAGTTGATAAGTGTGTGCGACAAGTTTTTTATTATGACGATGAGAACGAATTTGATGCAACCATATTATTCGATAGTTTCACCCACATTTAACTAGTGTTTTGCCTATGTTTTATTTATATAGTGCCTTGATATTCTTTGTTTTATGTTTTGAAGGCACTTTTGGATGAAAGATGCAAAAAGGAGTAAATTGGAGGTAATTGGCAGATTTGACCCTCAGTTGATGTTTTGTGCAGAGCGTGAGCTCTAAAAGTCAAAACGAAGTGATTCCAGTGGAATTAGAAAGCTAACATCCATACCTTTCTGGAAATCAAAGTCAAGAAAAATAAAAAGACAAAGAGCATGGAATTCACATCCTTCAAAGTCAAATCTCGCACTCTGCCAGTGTTGACCTTTGGTCATTCAAAATTCAATATCTGGAGCTTCAGAAGTCCAATTGATGCAAACTTAATTGTGTTGGATTTTTTACTCAAAGACCTATAAACGCTCCAAATATCAGCCAAAAACAATGTCATATGAGGGCGATATGAGTTTTCAAAGATGACAACTGAATTCTGCCAGCAAACAGGTTTTGTGAAGAAACGAATCCAAATTACATCCCAAAGCATCTAAACCGACATCCAAGTTTTAATTTCAGCAATTTAGCTCCTCTAGTAAATCAATCCAGAAGGTTAAGGAAGGCAGCCACCAACCTCAAACCACCAACCACAAACCAGCTGCCAGCCACCAGCCGCCTTCACACTACCACCATCTATTGATGTTCACACTTGAACTTTGATTTTTCTTACTTACATTTTGTGTATAAATAGGCAGCTAAGTTTATGCTATTAAGAGAGCCAAGAGAGAGGGGGAGAGAGTGCAGTAGAATAAAAGAAAGATGGGTGGCAGCCATAAGAGAAGAAACACAAACTCTCCCCTCTACAAATCAGAAATAATGTTTTCTTCTATCTTTAGGAGTAGTTGTTCAATAGATATGCAAGGCTAAGCTCGTTTTCTTGGTTGCAAGGACATAAAAACCTTCGGATTTCAAGAACCGCGAGATTTATTCTTCCTTTTATTTTCAGTTTATATGATGAATATGTTTGTTCTCCTATGCTTATTTTTCCTATGATTGTTTATTTTAATTGCTAGAGCGGACTCTAAGTTATTATTGTAGACAATCTATTGCTAAGTTTGATATCAAAATTGGAGTTATGGTATATAAACTTGTGAAGCAACTGAGTTTAATAATTATGGCGGATCTACATTATTAATCTTAGGGAGAACATTCAATCAAATCAAACATAGACTGCGGACAGTTATGTTTTCTTGATTAATAAACTTATCTAGTTCTTAAGACTGCCATTGAATTAAATTACTAGTGCGGACACTGTGGTTGTTTGATGATTAGGGTTAGTTATACGGCGGATCCGTTAACTAACCAATGTTAAGAAGAGATAAATATTCAAAATATAAATTGATGTTTCGTTTCCATGATCAGTTCTAATTTCCGTAGGTGGATGTGTGCTTGCGACCAAGATTTGTTTTCTTGATAAGTTTCGGTTTTAATTGATTTTGTTTGCTAGTTTAATTGCTGCCATAGTTTAGATAATCACAAATCATATCCCCCTAATTACATAACGTACAACATAAAAATCTGAATTGAAACCTCCTCGTGGGATCGACCCCTTGCTTGCTCTATACTATCTTGTGTGTTTTAAGCTAGGCTAATTAATTTGTGCGACCGCGACATCGCAACAGAATTAAGCATGACTTTGAGTTATGGCTATGATTTTACCAAGATAGAAGAGATAGAGAGGCATATATGTGTTCCTCAAAACATGCACGAATCAGCATTAGCTTTGCAAACCATTCCTTATGGTAATGTCTTTGTTGATTTAGTACTTTCACATAAAAGCTTTTGCCATCTATTTTACAGGCCCCCGAGTTAGAATTAAAACCTTTGCCCGATAATTTGAAGTATGTATTCATTGGCGACAACAATACACTTCCCGTTATCATAGCAAAAGATTTGACAAGCGCACAAGAGGAAAAACTTATAAAGTTGTTGTGTGATCACAAGACAACAATTGGATGGACTTTAGCCGACATAAAGGGCATTAATCCCTCCATGTGTATGCATCACATATTATTGGAGGACAATGCAAAACCAATAAGGGAAATGCAAAGGAGGTTGAATCCGCCTATGATGGAGGTAGTGAAAGCTGAGATTTTGAAACTATTAGATGCAGGAGTCATTTACCCCATCATGGATAGTAAATGGGTGGTGCCTATCCATGTGGTGCCCAAAAAGATCAGGATCACGTTGTTAAAGAACAAAAATGAGGAACTCATTCCTACTCGCATCTTGAGTGGATGGAGAATGTGTGTTGATTATAGAAAGCTTAATCTCTCTACACGCAAAGATCATTTCTCATTACCATTCATGGACCAAATGCTTGAACGCCTGACAGGTAAGTCTTTTTATTGCTTTCTTGATGGATATAGTGGATATAATCAGATTGTTATTAATCCTGAAGATCAAGAAAAGACTACATTTACATGTCCATTTGGTACATATGCATATAGGAGAATGCCATTTGGTCTCTATAAGGCACCTGCAACTTTTCAAAGATGCATGATGAGTATTTTTTCTGACTATGTTTAAAGAATAATTGAAGTTTTCATGGATGATTTCACGGTGTATGGTGATTCTTTTGATAAATATCTAGAAAATTTATCTTTAATGTTGAAAAGTTGCATTGAAACTAACCTTGTCTTGAATTTTGAAAAGTGTTATTTTATGGTAGAACAAGGAATAGTTCTTGGACATGTTGTGTCTTCATGTGGATTAGAGGTTGATAAAGCTAAAATAGACATTATTTCATTATTTCCTTACCCCTTATCCGTGAGGGAAGTTCGTTCTTTTCTGAGCCATACAGGTTTCTATTGACGCTTTATCAAATATTTCTCGAAGATCACAACACCCTTGTGCAAACTATTAGCCAAAGAAGTGGATTTTGTGTTTTATCAAGCATGTAAAGATGTCCATGATGAGCTTAAGAGGCATGTCACATCTACCCCTATCATCCAACCACCAAACTAGGATGAGCCTTTCAAGATAATGTGTGATGCGATTGACTCTGCGATAGGGGTTGTATTTGGGCAAAGAATTGGTAAGACTTTGCATGTTATAGCCTATGCTTCCCACATGTTGGACGGAGCGCAATGCAATTACCATACAACTGAAAAGGAACTTTTTGCAGTGATGTTTGCTCTAGAAAAATTCATGTCATATTTACTTGGTATAAAAGTCGTTGTTTTTACTGACTATGTAGCTTTGAGGTATCTTTTGAAGAAAAAGGAGTCCAAACCAAGATTGATTAGGTGGATCTTGCTTTTATAAGAATTTGATCTTGAGATCAAAGAAAAAAAAGGTGTTGAAAACCAAGAGGCTGATCACTTGAGTCGACTAAGGACCAAGGATATACAAACCGAAACAATAAGAGAGACATCCCCGATGAGCAGTTGTATGTGTTATATTTCTCTACAAGACCATGGTATGTTGATTTGGTGAACTATTTAGTCACCAAAGAATTCCCTTCAGGTTTGTCTATATCCCAAGAAAACAAGTTACTAGCTGATGCTAAATATTATTTTTGGGATACCCCCTATTTGTGAAAATTTTGTGTGGATCAAATAGTTAGGAGATGTGTACCACATGATGAATTTCATTACATTCTCACTTTTTGTCATCTCATTCTTGTGGTGGGCATTTTGGAGAAAAAAAAACGATCCACAAGGTACTTGAAAGTGGTTTTTATTGGCCTTCTATTTTTAAGGATGCATATTATTTTTGAAAATCATGTGAAAAATGTCGAAGAATAGGTAATATCACTCATAAGAATCAAATGCCTTTAACAAATATTCTTGTAAGTGAAATTTTTTATGTTTGAGGTATTGATTTTATGGGTCCATTTCCTTCTTCTTTAGGCAATCTTTATATCCTTCTTGAGGCGAAAGCCACATGAACTAACAATGCTAAGGTTGTTTTAGATTTTGTCAGGACTCACATATTTGATAGGTTTGGAATCCCCAAAGCTATCATTAGTGATCATGGCACTCATTTTTGCAATCGCTAAATGGAAACATTGTTACACAAATACATGTGACTCATTGAACTTCCACAACATACCATCCTCAAATGAATAGCCAAGCTGAAATTTCAAATTGAGAAATCAAATCCATTTTGGAGAAGATAGTGCAACCTAACCGGTGAGATTGGAGTCTACGACTTGGTAATGCACTTTGAGCTTATCAGACTGCTTACAAATCACCTATAGGAATGTCACCTTATAGGACGATTTACGGGAAAACATGTCATCTACCGGTAGAGCTTGAACACAAAGCTTTTTGGGCCATTAAAAAATGTAACATGGATTATGATGCTGCTGGGATTGCAAGAAAGTTGCTATTATAAGAGTTAGAAGAGATTTGAAATGATGCTTAAGAATGCAAGGATTTGCAAAGAAAAGAGTTTAATGTTGGAGACAAAGTCCTTCTTTATCATTCGTGTTTGGAACTTTTTCTTGGAAAGTTGCGCTCTCGTTGGATTGGACCCTTTGTTGTTTCTAATGTTTTTCCTTATGGTGCAATTGAAATTACAAGTTTAGAAACAAACAAAGTGTTTAAGGTCAATGAGCATCGCTTGAAACCTTTCTATGAAGGTTGGATGACAGAACTCACCGCTTTTGTGGATTTAGCAAAACCAATCTATGAAGAATGAGCATGCCACATGTTGAGCCAATGATATAAAACAAAAACGCTTACTAGGAGGCAACCCAGCACAAAAAGAAAAAAAAATCATATTTGCTTTCTTTTTCCCTTATCTTTTATTTTTCACATTTTACTTTATTTTTGTCATTCTCTTATATTCCTTTTCTTTTATTTCAACATTGAAAACAATGTTGTGTTTAAAGTGTGGGGGTATTAAGGGAATTTTGGTTTTCTTTGTTATTTTTCAAAAAAAAAAAATCTATGTTTGATTTTTTTGAACTCCCATTGGTTTATGAGAATATGAGTATTATGTATGAGAATTAATTGAGATAGATAAAGATATAAATCTAATGAATGAGTGTGCATGCAAGTTTTAATGTGTAATTGGTTTAGGGATTGACTTCGAAAATATGCCAAGTTGACTTTATACTGTTATACCAATGCAAGCTTTTGAGCCTTCAACATTATATTCTTTGATTGTGCATTCTTTCAATGATATGTATCTCTAGAACTTGCTTCATATCTTGTTGAGATTACATTCGCATTACATATATATATGAAGATGATAAAGACATTAGGAATTTCAATCACTTAGCCAAAAAGCCAACCTAAAACATATTATCCTTAGTGAGCCCTTTTGAGCTTGTTTATCTTTTCTTTGCTTTATCAATGTATAAGCCCTAACTTTTTATATGTTTTCCTCTTTTACCCTGGCTAAGGATTAGTAGAGCATATACTTGTGATATATCATGTAATTATGGTTGAAAATTATGTGAAAAGAAAGAAGAAGTGATGCTTGATGAAAAGATGGGCAAAGTTGCCAAAGGTGAAAAACAAGAAGAAAAAAGAAAACAAAAAAGTGTTCCTTTATGTTCTTAAGATTTTACGTTGAAAGAGCTTGAAATCAAAATAAGTTAAGCATTGGTGATTAAAGATGAAAACTTTATGTGCTTTGATGGAATATCTTGTTTGAAATATCATTTTTCAGAATGCTCTACTTTCTTTGGTTTGAACATTTTCTTTTACCTCACCTTAACCTTAGCCCATTACAACTAGAAAATAAGACGTTTTGATTTATGCATTGCTTGTAATATGTTAGTAATAGAGATGGGATTGAAGAGCAACCTTATGCTAGAACATATTCATTGATTGAATTTGAAAGATTTAAACACGTAAGCCCTAAACACGTGAGTGTTGGAGTGTATATCAATAAAAGGACCTATCATTTTGGCATGACATAGATTTCATTTAAATCTCGATGATTAATTGAGTTTTGAAGTTTGCATATAAATAAATTCATGAAAATTTATACTCCTTATCCTTTTATTATTATATTCTTGTTTATAATGCATATATTATTGGATATTGATGAGAGATTATGAGATTAGTCATAGTAATTTAATTTAATTTAATTTCAATTTGATGTTACATATCCTTTCTCGAAGACGAGCAAGAGCTATGTGTGGGGGTATTTGATGTTATCATATTATTTGATAGTTTCACCCACATTGTCGCACATATGCGGCGTCGCGGCGAAAACATCCACCCTCATATTTTATCTTATCTATCTATCCGGCAAATATGGGGAGACAAGGAATTCTTGTCTTTTATTAGTGGAAAAATGGAATGGGAGTCGTCATCTAGTGTTTTGGTCACCAGGAACCCTAACTGGTCTCAAAGATCGGGTACGGGGACTGATTGCGTAAAGGGAAGGTATTAGAACCTCAAATACACCCTACCTAAGTTAGGCTGCATTGTTTTATTATCTAATAAAATCTAAGGTCTTGTTGTGTTTTCTTATTATTGGTCCGTCTGTGATTTAAGAAAAGGTCTCTTTGGTAAAGGTCTCTTTGGTAAGGAGATCCTTATCTTATCAAGTAAAACCTAACCGTTTTAACGTCAACAAAAGAGTTTCATATCCGGAATATGTCTTACGTATAAGGTCATAACCCCAGAAATTAAAAGAAAACAAAATTAATTTTTTTTGAAATTTTTGAAATAAACTGGTTATTAAAGCCAAAATGCATGCTAATACATATTTTTGAATTTTTCTTTGTTGTATGAAAATACAATATGCTTTTAATTTATTTTTTTTAGAGACTTGACTGTATGCATGAAACCAAAAAAATTTATTTTATTTTTAATTTTTTTAATGTTTTGACAAAAACCAAGTATTTTAATACCAGATTTGTATCTTTACAGTATAAAAATATAAACCAATATTGATAAAAACGCAGTAAAACATTTGCAAAAAATCACATATTTTTTGAAAATAATTTTTGAAAATTATTTTATTTTATTTTATTTTTTGGGTTGGGCCTAGCTCGGCCTATATGGTTGGGCTAAACCCAGCCACCCATGTGACTAGGCTGGACCAGTCAGCCCAGCCTGATCATTGCCCAAGCCAGTGACCCAATTAGGCCATACATGCGTAAAATTGGATAGTGCGAAGGTAATTAAATTAATTAAATTACCTTCGCACTATTCATCATCCTTCTTGCAAATAACCAGAAACGTTAGCGTAGAGTTACTATGACGCTTTTTATTATAGGGACTAAGGAGGGAAGTGAACATACCTGGTGCTGGAGAGATGAAGACGATGATGGTGCTGACCTCTTCTACTATCTGCGTTCTCTGCTTCAGGTTGCTAATGTGTTCCTCTGTTTTTTTTTCCGTTCACTCTCCTCTCTCTCTCTCTCTCTCTTTTTCTTTTTTTTCCCGTTTGCTCTCTTCTATTCTCCTCTCTCTGCTTTCTTCTCTTACTGCTTTTTTTTAGTTTCTTACGCTCTTCCTCCCTCTGTTTTCTCTTCTTTACGTTTCCCTCTCCCTCTGTTTTTTCTTTCCTCTGTCTCGTTCCTTTTTTTCTCTCCTTCTGTTCAGTACATCCTCTGGCTTTTATAGCCAGAGGATGCAGGCGTTTTCATTTGTTGTTGCAGGGACAGAGTAACGGCCGGCGTGCATCATGGTGGCGAGAGATATCAGCCATGAAACATGCCCCATTGATTGAAGCAAATCAACGCCTTCGCTGCTGCAACGTCTCTCGGCCAGCTACACGTAACGTCTTCTGAAGAAGACAGTGAGCAGTGTTTAGTGAAACGGCACCATTTTGCAACTTTAAATGATATTTCTGATTTGGTCCTTGGATGTGTTTGCAAGTTTATAATCAAGCCCCCAGAAAAAAATGTAATTGGATCCCTTGATTTGAGTGCCTTATCCGGTTTAGTAATTGGTTTTGGATTGTTTCAATTAAGTCCCTAATTGGCCATCAAACTTCAATAATTATGCAATTAAGCCCCTAATTTGACCAAATCAACTCTTTAAAATTATAATTGGCTCCCAGAACTTTAATTTATTCCAATAAAAGCTTAAATTGACTTAAAAATCAATTTTTCTTGTAACCAAACCCTCCATAAATTCAATTAAACCTTAGATAAAATTTAATTAAGTCCATAAACATCTGATTTTGGACTTTTCTTCCTCAAAAATTAAATTTTCCTTGTAAACAAGGCTCTCACCACTTAAAAATAGTCAAATTTTAATTCTTGTATTTTTGAACCTCCTCAACCAATTTCTAGCCATTTTATGGGTGTTCCAACATCCTTTTCTCACTCATACTATTTTTTTGGATTCCTTCCGAATATATTTTCTAATATGTATTTTTTTTATTTTTTGTGTGGGAACCCAAAAATGGGTAACAACACACATTTACATAGTGTTTTGATTGTGTTTTTTTTTTGTATATATAAAATGCCTTAATATTCTTTATTTTATGTTTTGAAGGCACTTTTGGATGAAAGATGTAAAAATGAGTAAATTAAAGGTAATTGGTAGATTTGACCTTCAGTAGATGTTTTGTGCAGAGCGTGAGTTCTAGAGGTCAAAATGAAGTGATTCCAGTGGAATTAAAAAGCTAACATCCATAACTCTCTGGAAATCTAAGCCAAGAAAATAAAATAAGGAAGAACATGGAAATTGCAGCCTTCAAAGTCAAATCTTGCAATCTGCTAGTATTGACCTTCAGCCATTCCAACTTGAATATCTTGAGTTACAGAAATCCAATTGATGCAAACTCAATGTTTTTAGATTCTGGACTCAAATAAATATCAACACTCCAACTTTCATCAAAAAACGACGTCATATGAGGGAGATATAATTTTTTAAATATGACAACTTAATTTTGTCAGCAAACAAGTTTCGTGAAGAAACGAGTCCAAATTACGTTTAGAGGCATCTACACCGACATCCAATTTTTGTTTCAGAAATTTAGCTCCTCTAAGTCAAAGATTGAAGATTTCATGCAAGGATATTTCTTTTTTTTAGGAAAATAGTTATTGAAGTACTTAAATGTAAACTATCTACTTAAAGGAGGACTATTTTGTAAAATAGAGACTAGGTTTCTTAGGATATAAAAAGAATGAGAGAAGAGAAGAGAGGCAGCCTGGCAAGAAGAGAAAAATGCCCCTTTCCTCTAAGAAACCCGAAATCATGCATTCCTCCTTCTTTTTTATTAGTTGTTCAACAAACATGCAAGGCTAAACTCTTTTTCTTAGTTGCAAGAACACGAAAACCTTCGGATTTCAAGAACTGTGAGATTTATTTTACCTTTTCTTTCCAGTTTATATGATGAATATGTTTATTCTCCTATGCTTATTTTTTCTATGATTGTTTATTTTAATTGCTAGAGCGGACTCTAAGTTATTATTGTAGACAATTTATTGCTAAGTTTGATATCAAAACCGGAGTTGTGGTATATGAACTTGTGAAGCAACTGAGTTTAATAATTGTGATGGATCTATGTTATTAATCTTAAGGAGAACATTCAATCAAATCAAACATAGACTGTAGACAGTTATTTTTTCTTGATTAATCAACTTATCTAGTTCTTAAGGCTGCCATTTAATTAAATTACTAGTGCGGACACAGTGGTTGTTTGATGGCTAGGTTTAGTTATATAGCGAATCCATTAACTAACCAATGTTAAGAAGAGATAAATATTCGGAATATAAATTGATGTTTTGTTTCCATGATCAGTTCTGATTTCTGTAGGTGGATGTTTACTTGTGACCAAGGTTTGTTCTATTGATTATTTTCTGATTTTATTTAATTTTGCTTGATATTTTTCTGTTTTCTTTTGCTTTAACCTAGATAACTTCACAACCCCTCCAGTTGCATATCATACAGCATAAAAATCTGACCTGAATCTTTCTCGTGGGATTGATTCCTTGCTTGATCTATACTATCTTGTGTGTTGTGTTTTAAGCTAGGGTAATTAATTTGTGTGACCGCGACATTGTAACAACAATGCAGTAATTAACAGAAAAAACAATAGCACAATGAAGCAAGTAATTAACACGCTGATCATGAGGCAGAAAGTCAGCGTTGCAGAGAAGCAATATCGTTGCTAATGGATTTTGTTTGAAGCAGTAGTGATAGAAAATAATTAGAGGGGCTGTCGTTTGAAGAATAATTAGCTGATGGAAGAGTAGAAATAGACAACAAACAGAGGAGATGATTTTGTTGCAGAGAAGTAGTAGAGGGGCTGCTGTTTGAAGAATAAATATGTGAAGATAAATTGGCTTTGATATCAAGTTGCAACAAAGTTTGTGATAATTTAGAGGCTTGAGCTAATGAGATAACCACCTCTACTATTTATATAATTAAAACAATATATATATTACAGTGTAGTATGCTACACACGATAAGTCAATACATTAATAATACAGTATTTCCTATTCTAACACATTCTATAATACTTACGTACAGATAACGTGACACTTGTGAAGAACTCAATAACTATCTAAGAGTATGCAGTATTTGTCGACAGCTTACTTGTCCAGCAGGGCCCCATCAAAATAGAGCAGCGGGGAGAAAGAATAGGCACTTAGCGAAAATTTGTAGACGTATGCTACATGTCAAGAATGTTCCAAGGAGATTCTAAGGTGAGTGCATGAAGGCAGCTACACATGTTATCAATAGGCTTACCTAAGCAAATCTTAGATTCACCACATCATGTGAAAAGTTACGAGCATAAGGGCAAAGATGAGTTACTTTAGAGTGTTTGGATATGTATGATATGTGTTCATGCCTGATATTCTTCGAAGAAAATTAGATAAGAAAGTGATTCATTGCATATTCTTGGGTTTAAAATGAGCAAAGAAAAGAATGGAAATGTTGCAATCCCAGTACCAATAAAATGTATGGTATCGAGAAAGCAGTGACGGAGCCACAATGGATTAAGAGGGGGCAATTGCCCCCTTAATCTCTTTTTTTTTAAAGTATCTTTTTTATATTAAAATATTAATATTATAACTTTACAGGGTTAATTTTCTTTATTAGCTCTTAATTAATCCAAACTCTTTTTCTTTTTTCATTATTGTCCATGTCTTTCTCTCTTCTACAAAATTTTTCTTCAAACCTCTTATACTTAAGGAAAATTTCCTTCATTTTTTCTATTTGTTTCATTATCTAATTTTAGTTTTATTTCTTTATAATTAGTTATTGAAAATGTTGGAGTTTATAATAATTTATGGGTTTGTTGAATTAATACGTGTATGGGTAATATTATATGTTAATAGATATGAATTGAAATGAGTTTTAATGAATTGATAAGTATTTTGCTATGAATTTCATATGAAAAATGATGATGATGAATTTACTAGTGATTAAAAATAAAATTATCATAATAGATAAATTAAAAATAAAACATTTAATATTTATGTTTAATCCATTTGTATAAAACAATAAGTTAGCAAGAACAACATCAATTTGTGACAATCTTTTTAAGCTATGATTTTAGATGTTATGTACTATATGTCAACATAGAATTGTTGCCAAGAACTTTCCTAGTCTTTAGAAGATTTAGAAATAGATAACTGAAAGTTTATTGTATATATTGAGAAAGATATTTTTAATGAGATTAAAAATAAAAAATAAAAATAAAATCATTATAAAGCAGTTTTAAAATATAAAATCTCGAAGAGAACAATTATAAAGTTTTTTTATTTTAAAAGTATTCTTAAATTAATTTTACTTGACTTGAGTTGGTACATATATTTCAAATTAATTTCTTTATATAACACATGTTTGTATAGCATATAATATCAAATATTTGTTAGTAATTTGCTTTCTTATTTAAAAAATTCTGGCTCCGCCACTGCGAGGAAGGTCATGTTTGATGAAGCAACTTCCTAGTGGTCACTATAAAAGGTGAAGGTGTGTTAGAGAATAATATAAATTATATTTGAAACTTTACCTAACAGTTTAAACTATTGGGTTGAATTGGTTTTTTGATATGGTATCAGAGCCTTGATGACCAAGTGATCACTAGTTCAAATCTCATCATCTCCATTTATTTGATAAAAATCAAGCATAATGTGGTGTGAACATGTGCAAGTTTCAAGCCTAAAGGGCTTTCACTTGAAGGGGTGTGTTAGAAAATAATATAAATCATATCTTGAAATATGTAACAGATACCTTGAAAAATGGAGGAGTCTACAACATTTGATGATCAAGAAAATCCTATAATGCGAGCAAGCCCATGGAAAACTAGTGTTCATCAAATATCTTCGAAAGAAGAGTAACCAAGATAGCAAAAGTTTAAGAACAAGGTACACATCAGTCATAAGTGAAAAGGTCAAGGAGACAACGGAAACTAAATCCAAAATATGCTAACATAACATTAGCTTTGAAAGCTTAGGTTATAGAGCCTATGACTTAAGAAGAAGTATCACAGAGTAGTGAATGAAAGAAAGAAAGAAATGGATGAGGAGATCCATGCTCTAATGGAAAATCAGACATGAGACTTAGTGTCGAAGCCTATATAGACGTGAAGCACATATCTTATAAATGGGTTACAAGGTGAAGACATGTCCAGATGGATCGATCAAAATATACAAGGCAAGTTCGGTAGCTCGAGGGTTCTTGCAGTATGGATTAGATTATGATGAAATATTCAGTTTAGTAGCAAAAACAGCTATTGTTAGAATATTAATTGCATTAACAGCTAAAAATCCGTAGAAGCTATGGTAAATGGATGTAAATAATGCATTCCTGCAATTTCTCGGAAGGCTCTAGATAGTCAATCGAATATGGTGGGCAATGGGTAGCGCTTCTTGGTCTAACACGTGGAGAAGCAATTTAATTGTGCAATAATTGGAGTCTACGCCGGAACCACAGTACATGAGAGGCGTGAACTGTGGGATGATCTTCTTATCTTACAAGCTGCATTTGCACACCTATGTTCATTGTTGGGGACTTCAATGAAACTTTGCATCAATATGAAAGGAATAGTGGGTTTTCGAATGCAATTGGGTCTGCATATTTCAAACGTTTCATCTCAAGCTCTAACCTTTTGGAGTATTCCCTCAGTGGCCACCGATACACACAATTTAAAATTGATAGAGCCTTTGCCACTCCAGACTGCCATTTAAAATAGAGCCTTTGCCACTCCAATGAGTAGAATTGATAGAGCCTTTGCCACTCCAGACTGCCATTTAAAATTCTCAGGCCTTCTTCTCATGAGTCGTTTGCCACGAGGCTCGTCTGACCACTGTCCAATTATTTTAGGACAGCAATGCCAAACGCGGGGATGGGAGCCATTTCGTTTTCTAAGTTGCTGGGTATCCCAACCTCTATTCATGGATAAACTTGAGGTATTAATTCTTGTAACTCAATTTTGACATGTTGGTTTTTTATTTAATTTTATAGGGTTTAAAAGGTAAAAAAATTTAATTTATCAACTTTTATATGAAAAATATGTTTTTGTTATTTTATTCTTATCTTCAAGATAAAGTTAATTATTCGTTTTCAAATTTGATTCTTAATTAAATTCAAACTTAATGAGAGGCTATTATCAGAAACCCTTAAAGAGAGAAACATTAAAAAAAAAAAGAGGAGGTCGCGGCGAACCCTATACTAGCCCACCATATAGGCTTTCATCCGGTGTTGCAGGAGAGGCCTTCGTCTCCTCTTTCTCTCCAGTCCAGCAGGAACTTCTTCTCTGCGTCACAGCAACAGCATCATCCCTATCCCTCAACGTTGGCTCCCTTTTATGAGAAATACGGTAGTAAAGCTAGTTCATGTTGACAACAGCAGGACTCCATCCTCAGCCATCAATAGTGTTGCCTCCAAATGTGAGCTCCATCCCCAACGTTGGTTGCAGTCAAGATTAGCAACAACAACATCATCAACAACTCCAGCAACCGGGAGAAATTAAATGCAAGCCAGCAGCAGCAGCAGAGGGGACCCACTAACACAATCTTTAAATTTATTGACGAAATTTTCCGTCGGTATTTGCACTACCATTCCGTTGGTAATTAATTTACCAACAAAATCACCAACGAAAATGCTCCGTCAGTAATTTTTTGTTTGTTGGTAAATCCGTTGGTAATAAAAAAATATTATTACCGATGGATTTACTGACGGAAAAAACAAGAAAAATTTTTTTTACACGCTTCATTCCGTTGGTAATTCCCTCGGAAAAATACCGTATATAATTCCGTCAGTAATTATTTTAAAATATTTTTTAAAACTTTATTTTAAAAAACTATAAAATAATTAAATTAATATTAATCAACACTCTATAATACTCAAAATGCTTGGAAAAAAGAAGAAAATCAACTCAAACAAATTTGCAACAAATAAACAACACAAACAAATAAATTCAACTAAAAAAATTCATATGAATTCGTTTTTTAAAATCCTATAAATAAATCAACTAAAAATTGATCTCATATGAAAAACGAAATCCTACAATAATATTCAAACAATTATTACGAACAAAAACAATTAAAAATAAAATAAAAAACAAATATTGTGAAAAAAACACGAAAAAAGAAGAAATTGTTTTTTACGTTAATGTAGTTGCAAGTGAAGATAAGAAGAGAAAAAAAATATTCATAAAGTATACCAATTAAAAAAAAAATCTGTCGGTAATATTTAATTTAAAATTTTAATTTAAGCAAAATTTTTTAGAAAACCGCCATATAACACCGATAAATTTTAAATTCGTCGGTAATTTTGTCTGTAAAGAACAATATTTAACAGTGCAATTGGGAAGTGAATAGTTCTAGAGCTCTCTGTAAAATACCATTGATGGAAGTTTCCGTCGGTGATTCCCTTTGTAATTGACATGATGAATAGTGTTTACAGTTTACCAACGATTTTACCAACAGAATTTACCGACAAGATTTATTCCATTGGTAATTCCGTTAGTAAAAATAGCACGTCATCATTTTTTTTGCTTTGTTTTAATTTTTTTCCCCACTGTTATTCCTTCAGAATTTTCGTTTGTATTTATCGATTTTCTAGTAGTTACCCTTCTTTCCTTTCCTCCTCGCCTAAAACAACAGCCATCGGCATCAGCTACACCCTTGCATTTCCAGCAGCAGCCTTCTCTTCTCAGTAGATTTCAGTGACTTGAGCAGCAACCATCGTGAGCAACAACAGTTGTTTCTCCTCAGCCACGGTTGTAGACATCCGTACGTCCTCAGCACAAGCATAAAAAGAACCAGTAGGGAGAGAAGGAAAACGGACGAGCACAGTACAGAAAAGGAGAGCACAGAAAGAAGACCAAGGGAAGAACGAAAGGAAAACAAAGGAGAAGAAGACAGTTTCAGTAGGCCAGCCCTCCATTACCGTCATCTTCATCTTCAAGTGCCGCAACAGTTTGGAAGATCTCCTCCGTGACAACACCCCAACTTCATCATGAGCAGCAGGTTGGATTGACAACCGTGAGCAGCGCTCAACCGTCTCCCTTGACTTCGCCTCTAGCAGCGGCACGCCCAGGTAAGTTTCCTTCCTTGTTTGCTAAAATAATTAACTGGTTACTGTTGCATGCATGCATGAACCATTCACACATGCATGCAACAGTGGCCAGCCGGGTCACTGGTTTGGACCAGTGACCCAACCCCTTTTTAAGTTTTGAGACCAGGCTACATAAATAACAAAAAAAAATGATAAAAAAGAAAAAAAATAGTTTATTTTTCTTTTAATGCAAAATTTTGTGAATTTATTTACTGGCGTTAGAGTCACAAATACCGTATTTTTTGGGTTACGCAATATTTACCAACACCAAAGTTGAAAATATTCATTGGCGAATATTCATTGATGCTAGAGTCAGAAATATCATAGGAAGACCATAAGAATAGAACAAAAACAAACCTGGAAAAGACGCCTACGACCATAAAAAGAGGAGCACTTACAAAGTATAACTCAAATGCTAGCAGATATAGCTCTGCATGAAAATAGATATGATATAAGAATATGGGGAGGAGAAGCAACTGGTGCTTATACTGTCAAGTCTGGAAGTGAATTAATTGATAATATCTCTTATCACGGAAACTTCTCCCACTCATTCCTCTTGTGGAAAGGATTTTCCCCACCGGAGATCAAAATGTTCATATGGTTGCTACTCCAGGGCAGAGTGTGTACTAGAGCCTTCCTAGTGCACCATCATTTGATACATTCTTGCCAAGTAATGTGTCTCTTTTGTGAACATGAAACAGAACATGATAATCATCTTTTCCTCCATTGCTACCACATGTGGAGACTGTGGCAACAATTTCATAATTGGTTTAGCATTTCTGGGTGTTTTCTGAATAGAATAGATCAAATCATCAGCCAATGGCAAGACTGTTGAAGTTTGGTACCAAAGCTGGAACATGATTACTTTGTAGTAATCTACTGCATTGTTATCTATCTGTTAGCTGATAGTTATCTATCTGGTAGCTGATAGCATTATCTAGATTAGGATGTTTCTTTCAATTCATTTGTTTAAGCTTATCTAGGATTAGACTAGCTTGTTATACAACTCATTTGATAAAGGAGAACATAGCTGGTACATTTCTTTAGTGTTTTATTTTTCTGTAATGTTTGTTTCCTTCTATAATAAAACACTGGGGATGGCAGTAACTAACTGAGATATTTTCTGCTCTTTGTTCTTTCAACTGTAAAGACTTTGTTCTTTGTTCTTTGTTCTTCGTTCTTTGTTCTTTGTTCTTTTTCTCAGTTCATAAACATTAATCTGTTCTTTATATATTAGTTTTTTACAACAATTGGTATCAGAGCTCCTCTGATCTTTGAAGGGTTTGTGAGTGAAAACACGAGAGGATAGTAAGGTTAAATCAAAGCTTTCTGCTTTGAAGGGTTTGTGAGTGAAACACGAGAGATTAGTGAGTTTTTTTAAGAAATGGATTCTGCAAATTTTCCAGCAAAAACACCAGTGTTCACAGGGCAGAATTATGGTGTGTGGTCTGTGAAAATGGAAACCTATCTCAAAGCTTTTGATTTGTGGGAGATAGTGGAGAGTGATAGGCAACCCACTCCACTAGGAAACAATCCTACGATTGCACAGATGAAATTTTTCAATGAAGAAAAGGCAAAGCGATTCAAAGCTCTTACCTGTCTTCATAATGCTGTGAGTGAAGAAATCTTCACAAGGATTATGGCTTGTAAATCTGCCAAAGAAACGTGGGATAAATTAAAAGCAGAATTTCATGGTGATGAGAAGTCAAGAAAGATGCAAGTTTTAAATCTCAGAAGGCAGTTTGAAGGTCTGAAGATGAGAGAAACCGATACCATCAAAGACTTCTCTTCTCAAATTTCAAAACTTGTGAATCAAGTGAGACTTTTGGGAGAAGATTTTCCAGATTCAAGAATAGTAGAGAAAATTCTGGTAAGTCTACCAGAGAAATTTGAACATAAAATTTGCTCTTTAGAAGATTCTAAAGATTTTTCAGAAATGAGTATGCAAGAACTAGTAAATGCATTGCAAGCTGTGGAGCAAAGACAAGCTTATAGACAAGAAGGAACAAGTGAAGGAGCACTTGTTGCAGTTTACAAGGAGAAGAGTCGGGCTAAGAATTTTTACAGAAACAATCAAGAAGAAAAAAGAGAAAAAGGGAGAGGTTGGCAATCTAATAACTAGCAACAGAACAGCAACAACATCTTCACTGAAGGGAAAGAGAAGAAAGAACATTTTCCTGCTTGCAAATTCTGTCAGAAAACAAATCATCTTGAAGCCTGGTGTTGGCTCAAGAATGCACAATGCCGAAACTGTAAGCAATTTGGTCACATTCAAAGATTCTGTAAAAATAAAGCAGAACCAGAAAAACAAGCTCAAGTAGCCGAGAGTTCAAAAGTGGAGGAAGATTTTTTATTCATGGCTACAATACAGGAGATGTGTAACACAACCAAGGCAAATGACTTATCATGGCTTATTGATAGTGGCTGCACTAATCACATGTGTCATAACTCATTTTTGGGTTATTCCCAAATTCACATTTTTTCCTCTCTTAAAAAAAAATAAAATAAAATAAAAATACAAAAAAAATAATAAAAATATAACAGTTAAAAGAGAATGCCAAAACGCTTAGAAAATAGTCAAAATTTGGTTGAGGAGGTTTAAAAATACAAAAATTAAAGTTTGGCAGTATTTTATTGACTGATGATAGCCTTGTTGACAAAGAAAATTCAATTTGAGGAAGAAAAGTCCAAAACTAGATGTTGGTGGACTCAATTAAATTATATTAAAGGTTTAATTGAATTTTATGGAGGGTTTGATTGTAAGAAAAATTGATTTTGGAGTTAATTTGGGCTTTAATTGGAAGAAATTAAAGTTCTGGGGTCAAATTATAATTTTTTAGAGTTAATTTGGTCAAATCAGGGGCTTAATTGCATAAATATTGAAGTTTGATGGCCAATTAGGGACTTAATTGAAGAAATCCGAGACCAAGGACGAAAATGAAAAACACGCGCAAATCAAAGGATTAACTTGTAGTCTGGCGCTTTGGCGCCAGTTTTCATTTAAATGAAACGGCGCGTTTTAGGCAAAACGACGCCGTTTCATGCGGTTTTCTAAAAAAAAAGAAAAAGAAGAAGAACGAAACGGTGCCGTTTTGAGGCAGCACTGTTTCTTCTTCTTCTTCCCCTGGACGTGCAGCAGGGGAAGAAAAGTTTTGTTTTCTTCCCCTTGTCTCTTCCTCCCACGTGCTTTAGAGCCGAAGTCAGACGCCACCCACCTCATGATGAGATGCCCGAGCAGCCGTTCTCTGCAAGCAACGCCTCCATTGGCCACCACGGTCGGCGCCGTGGCAGAGGTGGCAACGTGCGCCACATGCACGCGGCGATGGGACGGGGCAGGGTCGACCCCGCTCCCCCTGCCCCTATAAATACCACCCGAACGCAAGAGGGAAGAGGGGGAAAAAACGGCAGAAAAAAAGGGAGGGCGACCGAGAGAGAGAGAGACAGAAACGAAAAAAAACAGGGGAGAACAGAGGAGGAGGGAGAAAGGAAAAAGAAAGAAGAAAGAGAAGCCGTGCGGAGAGATAGACGCGAAGAAGGAAGAACACAAGACAGAAGGTGAAAACCAGCGGGGGAAGAAGACACCGCTCGGTGTCCCTACGCCGTGGAGAAGAAGAACCGCCGCGGTCAGCGGGCTTCTCCAGTAACCGCCACCGCAGCGCCACCAAGAATAGTCGCCAGCACCACCGTCAACTCAGCCATCCGAGATCATCGCCTCAGGTAAATTCCCTTCCCCTCCATAGCCGCCGGTCATTAGTCATCTTCTTGCTTGCAGAACGTGCACTGTGCACGTTCTGCATGCAAGAAGAAGCTAATTAATTCACTGGTTACTGTGCTCATGCACAGTAACCAGTCATGGTTTTTTTGTTTCTTCGGTGGGCTGGAACATCAGCCCAGCCCACACAGCTGGGCTGAGTCCAGCCCCTTTTTGCTTTGGGCTGGAACATCAGCCCAGCCCGCGCGGCTGGGCTGAGTCCAGCCCTGTTTCTTCGGTGGGCTGGAACATCAGCCCAGCCCGCGCGGCTGGGCTGAGTCCAGCCCTGTTTTCTGCAGGCTGGAACATCAACCCAGCCCACGCGGCTGGGCTGAGTCCAACCTTGTGGCTGGGCCAATACAGGCCCAGCCCAGTCCATTTTATTTTATTTTTTTTTTCCTTTTTGTTTTTGTGTGTTTTTTTTTTATTATATATATATATATATATATTTTTAAATTGTGATTTTCCCATGGATTTTTCTACGTCATTTTTACTAAGATTGGTTTGTATTTTTATATCATAAAAATACAAATCCGGTATTAAAAATACCCGGTTTTTTTTTCCAAAAAAAAAAAACTTTTGTTTTCATGCATACGGCCAAGTCTCTCAAAGCTAAAAAATCATATCGTATTTTTATACAAGAAAACTTAAAAAAAAATATATTATTTTAGCATGCATTTTGGCTTTAATAACCAGTTTATTAAAGTCATGAGAACTTGGCCAATATTTCAAAAAAAAAATTTTGTTTCGTTTTAATATCTGGGACTACGAATTTATATGTAAAACGTATTCCTGATATTAAAAAGATAGTTCTGTTTAGACACTAGACCGGTTAGGTTTTACCCCATAAGATAAGAACCTCCTTACTGAGGAGGGCTTTTCGTGAACCATAGACGGATCAACATGACAAGACCTTAGATTTTTATCAGATAATAAAATAATACAGCTTACCTTAGGTAGGGCGTATTTGGGGTGCTAATACCTTCCCTTTACGCAACCAGTCTCCGTACCCAATCTCTGAGACCAGTCAGGGTTCCTAGTGACCAAAATACTAGGTGGCGACTCCCATTCCATTTTTCACCACTAAGAGACAAAGAATTCCTTGTCTCCCCATATTTACTAGATATATATCCATACATTTGAGGGTGGACGATCGCCGCTACGTCGACACGTGCGACAACATGACTGCAGATCTGAGCTTATTCAAAGATTTGGATAAAAGCTATCTTTCTAGAGTTAGAATTGGGAATGGAGACTATGTGAAGGTTGAAGGAAAAGGAGCAATTGAAGTAGAAACTTTGTCAGGTACAAAAACTCTTAAAAATGTTCTTTATGTGCCTAAGATCAATCAGAATCTAGTTAGTGTGGGACAATTAATTGAATCTGGTTACTCAATATTCTTTAATGATGGAGTATGTGATATTAAAGATAAAAATGGAGTGTTACTGCTTTCTGCAAAAATGATGAACAGAAGTTTTAATGTTGATTGGAGAGAAATATGTTTGAGTGCTAACACTTGTGAGAACAATGAATCTGTTCTTTGGCACAAACAGTTAGGGCACTTCAATTATGCAACTTTAAAGAGAATAGCTGACCTGTAAATGACTCATAGTTTACCAGATATACAGGAACAAAAGAGTATTTGTGAAGCCTATCAGTTAGAAAACAAACTAGAGTTGTTTTTCTTGACAATGCATTCAGAGCACTGTCAAAACTCCAGCTTGTACACATAGATATGTGTGGGCCGATGCATAATGAATCATTGAATGGTTCAAAGTATTTTCTTCTATTTGTTGATGATTATAGTAGATTCTGCTGGATTTACTTTTTGAAATCAAAATCTTATGTGTTTGCTGAGTTTGTTAAATTCAAAGCAGCAGTTGAACTAGAAACAGGAAACAGGTTTGAAGATCTGAGAGGAAGAATTGGAATGTGTAGCTTTGGAACCAAGGAGGAGTGTTGAAGTTTGGTACCAAAGCTGGAACAGGATTACTTTGTAGTAATCTACTGCATTGTTATCTATCTGTTAGCTGATAGTTATCTATCTGGTAGCTGATAGCATTATCTAGATTATGATGTTTCTTTCAATTCATTTGTTTAAGCTTATCTAGGATTAGACTAGCTTGTTATACAACTCCTTTGATAAAGGAGAACATAGCTGGTACATTTCTTTAGTGTTTTATTTTTCTGTAATGTTTGTTTCCTTCTATAAATAAAACATTGGGGATGGCAGTAACTAACTGAGACATTTTCTGCTCTTTGTTCTTTCAACTGTAAAGACTTTGTTCTTTGTTCTTTGTTCTTTGTTTTTTTTCTCAGTTCATAAACATTAGTCTGTTCTTTATATATCAGTTTTTTTACAACAAAGACATGGCAAAAGGCAAGTTTTAGCGAAGTGCCTTAATGATGCTATCGTATGGCATTTTATGGGGTATTTTGATTGCAAGGAACAAGCTCATATTTAAGGATAAGATGCCATATTAGAATGCACAGTTTCAACTCATTCTCCACCATCTTACACTTTGGTTAAAGGCTTGGAACATTAACTTTACATACACAAAAAATGATTAAATGATTTAATTAGAGGCACAACATTTTATCATGGACTAATAAGTAAGTGTTATTGGTTTAGGAGCTTGTCAATACTTCTTTTTGTACATCTCTTAATATTTTGAATTCTAGTTTACCATAGCCTTAACGGTAAGTTAATTCCATCAATAATCTCTCTCTCTCTCTCTCTCTCTCTATATATATATATATATAGAGCAGCCGCAAGGGTTTCAAAGGAAAATTTATCCTGAACAAGTATGCAAGATAAAGAAAGCCCTGTGTGGGTTAAAACAAGCTAAAATGACGTGGTATGGTAAGAGTTTCTAATACAAAATGGCTACTCAATGGCTTCATCAGATTCAAACTTGTCTGTTAAAAATCAAGGAGGAGAAATAGCAGTAATAATGGTCTATATAGATGATCTCATTGTTACTAGAGACGATACTAAGGAAATCGGTCAAATAAGAGAAAATTCAGCAGCCAGTTTTCAAATGAAGGAGCTTGGAGAGCTTAAACATTTCCTTGGACTTGAAGTTGAGTGAACAAAGTCATTTATTTCTAGCCAACATCAGTATACAAAAAGATTTACTATAAAGATATGGAATGCTCAATCGCAAGTCTGTCTCTACCCTGATAAAGGTTCAAGGAAAATTATGCACAACTAAGGTAAAGATTTGGAAGATACAATTATGTATTGACAAATACTAGGTAGTCTTATCTACTTAATCTTGACACGATCAGTTATTACATATGAAGTTGGAGTAGTTAGCCAGTTCATGTAAAATCCGCAGAAGCCTCATTTGGAAATTTTAAGTATATCTAGCAATTTAGGAAAAAAGTATGAAATAAAATTACAGTCAAATGAGAATATTTTATTTCCTTGTTCTTCTTTGAAAAAACATACCTTCCTTTTGACCAATCTTCTGTTTTCATCTTTAAAGAAAATTTTATTTAATCTTCCTACAAGAAACTAAAATAAATAAAATGTGGAGGATTTGAATAATTAAAGAAACAAAATTCTAAAAATAAAATTGATAAATTGATATGTTATTAACTCAGTTCAAAGGGTTCATACATCCATTCCTATAAATTTATTAATCATCGAAGTAAAAATAAATGTTCTTTCAAATCAAGCAAATAAATTCAATATTACTTAAAACTACGGGGAATCGATGATAGTGATGAGACTATCAGTAAATTAAGTAGACAAAGCTTTCTAATCAATTTTTTACTATCAAACAAATGTAATATTGAAAAGCAATTCTCATTCATTCGATAATAGCCTTAAGAGAAAAGGCTGCTAGATTTATACTAAACAATCTTTCAAAAGCTTGACAATTTAACTTAGCTTATTCTTTCCAAATAATTTAAGATGAGAGTTGCAACAATCAAATTAATTCTTTTGCTTCTAACTCTAGTCCCCAACAACAATTATGAATTGAAAGAAACTAGAAATCATACATGTCATCTCAAAACAATTCAATTATCTTGAACATAAATGAATAACATAATTCTTTAAAAAAAAAAGTACTTGAGTCTGAAATAATTACAATGATAACGTTATTTTTCACAACTCGATAATGGAGAAGGTGTCTATTCCCCTTGAACCAAAATTGAGAATTAGTTGCTCATGGTCTTTGAAAATTCTAGCAGCAAAGATGAACTCTTTAAAAAATTTTTTTGGCAAAGAACGCTTTTTTCCTCGTTGCTTTGTCACGTTGATCCTAAGAGGCAGCCTTCATGATGAAATATCAAGGCTAAAGACTAGGAGGTAAGAAGCTATAGAGAATATCTAGTTTCTTTAAAAGATAGGACTCTCATCTTGTTAGTTTCTCATCAGATCAAGAGACAAAACTCGTCATCTAGCTTGCATCAGGATTTTCATCTTGAAAATAATTTTATCAGATCTGGAGTCCTTCATAAAAGTTGTATCCTTAGATGTGTAGATGAATTTAGGCTTTTGAATGGTCTGATTGCGATATCTGAAACTCAAGATATATCTATTTGAATATCTAATGTGAAAACAGAGAATTCTGCTACAAATAGGATTCTGGCTTGATTTTGCAAGTCTGATTAGATGTTCAAATAAGATCGGATTTCTTCCCATAATACCTTCCTGGAAAGCTAGATATGTATAGTTCAACTTTGATTAAGCCACGTTTCTATTCTGTAACTCCAACATGGTGAAAAAGATGTCAGAAATACCAAGGTTTGAAATATAAAATGCAGAAATTTTTTATCTTTTAGCAATTAATTCACCAAGTCTCTTAGGCATGCCAAACTCATAAAATTACTTTTAATCAGTTCAAATAAGATTAAACACATTAAAAGCGTAATGTAAAAGGAATAAAAACATATGTATATTTTGCATTTATCATCATTTTATCTTTGTAAAAGAAAAATAAATGAATTAATGCATTGATTTTATATATTGAAATTATGTATAATCCCAATGGATATCTAAAGGTTAAGTTTTTTTATATATATACCCTATCTATTATTCATCAAGTAAAAAATTCAGATATTCATACTTTATTCATTGGATTTCGAGTATATCTATATTGGTAACCATTGTTCTACTGTTATTTAATATTCAACAAAAAATAAAATAGTAATAGATATATTTGAAATATGTATACATGTATTAAATGATAAAATGAATAATACTATACATGTATATGTGTGTGTGTTATATCATTATTGAGATATGTATATATTGTATTGGATTAAAAAATATATAAATGTTCTGTATATATATATACATATATCTAGAGAAAATCACCTAATTTTAGGGATTAATGTTAATTGTTTTTTCTAAATCAATGAAATCTCCTATTTTTAAGAATTAATATCATATTTTTCAAAAATTGATGAAATTATCTATTTTAGGGACTAATGTCCAATTTTTCCTAAATCGATGAAATCATATATTTTTAAAGATTAATGCCAAATTTTTTAGGGATAATTTGGAAGAGTGTCACATTCCTCACGGCTCCTTGGTTTCACATGCTAGAGCAGTGTTATTAAACCCGGCCCGTCCCTACGGGTTGACCCGGGACCCGGCCGACCCGGGAGGTGGACTGGTCCGAGTTTGTCAAAAGACCAGTCAGTGCAACGACCCGTTCAAACCTAGTGGGTCAACCCGTGACCCGGGTGACCCGGGTGAGAACCAGTGTTTTTTTTTCAAATGCGGGATTTGAAACCCATTGGTATATATACTTTGTGTTTCCAAGAAAAAAATAACGTTTTTTCAATATGGGATAAAAAACTTTTTGGTTTAAATACTTCAACTTAAAATGATAACATAGTATCTTTTTAATGTGAGATTTGAAACCCATTAGTATATATACTCAATATTCACAAGAAAAAAATTATGTTTTTTCAATGTGGGATTTGAAACCCATTATTATATATATTCTATGTTCACAAGAAAAAAGTTATATTTTTTCAATGTGGCATTTGAAACACATTAGTATATATACTCTATGTTCCCAAGAAAAAAGTTATCTTTTTTCAATGTGGAATTTGAAACATATTAGTATATATACTCTATGTTCACAAGAAAAAAAACTATGTTTTTTCAATGTGGGATTTGAAACTCATTAGTTTACATACTCTATGTTCCCAAGAAAAAAGTTATCTTTTTTCAATGTGGATTTGAAACCCATTAATATATATACTCTATGTTTATAAGAAAAAACTACGTTTTTTCAATGTAGGATAAGAAACTTTTTTGGTTTAAATACTTCAACTTAAAAACTTAACATAATATCTTTTTAATGTAGGATAAATTTTTTTAAAAATATTCTTTTAAACTTCATTATTTACAATATGTATAACATAAATTTACATGGATTTTTTCTTAATTTTTTCATATAAAATATTAAAACTTTAATTTTTTTAATTTTTCCGGGTTGACCCCGGTCGACCTGGGTCGACCCATGAAACCCGGGACCGGCCCCTTGGCCTGGTCAACCCCTGGGCCGGGTTTAATAACTATGTGCTAGAGGAGAACTCCCACTGTTGGCTGTTTACTAGTCTGGCCCTCTTCCTGCATTAAATTGCTTTCATTCAATTCCTCTAATAGGCTGTTTATTAGTCTGCTTTCTCATTAACTGGGATATATAGTTTCAATTCCTCTAATAGGCTGTTTACTAGTCTGCTTTCTCATTAATTGGGATATTTAGTGCTTTCGTTAGTCAATTGGGTGTTGCTTTCATTTGACGTGAGAAGCAAGGCGTTCCTCTAATTGCCTGTTTACTATTCTGCTTTCTCATTCATTGAGATATCTAAGCTAGTCACTTGTGGTTCAAACCAAGGGCATTTGTATATTTCATTGGGTTTTTTTTATCAGGGTGTTTATTTCCAAATTTATAATTTAATAAATATAAATAATATTAAAAAAATAATTGATGAGTGCAGGTGAGTGTATGGGCCATCTCCGCGCACTTCAGGTTGCGGGTGTAGGGTCATTCGTTGAACAAAGGCCGTCGTGGATGAGGCAGCGTGTGTGGCAGATAGTTGTTCGGTTTGGTGCCGACAAACTTTTCTTTTTCTTTTTCTTAACACTCTCCTCTTGATTTTCGTGTGTGCCCCTTCAAAATTTCAAAGCACGCCTTCAATTTGTTATTCCTTCATATTAATTGGTCCCTGTTCTTTTGATTATTGCTTGTTTTGTTTGGAATAATTTATAAAATTAAAATTCTTTGACAATTTCATTCCCTTTGGTTTTTCATCTTTCAAATTTTGTCCCTGTTCTTTTAATTCTTATTTTTTTATTTGAGATCATTTTTTAATTTGATTTTTTTTTACAATATCATCCTCCAGAAGGTTTTGTTTTTTCTTTTTCTATAGGAATTTCACTTATTTTGAAAATGACTTGGGATATCTCGAGTATTTTTATTTGTTTTTTTATTTATTTTTTTATAAATATTTTTTTCATTTAATTTAATTTAATAAATATAAGCATGTGATGCTCATTTCATAATATTTTGAAATACAAAAAAAAATGTATTGTGTAGACATCATTTTATTGGCACGGATAATCATTTTATTAAATACAAAATTTTTTCAAATAAAAAATTTATTAAATACAACTAGGTACATGCTCCGTGTTGCTATATCAAATATTTTGGTTTACATTTATCTCTTGATTTTCCTAGTTTAGTCTTTACTTATCATTAACGGGTTTCTTTTATATTTATTAGCATAGATAATTCTTGATTTATTTTAATAATCTGTATGCGAAATAAATTTTGAATTGCCAATTTTTTATTAAAATAAATCATGAAAAACATTAGAAATAAATTTAGATAATTAATATTATGCACCGAATAATTTTTCTTAAATGCATTGTGGAGGTAACTTTTCATTTTAAAGGATATGTTAAGGGTGATATTGATTTTTCTTAGACTTAACTAGCTTAATGTCTAAATCTCTAACCAATGTCTATTTTTAAATTCTAAATTTCTTAATTAATAGGTGGTGACTTTTTTTTCTTTAATTTTGAAGACTCTCGCATTCATCACGGCTCGTCTGCTGGACCAGAGTTGCATTCAATATTAAATTAATTTTTTAATTTAATACAAAAACAGGTCAGTGCATGGACGGTCTCCGCGCACTTTAGGTGATAGACCCAATTTTATAATTTAATTTTTTATAAATATAAATAAATTATAAATTTATAATTTGATATTCATTGTCAAATGTCATCGTGGATGAGACGGCGGGTGTGGAAGATGGTTGTTACCAAGAGCAGAGTCAAGAATTTTTCCTACCCTGTGTTATTAAATAAATATATAAATTTTTTTTAAGATTAATTATTAACTCATGTATATGAATTTTTGAAGTTAACAGTAAAATTTTAATCCAAATACATTATCCAAAATATTAAAAAATAAATTTAAAAGTATATAAAATTGAAGTAAAAGTAAAAATAAACTCACTATTGAAGTTATATCCTTCGATGTTTAGTGGAATATAATTCATTTATAATTGAATCTGAATCGATATTGTAACAAGCCCTCAACCAGGATAAAATAACAATCTCATGTCAACTAGAAAAAAAATTATTAAATTTTTTCCCTTTCTCAATTCCTCATTCCTTCACTTGATTCTTCCTAAGATTAGTGTTTTATAAGTTGTACTTTACAAGTTTACAAGGTTATTCTCTCACTTATTTTTTTTTCCTTTGATTTTTCTTTTTATGTTTTCCCTTACGTTTCTGTCTTTCTCTCTCGCCTTTTCTTTTCTTTCTTTTCCTATTTTGCTTCTGCTCAGTCGGCAACATATAAAAAGAAGGAAGAGATGATTTGTTTTATTTTTAATGGCAAATAATTATTTTGCCCTTAATGAGTTGTTTTGCTTTTATTTGACGGTCCTTTTTTTGTTAGCACTACCAAGCTCCGTTCATCCTAAAATTTTAATTAGATTTTATTTAATATGTTTTAAGATCCCTCGTAAAATTTCAGCTCAATTGGATGGTCAAATTGAAAATTATGTCCAATAACGTAAAACTGGTCAAATTGTGATTTTTCATCAAATTTCTGACTTTCTTCAAAAACTCTGAAATTTTAATCCAAGTTAAAGCATCATATTAGAAGGTTCCACGTAAATTTTCAGAATTGTTTGATAACTTAATCGAGAATTATGATTTTAAGCATCGATTTGATCCTAGTTTAGTCTTTACCTATCATTAACGGGTTTCTTTAATATTTATTAGCACAAATAATTCTTGATTTATTTAATTATCTATATGCGAAATAAATTTTGAATCGCCAATTTTTTATTAAAATAAATCACGAAAATATTAGAAATAAATTTAGATAATTAATATTATGCATGGAATAATTTTTCTTAAATGCATTGTGGAGGTAACTTTTCATTTTAAAGGATATGATAAGGGTGATATTGATCTTTCTTAGACTTAACTAGCTCAATGTCTAAATCTCTAACCAATGTCTATTTTTAAATTCTAAAGTTTTTAATTAATAGGTGGTGACTTTTTTTTCTTTAATTTTGAAGACTCTCGCATTCATCACGGCTCGTCTGCTGGACCAGAGTTGCATTCAATATTAAATTGGGTGTTGCTTTCATTTGACGAGAGAAGCAGGACGTTCCTCTGTTTACTAGTCTGCAAATTTTACACTATTTATTAAGTCTGCTCATTTCATAATATTTTTAAAATATAGAGTGTTTCTTGCTTACCTCAAATCTCTTGAAAGATACTGAAAAGGTCTTAATTCGACGCATCTCGGCAATGGAGAGTCGTATGCCCAATATTGCTATAATTACCTTCACCCTCGTCATCTTCCTCTATGGCAAGTAGTTTTACAATATTACATATACTAGATTCTTGCATGGAAAACTCTATTATGCATATTATTCACTTTGATTATTCTACATATATATTTTCTGTTTGCGTATGCAATATTAACTACTTTTCATTATTCAATGGATTTCGTGAATCCAATAAATTTATCCAGGAGGGAGTTTCCAGATAAAAAAAAAAACAAAGAAAAAAATATATTAAAAAAAAAACATGGGTTATGTTATATTTTTAAAAGAAAAATAAGTGAATTAATACAAGATTTTAAATATTGAATTATGTTATCTTTGAATCGACCAAGATTTAATCATTGATATCAACAAAAATAAATCTTGCGCAGCTTGCACGCATGCAGGAGCTCAATCTGTGACTTTCGACTTCACAAACAACTGTCCATACACAGTCTGGCCAGGAACTCTAACGGCTGCTGGCGGTCCGTCTTTATCTTCAACTGGCTTCACATTGGCAACGGGTGCTTCATCTTCGCTGAGTGTCCCTGTCAATTGGTCTGGCCGCTTGTGGGCCAGAACGCAATGCTCTACAGATGCCTCGGGAAAGTTTGTTTGTGCTACTGCTGACTGTGGCTCTGGCGTCATAGAATGCAATGGAGCCGGTGCGATCCCACCAGCATCCTTGGCAGAATTTACTCTAAGCGGTGATGGTGGGAAAGATTTTTACGATATAAGCCTTGTTGATGGCTTTAACATCCCAATTTCGGTAACCCCGCAAGGAGGTTCTACTGGCTGCCCTTCTACAAGCTGTGCAGCTAACGTGAATGCTGTTTGTGATCCTAGTTTAGCAGTGAGAGGTTCAGATGGGACTGTGATTGCCTGCAAGAGTGCGTGTTTGGCATTTAACCAGCCGCAGTACTGCTGCACAGGAGAGTATAATACAGCTGACACATGTCCTCCTACCCAATATTCGATGACTTTCAAGCAGCAGTGTCCTCAAGCTTATAGTTATGCTTATGATGATAATTCGAGCACGTTTACTTGTCCTAGTGGAGGCAACTATTTGATTACCTTTTGTCCATGATCAAATGTGGTGGTTCACAACTCTTTCTTTTTATGGAAAGAGTTGGAGGACAACACAATTAATAAATGTTTTTATGATAATTAATAAAGAAATGGAATAATAGATTTGGGATTGACATATCCCAAAAGGATCGATTATCAATTTTCATGCTGTTGATATGGTAAAACTGTATGCCATTCATTATCAATTAACGATATTTTCAGTTCATTGGTCAAGGTAGCAATCCTTCACTTATACGTACTAAGTAGATGTAGTGAAAGTTGAGAATAATTAGGAGGCTTAACCTATTGGTTAGCCAATCTTCTCTATATATATGTGTAGGGCAATATACAATAGTAATGGTGGAGGTTACCATACAAGAGTATGACTACAATATTTCCTATATACAATATTTCCTATATAGGTATATTCTATAATATGCCCCCTCAAGCTTAGGGTGGAGGATCAACCTGAAGCTTGAACCGAAAAGCAATAAACGGAGCAGTAAGAAGTGGCTTAGTGAAGATATCTGCAAGTTGATCCCGAGAGGAAATAAAACGAATCTGAATGTCCTTCTTCGCAACTCTATCTTGGACAAAATGATAGTCAACCTCAACAGGTTTTGTGCGAGCATGAAAAATAGGATTCGCAGACAAATAAGTGGCACCAAGGTTGTCACACCAGATGATAGGAGCAGAAGTAGATGAAATCTGAAGATCTTTTAATAAATATTGAAGTCAAGTAACCTCAGCAGTGCCATCGGCTAAGGCTTTGTACTCAGCTTCAGTAGAAGAGCGAACTGTACGTTGCTTACTTGATTTCCATGAAATCGACGTTTGACCAAAGAACACAAGATAACCACCTGTAGATTTTCTATCATCAACACGGTGTGCCCAATTTGCATCTGTAAAACCATGTAAGGCAAAGGAAGAACTGCGAGTAATATGTAGGCCATGTGATGTCGTACTCCTAAGATAACGCAATATGCGTTTAACGACAGCCTAATGAGAATCTGTAGGAGCATGCATAAAGTGACAGACTCTGTTAACAACAAAGTAAATATCTGGGCGCGTTAAAGTGAGATATTGAAGAGCACCCAAAATTTAACGAAAGCGTGTAGCATCAGAAAACAAGGGATCTAGAAGAATGGTAGCTTTGGATGTAGAGATAGGAGTATCAACAGGTTTGCAAGATAACATACCAGCCCGAGTGAGGATGTCAAGTGTATATTTATGTTGTCGGAGCATAAGACCCATACCAGTAGGTTGAACTTCAATACCCAAAAAATAATGAACAAAACCCAAGTCGCGAAGCTTAAATTCTGAGCTTAGTAGCTGTATGAGGCGTTGGAGCAGAAGAGAGTTGCTACCCGTAAGCTGAATATCATCAATATAGACAACAAGATAACAAATATTAGTACCAACAGAGAAGATAAAAAATGAGGTATCCACCTTAGAGGCACGAAAACCAATAGATAACAGGAAATCATCCAGACGAGTGTACCAAGCCCGTGGAACCTGTTTTAAACCATATAGAGACTTATGCAATCGACACACATGAGAAGGGAGAGCAGAATCAATAAAACCTGGAGGTTGTTTCATGTAGACCTCCTCATCAAGAAGACCATTGAGGAAGGCATTATGGATATCAAGTTGATGAATTTTCCAATCACACGAAACGGCAATGGAGAAGACTAATTTGACGGTCGCCTGTTTGATAACAGGACTAAAGGTTTTAGAGTAATCAATACCTTCTTGCTGAGTGAAACCTCTAGCAACTAGATGCGCCTTATACCTCTCGATGCTGCCATCATATATGCATGTGATCTTGTACACCCACCAACTACTAACAATATTCATGCAAGGGTGAAACGATACTAAAAACCATGTTTTGTTAGCGCGTAAGGCCTGAATTGCCTCACGCATAGCACTATGCCATGACTCATACCTATTAGCATCATTAAAAACAAGTGGTTCATGAGTAGAAAGAGATACTACCCAACCGAAGGAGGCAGCAGAGGCGGAAAGGAGGGACTGCACTGGACAACAGACACCGGAGAAGCTGCTACAGAACTGGGCTGCTCTGCAGTGTCAGACCTGAAGACAAGGGCATTTGGCGATGGGGAATTTGTTCCTGCATAATGATCATTTGAAAGACAAGCAGCTAGTGACAATATGGCAGGGCTGGATGGGGGTGTAGTGGAGGCAGAGGCTGTGAGCAAGGAGGGGTTCTGGCGGGGTGCTGTAGAGGGCAGAACAGGGGTATTGTTTGAGCCGGTTGGGAAAGTGGTAGGCTGAAGGAATTGAGGAGGATTCAAGGATGGGATGTGTATAGGCTGTGTGGAGGGTGCTGAGGTATGTGTTATTTGTTCAGAGTTCACAAAAGGAAAGACAGTTTCATGAAAACGAACATAATGAGAGACATAAATACGATGAGAAGCTAAATCAAGACAACGATAACGAAGATGAGATGAGCTATTACCTAAGAACACACATGGTGAAGAACAAAAATCCAATTTGTGAGCATGGTATGGACGCAAGAAAGGAAAATAAAGACACCCAAAAGTATGCAAAAAATTATAATCAGGAGTACGACAAAACAGACACTCAAACGGAGATTTATTTTGAAGAACAAGAGTAAGCATGCGATTAATGAGATAAACCAATGATTCAAATGCATAGTTCCAAAATCGCAATGATGCATTACACTGACCTAAAAGGGTTAGGCCAATTTCGACAATGTGTCGATGACGACGCTCAACAGTGCCATTTTGTTCATGAGTATGAGGACAAATTAACCGATGATAAATATCAATGGTCTGAAAAAATTTATTTAACTTAAGATATTCATCACCCTAATCAATTTGAACAAATTTAATTTTAAGTGACAACTGACGTTCAACAAGTGTTTGAAATCATTGGAAAGTGGAAAACACATCACATTTAGCAACAAGCGGATAATACCAAATGTGTTTAGTATGCGCATCGACAAAGATAACAAAGTATCAAAAACCATCAGAGGAAAACATAGGGGCAGGACCCCAAACATCACTAAATATTAAATCAACTGGGACAATAGTTTTATCACAATCACATAACCTGGGTTGACTTAAAAAATTGTGAATATGAAATCTATTGAGAAACTAAGATTTGGCTAAGCGACCAATTCATGCATGAAGTACTTGTTTTATACGATAAAAAATGTTTTAGTTTGCGAATATGGTTTAGGGATTGAGGATCAATAAAGCTAAGAGGTTGCGTTATAAACACATCTATATCAAGAAATCCATTAAGAAAAGTAGTATATTTATATCAATCTAATAAGCCGACCAACCTCAAGTATCACCAATATCAAGCATTGTTTGAATAGTGCAAGGCTTCACCATTAGATTAAATGTGTCTTGAAAATCAATCCCTTTTTTGTCCATAATAGCCTTTGGCCACCAAACATGCTTTGTAGTGCTCAAAATTCCTATCTTCCATATTTTTTTAATCTTGTATACTCATTTACAGCCCACCACATTCATAGTTAGATCAATTAGTAAAAGTATATGTTGACTTTGAAGAATATTAAAAGGGTAACACATTTTTGGACTAGAGGAATTGAAAAATATAAAGGATAACTCATGGAAAGTACAATGTTGAATTTAGCATGGTTGTAACATCATTGCAATCATCCTCCCAGATCAGGACTTTTGTGTGGTGCGGAAAGAACATGGACTTCTTGTCTTTTATCAATAAAAAATGCTTGGAGTCACCACCTTATATTTTGATCACTAGAAACCTTATTATAGAATGTACTTATATAGGAAATATTGTCTACATACTCTTGTGTGGTAACCTTCACCATTGCTATTCCATATTGCCCTACACATATATATAGAAAGGGTTGGCTAACCATTAGGTTAAGCCTCCCAATTATTCTCAACTTGGTATCAGAGCATGCTGCCGTCAGAACTCTTTTCTCCCTTTACAGCCAACCCTCTCTTTACTTTCTCTACATGGATTCTATTGCTACCGCCGACTTCTCCCTCTCCACCGGTGGTGCAGCACAGCCGGCCAGCCATCCCAAGGCTACTGCTGCTGGTGCCTTTTCTTCCCCACAGCAGCCTCCACTTGTAGAGCTTGTCTCTGATTCTTCCTCCCAAGTCCCTACCATTCCTTTACCTCTCATGGGAACCCACACTACAAGTATTGTTCCTTTAGCGAACACTCACCAAGTTTTTTTGCTAAAACTTACAAACACAAATTATCTCTATTGGAGAATGCAGATGAAGCCATATCTCCTTGGTCAAGGTGTTTTTCACTTTGTGGACGACTTAGTGATGTGTCCTCCATCTTATATTTTTGACAGCTCTGTTGGTTCTTCCTCTACCATCAACCCTTCCTTTCTTTGTTGGAAGCAACATGATCAACTTATTTTGAGTGCTTTGCTCTCCTCTCTCTCCATGGATGTGTTGCATCTCGTGGTAGATTGTTCTACCTTGCATTATGTTTGGCGCACTCTTGAGAAAGCGCTTGCCTCTCCGTCTAATTCTCACATCATGCAACTCCATGGCTCCTTTCAAGACCTTCGGCAAGGTGACTCATCAGTTAGTCTATACATGCAGCAAGCCAAATCGTTATTTGATGAATTGGCTGCTGCGGGTCGCCCCATGTCTCTTGAAGATTTCAATCTTTTTATGTTTCGTGGCCTTTGTACCGAGTTCAAAAACTTGGTAACAAGTCTCATAACCAAGGCAGAACTGCTATCCTGTGCTGATCTTCACAACCACTTTCTTACCCATGAATTTCTACACAAGAACTCTGTCCATTCCATGGTTGCTGCTCCCTCTCAGTTGTCCTCTTCTTCTCTACCGTAGCAGCCACCTCTGCTGCCAACACCACAGTTTTCTGCACACCATGTTATGTCTCATCACAGCCCCAACTTCAGCCGCAACAGGGGTTGCTCTAGAGGTAATTGGCATCCCCACAACAACCATTCCACTCCCCAGAACAGGGGCCAATCTGCTACAGATTGGCGGTCAAACCACTGGCAGCAGACGCATGTACGCTAGTCTCTACAACAATTCTAGTGCTGGACAGCAGCATGTACGCTGCCAATTATGCTCCGGTTTTGGGCACACCGCTCCCCATTGTTCCCAAGTTTTGTAACAGCACTCAGCAGCCCTCTGCTCATCTTGTTGTTGGGAATATTTCTGCTACGACTTGGTTCCCCGACACCGGCTCAAATTAACACGTCACACCTGATCTTAGAACTCTGACCGATTCTGCACCCTATCTTGGTAATGATTATTTGCATGTTGGTGATGGTAAGGGCCTTGACATATCCCATATTGGACATACTAAATTACATTCCCCAAAACGCATGTTTACATTATCTAATGTTCTCCATGTGCCTCACATTACCGTTGTTATTTGTTCAAAAATTCTGTCATGATAATCATGTTTATTTTGAATTTCACGCTTCTATGTTTTATGTGAAGGATCTCGTCACCAAGGAAGTTCTCCTTTCCGGTCAGAGTCATGATGGTCTTTATGTCCTCTCCAAGTCTTCTGCCACGTCAGTTCCTCAAGCTTTTTGGTCTCCTTGCCTCTCCGCGACTGTCGACCTGTGGCATCGTAGTTTGGGTCATCCAACCCCTCGCATTTTTAATTTGTTAGTTTCCAGCAATAAAATTGTATGTACTTCTAGACGTTCTCTTACTCAATGTCAAGCTTGTCCTTTAAGAAAGTTGTCTCGTTTGTCATTACGACCTACGGGTCACAAAACTGCTGCCTCACTTGAATTAATTTTTAGTGATGTTTGGGGTCCTGCCCCTATGTTTTCTTCAGATGGCTTCCGCTATTTTGTTATTTTTGTCGATGCGCATAACAAACATATATGGTATTATCTGCTTGTTGCGAAATCTGATGTTTTTTCCACTTTTCAACGTTTTCAAACACTTGTTGAGCGTCAGTTTTCCCTTAAATTAAATATGTTCAAACTGATTGGGGCGGTGAATATCATAAATTAAATAAATTTTTTCAGACCATTGGTATTCATCATCGGTTAATTTGTCCTCATACTCATGAACAAAATGGCACTATTGAATGTCGTCATCGACATATTGTCGAAACTAGCCTCACCTTTTTAGGCCAGTGTAGTGCACCATTGTGATTTTGGAACTATGCATTTGAATCATCGGTATACCTTATTAATCGCATGCCTACTCTTGTTCTCCAAAATAAATCTCCGTGTGAGTGTTTGTTTCATCGCCCTCCTGATTATAACTTCCTATGTACTTTTGGGTGTCTTTGTTTCCCCTTTTTGCGTCCATATCATGCTCACAAATTAGATTTCTGGTCTTCTCCTTGTGTGTTTTTAAGCTATAGCTCATCCCATCTTGGTTATCATTGTCTTAATTTAGAATCTCATCGTATTTATGTCTCCCATCATGTTCATTTTCATGAAACTGTCTTTCCTTTTAAGAAGTCCGAACAGGTAACATCCTCACCGGTACCTCCCACACCACCTACCTATCTTCCATCCTTGAATCCTTCTCCATGTTTTTCGCCTACTACTCCCTAACCTGCTCCTCCAAATAATCCAGTTCTGCCCTCTACCGCACCCCACTAGACCATCCCTTTAACCATAGCTTTTGCCACCCCTTCATCCCCATCCGACACTGCCATACTGTCACCATATGCTTGTCTTTCCAATGATTATTGTGCAGGAACAGGTTCTCCATCATTAGATGCACATGTTCTCCGGTCAACTGCAGCAGAGCAGCCAGGTTCTATTGCAGAACATCCCAGCTCTGCCGCAGCCTCCCCATCTTCGGCAGTACCGACCAATCCATCCACTGTGTCTCTAGCTGGTCTGTAGCTTTGTGTAGACCTCTCTTCATATCCTCTTCAGCACCTTCCAGTTACAGGTCACACTTCTCCATGTCTAGCAGCTCGTCAGCATCCCATGGTTCTCCGTCCAAGACAGCCCAAGACAGCGCTGTCCACTACCACTGCCACTGCCACTGCCACAAGCTCTGCTGCCTCCTTCAGCTTGGTAGTTTCTCCTCCCTCTCATCAGCCACTTGTTTTTAATGATGCTAACAGATATGACGCATGGCATAGTGCTATGCATGAGGAAATTTAGGCTTTGCGCGCAAACAGAACTTGGACCTTAGTACCGTTTCACCCCTCCATGAATGTTGTTGGTCGTCGGTGGGTGTATAAGATTAAACGTAGATCTGATGGTAGCATCGAGCGATATAAAGAGCGTTTGGTTGCTAGGGGTTTCACTCAGCAAGAAGGTATTGATTACTCTGAAACCTTTAGTCCTGTCATCAAACAGGCGACCGTCAGATTAGTCTTCTCCATTGCCATTTCGTGTGGTTGGAAAATTCATCAGCTTGATATCCATAATGCCTTCCTTAACTGTGTTCTTGACGAGGAGGTCTACATGAAAAAACCTCCAGGTTTTGTTAATTCTGCTCTCCCCTCTCATGTGTGTCGCTTACATAAATCTTTATATGGTTTAAAACAAGCCCCGCGGGCTTGGTACACTCATCTGAATGATTTCCCGTTATCTATTGGTTTCCATACATCTAAGGTGGATACCTCATTGTTTATCTTCTCCGTTGGTGCTGATATTTGTTATCTTCTGGTCGACGTTAATGATATTCTGCTTATGGGTAGCAACTCTTTTATGCTCCAACGCCTCATTCAGCTACTGAGCTCAGAATTTAAGCTTCGCAACTTGTGCTCTGTTCATTATTTTTTGGGTATTGAGGTTCAGTCTACTAGTTTGGGTCTTATGCTCCGCCAGCATAAATATACTTGATATCCTCACTCGGGCTGGTATGTTATCTTGCAAACCTGTTGATACTCCTAGCTCTACATCCAAAGCTACCATTCTGCCCGATCCATTATTTTCTGATGCTACATGCTTTCGTCAAATTATGGGTGCTCTTCAATATCTCACTTTTACGCGTCTGGATATTTGCTTTGCTGTTAACAGAGTCTATCAGTTTATGCATGCTCATACAGATTCTCATTGGGCTGCCGTGAAATGCATCCTGAGTTATCTTCGGGGTACGACATCCCATGGCTTGCATATTACTCGCAGTTCCTCTTTTGCCTTACATGGTTTTACAGATGCAGATTGGGCAGGCAGTGTTGAGGATAGAAAATCTACGGGTGGTTACCTTGTGTTCTTTGGGCAGACGCCGATTTCGTGGAAATTCGGTAAGCAATGCACCATTGCTCGCTCTTCTACTGAACTTGAGTACAAAGCCTTAGTCGATGGCACTGCTGAGGTTATCTGGCTTCAGTACTTATTAACAGATCTCCAGATTTCGTCTGCTTCTGCTCCTATCATCTGGTGTGACAATCTTGGTGCCACTTATTTGCTTGCGAATCCTGTCTTTCATGCTCGCACAAAACATGTTGAGGTCGATTATCATTTTGTCCGAGATAGAATTGCCAAGAAGGAAATTCAGATTCGTTTTATTTCCTCTTGGGATCAACTTACTGATGTCTTCACTAAGCCACTTCCTACTTCTTCATTTACTGGTTTTCGTTTCAAGCTTCGGGTTGATCCTCCACCCTCAGCTTGAAGGGGCATATTATAGAATGTACTTATATAGGAAATACTATCTACATACTCTTGTGTGGTAACCTCCACCATTGCTATTGTATATTGCCCTACACATATATATATAGAAAGGGTTGGCTAACCATTAGGTTAAGCCCCCCAATTATTCTCAACTAACCTGAATTAGTTTTTAGAGTTTGGACAAGGAGACTGATTGTGTATAGGATGGATATTATCACCCCTAGTACATCATATCTAAGATAAGCTGTATTGTTTATTTGTCTAATTATTACTAAGGTATTGTTGTTTTTTTTCTTATCATTGGTTTGTCTATTGGTTAAAGCAAGTCTATCCTAGTACAGTGAACCCATAGGTTTATAGGTGAAGCCTAGCCGTTACAAAGCCAAAACATATTTTTTTCCTTTGTTTCTTTTAATATTAAAAATAAATCTTACGTATAAGCTTATAATTCATATTAAAATAAACAAATTAAATCTTTTAGTGTTTTTCAAACTTAAGTCTGGTATATGTGGATTTAATAAATTTGTTTTTAAATATAAAAGGGTAAAGAATGGAAAATTAATTGCAAAAATGCTCTTCAAAACTTGAAAAATAATTAAAATTAGACTAAGATTAGTTTGACAAAACACAAAAAAAAATGAAAAATAGGTTTGGGCATATTTACCACACATGTCCTTAGTGAAAAAACAAAACCCTTAAAATTTGTCTTAATAGCGTGTTTGCGCCATAAAGACCCGTAACAGCTTCTTTTCTTTTCTTTTCTTTGATATTCTTAAACCCGTGATAAACTTATTTCTAGATATCTGTACTATATCTAGAAATATAGCTGTACTAGCATTAACGAAAAGCCATGGGACAGTAAAAAGAAATGAACCAGAAACCCTTGCGCATACCGATTCTCCTTCAACCAAAAATAATTGTATTTACGGCTTGGCCAATAATTATGCACATCTAGAGTACTGAATATTTTGAACATAAAAATCGTGCACGATAGTCATTGAAGATTTCCATGCCTGGTTCATGCATCATCGTTAACAAGGGATCCAAAGCCCAAGCATGGTATGGAAAAACTCCCTGACAGTCCTATGCATTTTTATTTTCAAAAGACACAAAAAAAGAAGAAAACCTATGACCCCAATAGTTATCATATATACCGTTCTTGAACTTTAACCTTGGGTAAGAGCATTCTTAATTAACTAGACAAGGTCTTAACATGACCTTAGGACATGCAATCAAGTTTTCAAGACCATATGCGTTTGAAGGAAAAATCACACCCCATCCCCTTCAGTATCCGTAGCAAGTGAAAGAACACCCGTGACCAGGTTAGGACTTAAAAGATCCACACACCTTACAACACTATATGTTAACTTCATAGCACATAAAGGAAAAACGGGAGCTTGCCTTTGCAGTAGCATGCACATGTAAAAGATTACAACTAAATGAGAATGGTAGAAGCTTTATACCTAGAGTGATTATGATGTAGACAGCTCCACTGGATATCCCGTACCTCATCTTCACTCTTTTTTTGAGTGGCTAGTGCTTGAATAAAGCTAAGTCCAGAGAGGTCAGAGGCAAGAATGTAAAACGAGCACGCTGAAGATGCACATGGACGATGTGAGTGGGCTCCTGGCCTGCCTTGGGTTATGATTCCGGTAATGAACACCTCAGGTTAATGGTACTGTGGAAGCATCGGCTATGGTTCCTTGAGTCAACGTGGGGCAAGATAGTAGTAACTCGAGGGTGGCGAAAAGAGACAGCGCTGATGAGAGAGGCTGTATTGTTTTTTTGTTTCCAGTTCTAGCTAGAAGGTGGGTTGAAAATGATGATCTAATTTTTTTAGTTCTTTTTTTTGGTAAAGAAGAAAATCGCTAATGGGTGTGTATGGGAACTTTTTGGCTACCCTTTGAAAGGAAACGGATCGTCTGATTTTGAAAAATGGCAGTGAAGTTTTTCAGCCCCGTTTTCTTCTTCTTCTTCTTCTTCTTCTTCTTCTTCTTTTTTCTCTCTCTCATCCCCACTCTTATGATTAAGATTTGGTGTGAGCTTTATAGAAGACGAGCATGTTGTGCCAAATATACAACAATGATGAAGGGTCAAAATGTACCCAAAAAAAATCAAAGGATATGATTGTTCTACCTATAAAGATTTTAGAACCTACCCCATAATTAAATAGAAAGGCAAGGTAAGAAAAAGGGGGAGGTGTAAAAAAAAACTCTAGCCTCTATAGAAAAATTAGAGGGAAAACAAAATTAGGTGGGTAAGAAACCCTAGCAACCCTTGAAGAAAAACTTAAGATAGAGAAAGAAAAAAAATAGAGTGAAAGTGTAGGAAAAAAATAGTCCTCTTCTTCTCTAAAACCTAGCCACCAAAGCAAATGAAGATCAAATGAGAATCTAAGAATTAATTGTTCATTTAAGTAATTATGTAAATATTTATATTTTAGTTTAATGACATAATTAAAATGAACTCAAACACTTCACCATGTATATATATAGGATTAGTATCGGTTCAAGATTCAGCAGGTTCAAATTGTCAAAAAAAGAATATTTTCAAGTGGTGTAAAATCTTGGTGTGGATTCATCAAGTGACAATTGTAATCTTCAACTTGGACTAGTGAAAGAACAAAATACACAAGATCAATTTAGGTGCTTGAGGTGTGGATATGGACTTGCCAAAACCATGTTAAAAGCCGAGTTTACAATTCCTATCCCTTTACATTTTACTTAATGCAATTTAATTATATTGTTCATTAATTATGTTTAATTGAATTAATTTCAATATTTTTTATTAATAGTGGAACACTTAATTCACCGACCACCGATAGCAGCTGCTAATGACATACACTAATAGTGATAGCAACAACATCGATCACCAATATCACAACCAAAACAACTCAAGTCGAGACCAAAATCCAACCATCCCTTTTCTCAATTGTCATACATGATGCAACATCGCGGCGAACGTCCTCCTAAAATTCCATATTGGCATGTGGTGTGGGGAAATGGACATGATAAGGAATTTTTGTCCTTTATTAGTGGAAAGAGGGAATGAGAGTCACCATCTAGTATTTTGATCACTATAAACCTTAACTGATTTTAGAGATTGGGCACGAAGACTAGTTGCGTAAATGGAGTGTATTAACACCTCTAATACTCCTTACCTAAGGTAAGATGCATTGTTTGATTGTCTGATATAACTAGAGTATTGTTGTGTTTTCTAATTGTTTGTTTTTCTAACGTTTAAGAAAAGATCTCCCTAGTAAGGAGATCCTAATCTTACTGGGTAAAAACCTAACCGTTCTAATATCGGTTAGAACTATATTTTTAATATCGATAAAAACCTAATTGTTCTAATGTCTATATATGAAAGTTTGTAATCTAAGATACTAAAAGAAAACAAAATATATTTTTTTTGTATTTTTAAAATATGGACCTAGTTCTCATGACTTTAATAAACTAGCTATTAAAGCTCAAAATGCATGCTAACATGTATTTTTTAAAAAAATTATTTTGCTTGAAAATATGATATGAAATATTTTTTTTATATTTTGAGAGACTTGGTTGTATACATGAAAACAAAGCATTTTTTTTTGTTTTCCATATATATACACACACACACAACATTTACAGAGAAAACTATGTATTTTAATATCAGATTTGTATTTTTACAATATAAAAATATAAACCAATATTAATTAAAATTGATAAAAAAAATACACGAGAAAATCATAAATATTTTGAAATTTTTTTTGAAAATTCTTGGAACATTTTGTTTTTTGAATAATATATAATATTAATATTATATTATAAAAATATATTGGGTTGGGCCTAGCCCAATGATGTGAGCTAAACCCACCATGGTTGGGCCGAGATTTGGCTCAAACAAACTTGGGCCAATATCGGCCTAAAACAGGGGTTGGGCTGATTTCGGCCCAACAAACTCTATTCTCTTTTTATTTCTATTTCGTTTTTTTCCTTCCCTCTCCTACTTTCTATTTTTTTCCGTTCCTCCTTCTTTTGTTCTCGTCATCCCCTTTTTTTTTCTCCCTCCTCACCTCATGGTGAGGGGGTATTTATAAGGGGTAGGGGAGCGAGAGCGACCCTACCCCTGTCTAGTCATGGTGACGGGGTAGGGTGGCTGGGGTGGCCTCTGTGCAATCACCCCAGAGCCGCCTACAAGGCTTGTCTTCCCTGCCCCTTTCATCATGGTGCTAGGTCATGAGGGGTTGTGGGTTATGTCAGGGTTTTTGGGCAAGAGGGAGGGAGAGACATTGCAAACAAGGGGAATAAAGACTTTCTTCCCCTACCTTTGCGTGTCAAGGGAAGAAGAAGATGCACAATGCAGTTCAAAACAAGCTTTATATATATATATATATATATATATATGCACAGTGAATGAAACAACATTATTTTGTACAAAACACGTCGTTTCATTTAAATAAAAATGACGCCAAAATGTATCAATTTCCAAATCAGTCCTTAGCTTTTTATTTATTCATCAAGTCCTTAATTGCAATTTTGATTTTAAGAATTAATTCAATTGCATCCTTGCTAAATTCAAATATCACCTCTGATGTTAGCCATCCTTTTCTCTTTAGTCCTTAGTATTGAATTTGTGCATTTTGACCCTCAATTGATCAAAAAACTTTCAATTTCTTCAATTTAGCCCCTGATTTGGTCAATTTCAACCCTTATAATCGTGCACCTTTTCCAGTTTAGTCGTTGGTTTTGGATTTCTTCAATCAAGTCTCTAATTGCCCATCAAACTTCAATATTTATACAATTAAACCCCTGATTTGACCAAATTAACACCTAAAAATTATAATTCGGCTCTCAAACTTTCATTTCATCCAATTAAATCCAAATTAACTTAAAAATTAATTTTTCTTGCAATCACCTTCATAAACTCAATTAATCTTTCAACAAAATCTAATTGAGTCCTTAAAGATCTGATTTTAGACTTTTCTTCCTCAAATTCAATTTTCTTTCTCAATATGGCTTTCATTAGTCAAAAATATACTGTCGAATTTCAATCTTTGTATTTTTGAACTTTCTTAACCAATCTTTGGCCATTTTTGGGCGCCACCGTGTCTTCTTCTCACTACTATATATATTTTTTTTTGTTTTCTTCCAACAATGTTTTTCTTGATTTTTTTCTTTTTTCTCTTTTTTATGTAGGGACTCAAAAATAGATAACAACATCAATCTCACTTACCAAAACAAAACACCACTATCAATGTTGTAATCTCTTTCGAACATCATCACAATAGCTTCTTAACCAGTAGTAACAGTGGAAGCAGTGGTGGGGAGAGAAGGAAAACAAGAGAGAGAAATTAAATGTTCAGGTGGCTTAATCTCCCTCGTCAAAGAGTGGTGAACTACACCACCAATGTGGAAGAGAAGAGAATATAGTGGCACACCCGATCCAGCTAACCACCTCTGTGACCATCATTGGCGCATGGGACCAGATACCACCAATAATTGTTATCACACACTAGCATGTGGTTGTCATATCCCAATATTGCCCTCAACAATCTAATAGCTTCTTCACCCAATTCCAATCGTTTTGATTAACTTTAGCCACTCTAAAAGGTTGTTGAGGCCTAAATTAATTTTTTGAATAATTTTTTATTATGTTGTTAGACATTATGATGAAATGCTTATAGATTGAGACTAATTGTGTATTAATGTGAATGTTTACAATATTTAAAGCGTTGGGATTTACACTGTGGTGTGGCAACCTCTAGGGTATGATGCCCTCAGTTATGAAATTTTAATGTGTATGTTTGATTTTTCCTATATGTTTAGTTTTTCAGTATGAAGGGTTTTGTGTGTGGACGTGTTTTAAAAAACATACAGTAGAGATTAACATTAATTCACGTCCACTGTTCACTTATGAACAGTGGAACTTTCATGGGGAAGACGAAGAATCAGGGGAAGGGTAGCGGACCACCTGGCGTGGCAGTGATGGCTGGCTAGCGAGGGAGGATGACCTGAAGCCGGCGATGGAAATGGCAGTGGAGTTGGCTGGAGCGGTTGTAGCTGGAAGAGGATGAAAAGGAAATCTGCAAAGAGGAGAGGAAGGAGAAGAGAGAACGTTGTAACTGTTGTTACTGAAAGAAGGTGTTTGGGTGGCGGCTTATGGTGGAAATGATGGTTTCCATACCAGTGATGGTGGTGGTTAATATATTTGCTTCATTTTTAGCATTTTCAACATCGTCTAAAAAAGAATTTAAATTTTCAAAGGTTTTTCAAACGTGTTCGACTTTTCACGCGTCATTTTTTAAAATCATTGATTTTCCTCATTTAGTCAACGTTGATATTGCTCGTTTTTAAAAAATACAAAAAAATTAGGAAAAATCAAATTTACAAAAAAAGGAAAGAAGTTGAGGGACCAAACAATATTTTGCCTATAAATAGTAGCCTTCAACACACACAAAAGGGAGGGGGCAATTTTGCATATTTAGAGGGAACACAAGAAACCCTAACCCTAAAAACCCATCTCCTTCAAACCAGCCGGTGGCACCCCACTACTTAACAAACAAAATAGTAGTCGCACCCCACTGGTTTTTGATTTTCTTCTTCCCTGGCCGCTCCTTTTCTCAAGCCGCAGCCCCTCCTCTCTTTTGGCAAAGACAAACCAAAACTGCCATCACCGTTCCCCCCATCCCCCCCCCCCCCAGCCATCTGACCCTGAGCTCCTCTCACAGCCCTCATTTCCATAGAGCCCCCCTCACTTTTTCCCTTCCTCAAACCAGAGAGCCTTCACGCTCCCCTTCCACCTCAGCCGCTAGCCATAGACTAGCCTCTAACAGCACCTACAGTCGCTCCCCACGCCTTTAACAATGACACCCCTCTCGTCCGCTCCTCTTCCTTGCCGATGACTTGAAATAGAGAAGAAAGTGAAGCCCAGAAAACAGATATGTTGGAAGCAGATATAAAAAAAAAATTAGAAGGAAAGGGGAAAGCTTGTTGTTGCGTTTTGTTCTTTTTGCAGGTGACAGTGGTTGTCAACGTCAGTGCAGGAAGGGAAAGGGAGAAGAAGTTGAGCCAGACCCACCCATTTTTCCGTCTTTTTTACTGCAGCGCGTGAACCCATGCGCTACAACTATTCCTAAAGTGCCAGAAGTCTTCCACTACTCTGAATTTTGGGGGGTTTATTTTGTAAATTTTAAATTGTTTAATGTAATTTTTGTTTAGTTTTGAATTTTTATAGTTTGTATTCTAAATGTAAAAAAAAATATAGTGAAAGTGAATGTGCTGTTTGTATTTTTTTTATGGATGTTTTTTTTTTATGATAAAATTGCAAAGAATAAAGAAAAATTTAATATTTTGATTTCCTCACGGTTAAGGATTATGAACTTATACGTAAGTCGTATTTCTACTATCCGATGAAAGAACAAAATTTTTAAAACTTTTTTATCACATAAAAGTCATGAAGCAGCTTACCTTAGGTAGGATGCGTTAGGGGTGCTAATACCTTCCCTGATCACAACCAATCCCTCACTCATGAATCTCTGACAAGACCAGTACATTCGAGTTTCTTAGTAACCCTCAATGAAATACTAGGTGGCGACTCCGAATGAATCAAGCAAATGGAACGAAAAATCGCCAAACGACGCCGCGCGCACACATGCAACACTTTGTTTTCTTATGCTACCCACTTTTGTTAAATTGTGGGTGCTCTTCAATATCTCACTTTTACGAGACTAGATATTAACTTTGCTGTTATCTCCACCATTACTATTGTATATTGCCCTACACACACATACATATAAATATATATATAAAAGGTTGGCTAACTAATAGGTTAAGCCTCTTAATTATTCTCAACTCTTATTAATTGAGATATCTAGATAGTCACTTGTGGTTCCAACCAAGGGCATTTGTATATTTTTATTGGGTTTTTTTTTTTTCTCATCAGGGTGTTCTGTTTCCAATTTTGTAATTTAATAAATATAAGTAATATTAAAAAGTAATTGATGAGTGCATGTTAGTGCATGGGTATGTGATAGATAGTTTTTTTTGGTTTAGTGCTCACAATCTTTTTTTATTTTTCTTCTTATTTTCTCTTACCTTTAAAATTTCAAAGTATGTTTTTAATTTGTTATTTTTTTTTATTTGATTCTTAATTTTTTTTTATTACTTGTTTTATTTAGAATAATTTATAAAATTAAAATTCTTTAACAATTTTATCCGCCTTCAGTTTTTGAAATAATGTCTCACAATCAACAAAACACTATCAAACTTGTGGATTTGGAATAATTCCAGAGTTACATTCATTCCAGAAGCAGGGACTACTCTGCTTTCTCATCAATTTTAAAGAGTCTCGCACTCATCACGGTGTGATAATTTTGAAGAGTGTCGCCTTCGTCACGGCTCCTCAGTCGCACATGATGGAGGAGAACTGTCTCTGTATACTAGTCTGCTTTCTCGTCAATTGACATATCTAGTTAGTCACTTGTGGTTCAAACAAGGGAACGGTGTTACATTCAATTCAATTGGGTATTGGTTTCCTTTGACGTGAGAAGCAGGGCGTTCCTCTAATAGGCTGTTTACTAGTATGCTTTCTCATTAATTGAGATATCTAGTTAGTCACTTGTGGTTCAAACCAAGGGCATTTGTATATTTTCATTGGGTCTTTTATTTTTTTATCAGGGTTGTTTATTTCCAATTTTATAATTTAATAAATATAAAATAATATTAAAAAAAATAGTTAAGGAGTACAGGATAGTGCGTGGGCAATTCCCGCACACTTCAGGCATATACAAGGATGTTCATTGATCAATTGCCGCCGTGGATGAGGCGGCATGTGTGGCAGATAACTTTTTAGTTTGGTGCCGACAACTTTTTTTATTTTTTCTCTTCTAAATTTTTATGTGTGGCCCTTTAAAATTTTAAAGCATGCCTTCAATTTTTTATTTTTTTGGATTTGGTTTCTATTTTTTTATTAATTTTTTTATTTAAAATAATTTATAAAATTAAAATTCTTTGACAATTTTATCTCCTTCAGTTTTTGAAATAATGTCTCACAATCAACACAACATTATGAAACTTGTGGATTTGGAATAATTCCAGAGTTACATTCATTCCAGAAGCAGGGACTACTCTGCTTTCTCATCAATTTTGAAGAGTCTCGCACTCATCACGGTGTGATGATTTTGAAGAGTCTCGCACTCATCACGGTGTACTGCAGGAGGAGAACTGCCACTGTTGGTTGTTTACTAGTCTGCTTTCTCATCAATTGAGATGTCTACTTGGTTCCAACAAGGGACCGGTACTGTTACATTCAATATTCAATTGGGTGTTGGTTTCATTTGACGTGAGAAGCAGGGCGTTCCTCTAATTGCCCTTGTCACTTGTGGTTCAAACCAAGGGCATTTGTATATTTCATTGGGTTTTTTTTTTTTTTATCAGGGTCGATTATTTCTAATTTTATAATTTAATAAATATAAATAATATTAAAAAATAGTTGATGAGTGCAGGTCAGTGCATGTACGATCTCCGCACACTTCAGGTGACAGACCCAATTTTATAATTTATTTTTTTATAAATATAAATAAATTATAATTTAATAATTTGATATTCATTGTCAAATGTCATCGTTGATGAGACGGTGCGTGTGGAAGATGGTTGTTACAAACTTCTCTTTTTCTTTTTCTTTTTTCTCTTCTTGATTTTCACATGTTCCTCTGTTTGGCTGTTTACTAGTCTGCAAATTTAACACTATATATTAAGTGACAAACACAGTCTTTTTAAAATATAGAGTGTTTCTTGCTTACCTCAAATCTCTTAAAAGATACTGAAAAAGATTTAAATCGACGCATCTCGGCAATGGGGAGTCGTATGCCCTTTGCTATAATTACCTTCACCCTCGTCATCTTCCTCTATGGCAAGTAGTTTTACAATATTACATATATTAGATTCTTGCATGCAAAACTCTATTATGCATATTATTCACTTTGATTATTCTCCTTGCTCTTACATATATATATTTTCTGTTTGCATATGCAATATTAATTACTTTTCATTATTCAATGGATTTCGTGAATCCAATAAACATATCTAGAACGGAGTGGCCGGATAAAAAAAAATATATATCTATTAAAAAATAAACCTGGTTATGTTATCTTTTTAAAAGAAAAATAAGTGAATTAATGCAAGATTTTAAATATTGAATAATGTACGGACGTCTAGTCACATAGAGAAAACGAAGGCCAAGTCTTATATTCAAGTCCTATTCTTTTTATATGAAAAAAAATATAATAGATTCACATAAATTAGCATGAAACAAGAGTTTGATGTATTTAAAACTTGTTTGTGTTTTTATTTGAATCGACCAAGATTTAATTATTGATATCAACAAAAATAAATCTTGCGCAGCTTGCACGCATGCAGGAGCTCAATCTGTGACTTTCGACTTCACAAACAAGTGTCCATACACAGTCTGGCCAGGAACTCTAACGGCTGCTGGCGGTCCGTCTTTATCTTCAACTGGCTTCACATTGGCAACGGGTGCTTCATCTTCGCTGAGTGTCCCTGTCAATTGGTCTGGCCGCTTGTGGGCCAGAACGCAATGCTCTACAGATGCCTCGGGAAAGTTTGTTTGTGCTACTGCTGACTGTGCCTCTGGTGTCATAGAATGCAATGGAGCCGGTGCGATCCCACCAGCATCCTTGGCAGAATTTACTCTAAGCGGTGATGGTGGGAAAGATTTTTACGATATAAGCCTTGTTGATGGCTTTAACATCCCAATTTCGGTAACCCCGCAAGGAGGTTCTACTGGCTGCCCTTCTACAAGCTGTGCAGCTAACGTGAATGCTGTTTGTGATCCTAGTTTAGCAGTGAAAGGTTCAGATGGGACTGTGATTGCCTGCAAGAGTGCGTGTTTGGCATTTAACCAGCCGCAGTACTGCTGCACAGGAGACCATAATACAGCTGACACATGTCCTCCTACCCAATATTCGAAGACTTTCAAGCAGCAGTGTCCTCAAGCTTATAGTTATGCTTATGATGATAAATCGAGCACGTTTACTTGTCCTAGTGGAGGCAACTATTTGATTACCTTTTGTCCATGATCAAATGTATGTGGTGGTTCACAACTCTTTCTTTTTATGGAAAGAGTTGGAGGACAACACATTTAAAATATGTTTTTATGATACTTAATAAAGAAATGGAATAATAGATTTGGGATTGACATATCCCAAAAGGATCGATTATCAATTTTCATGCTGTTGATATGGTAGAACTGTATGGTGTATGCCATTCATTATAAATTAACGATATTTTCAGTTCATTGGTCAAGGTAGCAATCCTTCAACTTGTATGTACTAACTACTAAGTAGACCTAGTGTCGAATTCAATCTCAAAACATTGTTGTTACCTTTGTTTCCCGAGTTAACTTGTCATCAGGTGCTAATCTTTCTATGGAATTTAAATATAAGCATGTGATACTCATTTTATAAATAAAATTAACTCATTTTATTTTAGTTATCACGATAATATAACCTGAATTGACTTAAAAATTTAGAAATTAATGATATTTTCAGTTCATTGGTCAAGGTAGCAATCCTTCAACTTATATGTACTAAGTAGATGTAGTGTCGAATTCAATTTCAAAACATTGTCATCAGGTGCTAATCTTTCTATGGGATTTTTTACTGGTTTTAAATATGCAATGCTCATTTTATAAATAAATTTTGCTTATTCTTTTTTAGAGTTATCGCGATCATATAATCTAGATTGACTTAAAAATTTGCGAATAAAAAATCCATTGAGAAACTAAGAATTCACTAAGCGATCAATCCATGCACAAGATGCTTGTTTTATATCATAAAGAAAATGTTTTAGTTTGTGAATATGGTTTGGGGATTGAGGATTAATAAAGTCAGGAGGCTGGGTTATAAACACATCTATATCAAGAAATCCATTAAGAAAAACAATATTTATATATCAATCTAATAAGCCGACCAACCTCGAGTATCACCAATATCGAGTATTGTCTGAATAGTGCAAGGCTTCACCACTAGACTAAATGTCTCTTGAAAATCCATCCTTTTTTTGTCGATAATAGCCTTTGGTTACCAAACATGCTTTGTAGTTCTCAAAATTCCCATCTTCCATACGTTTAATCTTGTATACTCATTCATAGCCCACCACATTCATAGATCAATTAGTAGAAGTACATGTTGACTTTGAAGAATGTTGAGAGGGTAACACATTATTTGGATAAGAGGAATTGAAAAATAGAAAGGATAACTTATGGAAAGTATAATGCTGAATGTAGCATGGGTGTGGCATCATTGCGATCATCCTTCTAGATCAGGATTTTGGTGTGGTGCGGAAAGAACATGGACTTCTTGTCCTTTGTAAATAAAAAATGCTTGGAGTCGTCATCTTGTATTTTGGTTACTAGAAACCTTAATTGATCTTTAGAGTCTAGATAAGGAGACATGTTGTGTATAGAGGGGACATTTATCACCCCTAATACATCATACCTAAGACGAGTTGTATTGTTTATTTGTCTAATTATTACCAAGACACTATTTTCTTTTTCTAATCATTGATTTGTCTATTGCTTAATGCAGGTATATCCCAGCAGAGAGAACCATGGCTTTATCGGTTAAGTCTAGCCATTTTAGAGCCAAAACATATTTTGTATTTGTTTCTTTTAATATCGAGAATACATCTTAGGTATAAGCTAATAATTCATCTTAGGCAAGGTCTTAACATGACCTTAGGACATGCAATCAAGTTTTCAAGACCATATGCATTTGAAGCAAAAATCACACCCCATCCTCTTCAGTACGCGTAGCAAGTGAAAGAACACCTGTGACCAGGTTAGGACATAAAAGATCCACACATCTTACAACACAATATGTTAACTCATAGCATATAAAGAAAAAACAGGAGCTTGCCTTTGCAGTAGCATGCACATGTTGCATTCACCTCATTGTCATTGTATAAGTGACTTGTCGATAACTTGGGACTTCTTGGTATAGGAGAGACTCTGCTGAAATTTCAGCAAAAATTTCAGCAAACTTTGTATGAATGCAAGAAAGAAAATTACCATGTTTCTCCCTTTTTAGGATTAATGTGTTAGTCCCAGAAATGAAGCCATATCATATTGGCTAAGGAGTTTTCTCATTTGTCGATGGCTCGACTCTGTGCCCCTCTCTGCACGACATGTCCAGTAATCTTTTTGTTGCCTCTACCAATTTTAGTTATGGTCCTTCCCAAGCGTTTCTAACATGGAAACAGCAAGACCAACTCATCCTCAATGCTCTCATTTCCTCAATTTCAATAGATGTTCTCCATCTTGTGTTTGGAGCACCTTAAAACATGTTCTTGCCTCTCCATCCAACTCTCGGATTATACAATTGTGTGGCTCTTTTTAGGATCTTCAACAAGGTGATGATATTGTCACCCTCTACCTGTAAAAAGCTAAGGGATTATGTGATGAATTAGCCACAGCAGGCAGACCTATGTCCCTCACTAATTTTAACCTATACATTTTTTGGGGCCATTGTGGTGAATTTTGTGATTTGGTTATAAGTCTATCGACCAAAGTTGAGCCTCTTCCTTACTTTGACCTCCATAATGACTTGTCTATACATGAGTTTTTACATAGGAGCTCTCTTTAATCAATTCCGACTATTGGACCATTGTTGTCCATACCTACGCAACCTCCCTCTGCTTTTGCTACTCAACGTGGTTTTTCAGGATTTAATGGTAGTGATTCCTCTCCTCATCAGGGCAGAGGAAGGCATGGTGGCTGGAGAAACCCTCGAAGCAACTTCAATCAGTTTAGTGGTCAGACTTTTCATGCAAATAGTGGTGGTTCTTCTAGGAAGCAAAATTATAGCTATGGTGGCAATTGGAAGCAGCACCGATCAGCAACCATAAATCAGTGGCCATGACAGATCAGATGTCAGCTTTGTAACAAGGTTAGTCATTTAGCATAGCAGTGTTCACATTTTATGCATCTGGGAATCAATCCTCGACCACCTTCTCCTTTAGTGATGCTTCAACAACAAATTTTGTCACTTGGTTTCCTGACACAGGTGCGAATCAACATGTTACTTTAGACATTACCGATATGACATATGCAAAACCCTATCTCGATAATGATCAATTGCATGTTAGTGGTGGTAAGGGACTTGTTATATCTAATACAACCTATAATATCTTACATACTCCAAGATGAGCCTTAACTTTGTCTAACATATTACTTCTTCTGCAAATTAAAAAACAACTCATATCTTTTCAACAATTTTATAGTGAAAATTATCTTTTTTTAATTTCACTCCTCTATTTTGTATGTCAAGGATCTCATAAACAAGGAAGTTCTTCTTTTCGGACATAGTAAAGATGGCCTTTATGTCTTTTCAGAGTCTTCTACCATATTTCTACCCCAAGCTTTTCTATTTGCTAGCTTGCCTACTTTTGTTGATATTTGGCATCATTGATATGGTCACTCAAGCTCACGTATTCTAAGTCTCTTAGCGTCAAATAAAAAAGTTGTATGTACTTCTCGTCATTTAAACTTTCAGTGTCCAGCGTGTCCATTAGGAAAATCGTCTCGTTTATCATTAGGGCCTACAAGTCACAAAACATTTGCTCCTCTTGAATTTATTTTTAGTGATGTTCGAGGCCCTGCCCCTATGTTATCTTTTGATATTTTTTTATTTTTGTGGTTGCACATACAAAATTTATTTGGTTTTATCCTCTTGTCATCAAATCTGATGTATTCAATGTGTTTCATCAATTTCAAGTCTTTGTTGAATGATAGTTATCTTGCAAAATCAAATCTGTTCAAACTAATTGGGGGTGGTGAATATTTTAAATTAAATTCATTTTTAAAAAATATTGGTATTTATCATCGCTTAATATTCCTATGTATACATGAACAAAATGGTATTGTTGAGCGTCATCAACATCATATTGTCAAAACTAGTCTTACACTTGGTCATTGTAAGGCACCTCTAAAATTCTAGAATTATGCGTTTGAAACCTCTATTTATCTCATTAATTGCATGTCGACACCTGTCTTACGAAACAAGTCTTCCTTTGAATGTTTGTTTCATCAATCGCCTGATTACGCTTTCTTATGTGTTTTCGGATATCTATGCTTTCCTTTTCTTTGACCTTATATAATGCTCATAAGTTAGACTATCGCTCCACTCCATGCATGTTTCTAAGCTATAGTTCATCTCATCTAGGCTATTGTTGTCTTGATTTGTCTTCTAATTATATCTATATCTCCTGTCATGTTTGATTTCATGAACAATCTTTTCTTTTTCTTAACTCTGTCTATAATTCTGCATCAACTAGAACTACCTTTCCGCCTAGCCTTTTCTCCCACCTCCCCTCCCTCACTACCTTTCCATCACCAAACTCATCAGCCCCACAAACTTTCCCCACTGACCCCTCAGTCCCCTTATCACCATCTGTATTTATGTCTCTTGATCATTTTGTAGGTTCAAGTTCTACAACACCGGACTTGTCTACATCTGATTACCCTTCTACTGTTGTCTCTCCAACCTTGCCGTCAGGGCTTCCTCTCCATCCCGACTTTCTACTTTATCTGCGCCAAGCCTAGATCTATGTGTTGATCTCTCCAGCTATTCTCTTTCATAACAGCCCTTACCTATTAGGTCTCCTACTCCCCCAACATCATAACAGCATCACATGGTGTTGCGTCCCAGACAGCACAAGACTGTCAACATCAATTTAGGTCTCTGCCTCTTTATTATCTTCAACCTCACAAGTAACATCTCCCTATGATCTTGAGCCTCTGAATTTTAAGGAAGTTGACTGTTTTTTATGTTGGCATATTGCTATAAAGTCTGAAATTGCAGCCTTACATGCCAATGGTACTTAGTCCTTGGTATAGTTTAATCCTTCTATGAATGTGGTTGGTTGTCAATGGGTGTATAAAATCAACCGTCGAGCTGATGGTGCTATTAACCGCTACAAAGCTTACTTGATTGCAAGAGGGTTCACTCAACAGGAAGGCATTGATTACTCAAAAACATTCAGTCATGTTGTCAAACCGACTACTATTTGGTTAGTTCTCACCATTATAGTATCTAAAGGATGACAGATTTAACAACTTGATGTCCATAATACGTTCCTCAATGGCTCACTTAGATAGGTTGTTTACATGGAACAACCCACGGGTTTTGTAGACTTTGCTCTGCCGACTCATGTCTGTCACCTTTACAAGTCTCTTTATGGTTTAAAACAAGCCCTACAGGCTTGGTACACAAGCCTAAGTGATTTTCTTTTGAATATTGGTTTTCAGGCTTCCAAGATTGACACCTCCTTATTTATTCTAACTGTGAATCATGATATCTAGTATTTGTTTGTCTATATTGATGACATCTTACTTATTGGTAATAACTCTGCTTTGATTCAACATCTTATTACCTTATTGAGTTTAGAGTTCAAACTTTGTGATATGGGCAATGCCCATTATTTTAGGGGGTTGAAGTCACTCCCACCGGTATGGGCCTCATGGTTAGTCAACACAAGTATGTTCTTGATGTCCTTTATCGTGCTGGGATGTCTTTGTGTAGACCTATTGATACACCAGCCTCTTCTTTCAAGATTGACCTGCGGTCTAGTGAGTTATTTTCAGATCTCACTAGCTTTCGACAAATTATTGGTGCACTTTAGTATCTCACATTTACTAGACCGGACATATGCTATGTTGTAAACAAGGTCTGTTAGTTTATTCATGCTCCTACTGAGAGCCATTGGCTTGCTATTAAATGTATACTGTGATACTTGAAAGGTACGTCTTCTTTAATTTAGTCTCCACCTTACTTGTGGCTTCTCTTTATCACTTCATGGTTTTCTTGATGCTAATTGGCCAGAGAGTGTTGATGATCATAAATATACTAGTGGATACATTTTCTTTCTTGGCACCACTCCCATTTCATGGAAATCTAGCAAGCAACACACTGTTGCTCGCTCCTCCGCTGAAGCAAAGTATAAGGCTTTGGCTGATGGTACTACTGAGGTTTTTTGGCTTCGATATCTTCTATCAGATTTATGCTTCTCTCCTAGTTTTGTTACCACTATTTGGTGTGACAATTTAGGTACTACTTATATGTCTGCCAATCCAATTTTTCATGCTTGTACAAAGTATGTTGAAGTTGATTATCACTTTATTCATGATTGAGTGGCTAAAAAGGAGACTTAGATTTGCTTCATCTCCTCTAAAGACCAATTAGTTGATGTTCTTACGAAGCCACTTCCTTACTCTGCTTTTGCTTATTTATGATCCAAGCTTCATATGAACAACTCACCTTCAGCTTGAAGGGGTGTATTATAGAATGTGTTGTAATATAGGAAATATTGCACTTTTCTTGTATAGATTTATCTTGTTTAGTATACTACATAGTAACATATGTATATCCTATTTAGTATACTTGATTATGTAAGCCTCATAATTAACACAAACATTGCTTCAACTCTACATCCTTTAAAGGAGTTATAATATCATCAACTTCTTACATTGTTGCCAGATGTCAGTTTGAGTACCAGTAAGGAAGATTTAAAATGATAGGAGTATACCAGTGAAGGACGCTATATGGTTAAATCTGGCAGTAATATCATTGAACCTATTGAATTCTCAAGTTCTTTTACTTCCACACCACTGTTATAGAAAGGTATTGCTATAATGTTTTGAATTAATGAGTAGGAAAATACCATAAAGCCCTTGGAGGCTTAAAAGTTGGAATAAATGAATGAGGGGTAGTGTGGTAATTAGATAAACATAATAAATATAAATAGAAGAAAAAAAAAACAAAAGAGGGATCTGAAAATTTGAGAGAGAATCGGCAGGAGAGAGAAGGGAGAAAGAAGAAGAAGAGAAAAGAGGGAAATTAGAAGGGAAATAGAAAGGAATTGAAGGGAATAAGTTTAAAGGTAAGATTTAGGTTGTTAAATGTATAAATTTGTATTATTGAGCTTTTAATTTTGGTTTTGATAAATGTTAGGGTTTTGAAAAATTGTGTTTTAGGTTTAATTGATGAATTAAATTGAATGTTATAAGGTTGATTGTTATGGGTAATTGATTAATGAGTTGATTATGGAAGATTAATTGTGATGATTTTAAGTTATAAATTGTATAAATGGTGAATGTTGAGATAGAAATTTGGCAAGAACAGTAGGTAACCTGTGAGAATTATGAGTTGGAGGTTGAAGATGATGAAAATTCAATTTGGTCCCTCAATTTTGGAAAATTACAATTTAGTCCCCAAACTTTGGAAAATTTGCAGATTGGTCCCTGAGACAGATTCCGAGATTCTGAACAGAATAACATATGAATTATGGACAGAATTACTGTATAGATAAGAGAATTTAACACTTTCACTTTGGTCCTCCAATTTGACAAAAATTACAATTTGACCCTAAAAATTTGGTAAAATTCCAGAATGGTCCCTGGAGTATAATGAGATGATCTGGACAGAAATTAGGATGAATTATGGACATAATTTCAGTATATTCATGGATTTATGATAAATTTTAGTTTGGTCCTCCAATTTGACAAAAGTTGCAATTTGATCCTTAAGAATATGATAAATTACAGATTAGTCCCTAGCTGTAATATTACCTTTTTCAGATTGGTTTGATGAATAATTGAGGGTTATTTAGTGAATTATTACTAATTTTATTAATTGTTTTATTATGGATTAGATTTCGGGAAAACCGTTAAATGTTGGGTTTTTAGGAAAGATAACTAGTTAGTTCAAAAACATATAGGGTTATGGAATACACCCTTAGATAAGTGTATTAAATAGGTTATATGTTCTTTTGAGTCGTTCTTGAATATGTCTCCTTTGTATTCAGATAATCCTGATATTCTACCGACAGGACGTCAGTAGGATTTTCTTCGGTGTCTGCTTTTGACTTCTGTTTGCTTTCGAGTCAGGTGAGTGGATAATTTTCCATATGCATGAGAAATATTATAAATATTTGATTTGCTAATATGAATTGGATCATGCTTCTTGATAATATATATGTTGATTATTATCCTTGTTTTGATAAAGCATGATCAATTGTTGAATCTGAATTCTTGATATGAACCAGTATATATTTTGGATATATTTGGGATTGACTTCTGAATTGATAGCTCCTCATTTGATTGATGTTATGAGTTGAGCCTTGAGATATGAATATGCCCGTTTGAATATGATTATGAGCCTATGGTATGTCAGTTAGAATACCTATGCTAATAGGGTAGTGTTAGTCTTTGTGCACATCGTATCTGAACCCTAGTTGGTCGGGGGAGTCACCAACCTGTGTGGACTGATCATCCCACAGTACGGAGCCTCATGCTCATTGCATTTTGATTTTCTGATGAGTTTTACCATATGATCTTCTTGTTATGGCCAATTTGGGAACACTTCCATAAGAACCTAAAGCCATACTTGTATATATATCTCTCATTGTTGTATTACCTCGTGTGTGTATATTGAACATTATCTACTCACTGAGTTGTTGAACTCACCCTCTCATTATTTATCCTTTTCAGGCTTATAGCTTGATAGCAGGTCACTTTTGTTGGACCTTCAGAACCTGCTCCTTTGGTTGTAATTTGTACATTTTCCTTTATGTCTAGTTAGTGCTCCAAAACTATGAAATTATATTAACTCTTGTATTAAGACAATTCAATTATATTATGAAGTTGATTTTGTTATTAACGCTACGTTGAACTCTGATTGAGTTAGGATAAGTTTGTATGTAAGTTTGGGTTCGCATAGGTATGGAACCTTGGAGAGGAACCTTGCTTATGTGCCGGTCATGGATCCGGGATTCGGGTTGTGACAATTGCAACTCCTAAGACTGAGATGTTCTTGTGATTGGTTTTGCAAGAAAGAGTCTGTACAAGATGTTTTTTCCTGTGAAGGAATTTAATCCATCCCAGTCAAGCTTTGTGTCCACTATGTCAAGTTAAAACTGAGCATGTGCAGCATTTATTCCTACACTGTCATGGTTCATGGAAGTTTTGGTAGCATTTCATGAACTGGCTTGGGTTCAATTGGTGTATGTATTAATCGATTGAACAAGTTCTTGGACAGTGGAGTGCTCTGACTACCTGCAGATTTCAAAGGATTCTGAAGTGGACAAACTATAGCCTTGCATAACTTTGTTCTTTGGCATGATGTTTATTGTTTCATATCTTGTATAACTTCCTTCCATGTTATTTCAGACAGAACTCCATTTACTTATCAGAGTTCTGTAATCATCAATAAAATTCGACTATTATAGAAAAATGATGTTAGTGATAATGATCAAGAGATGGAGACATATTTTGCAATAGTGGAACCATCGAAGGAAGAGATGCTAAATGAAGGTTCTCATGACCTAAAGAAAGCTGTGAGTCTAATTTTGCAAGATGTTGAAGAACCTATTCTTGTTGTTTCTAATGTAGGAGCTATTAATTGCAACAAGAATCAGATCTTCAACTCGAGTTGCTCAAGTCACATGGCTAAAGATAAATGGATGCTGCAAGACACTTTAGAATACAAACAAATTATTTTAGTGACTGCAAAGAATATAAAATTGCCAGTAGCACATGTTAGCAAGACACTTCTATCACCTCGATATGGTGATCGTCCTCTCAGGTTGTAAAGATTTTATCATGTGTCTCGAATAAAGAAAAATCTCTTATCCATAACAAAGCTGACAGCTCCTTAACATTTTTTTGGTGTTTAGGATTGATGATGTCCAGGTCTACATGGAGGTCAAGATAATTTGAGCACCATTTATATGAGGAAAAGGACATGAATTTGTCTACATAATGTCGGCTGAGTCAGCATGCATAGATAAAACACGAAGTAATGACATTACAAATTTCTAGCACGAGCGAGTTGGACATGTCAGCTATCACAAGTTACAAGTGATGATGAAGATCCATGCTCTAAAGGAAAATCAGACAAGAGACCTAGTGTCGAAGCCTATATAGACGTGAACCACATATATATATATATATATATATATATATATATATATATATATATAGAGAGAGAGAGAGAGAGAGAGAGCAGCCGCAAGGGTTTCAAAGTAAAATTTATCCTGAACAAGTATGAAAGCTAATGGGTTAAATTAAAACTGTTGATATTAATTTTAAAATGTTTATATAAAGTATCTTTTAGTTTTTTTAGGTCTCTTTTAATAATAATATATATATATATATATATATATATATATATATATCTTTTAAATCTCTTTAATATTATTCTAAACTAATATAAATATATATTTAATTGTAAATTCAAGTCTATAGAGATTTCCTCTTTTAAGATAATAATATTTATATAAATAAAATTTGTTTTCACCTTGCTTCCCATGTTCCCAATTTTACTTTTTTCCCTTCAAATATTTCTAACAAAAACAAGCTAAAATGACGTGGTATGGTAAGAGTTTCTAATACAAAGTGGCTTCTCAGTGGCTTCATCAGATTCAAACTAGTCTGTTAAAAATCAAGTAGGAGAAATAATGGGTTAGAGGTTAGAGTCTTAGAGAGAGATGCTCTCCTTCTGTGTGAAGATTTTCCCTCACGTTCACGACCTCCCCTGTTTGCTTCTTTCCCTGTTTGTTTTTTTACTTCCTTTGTTTTAGCGACTCTTGACCTGCTTCCTTTCCCGCCTTTCCCCTTCTGCCCGATCTAAACAGGAACGCTTACTGGAGCAGTCTACGCAGATTCATGATAATGCGGTTCCTGCTTTAGTAGCCTTATCCTCCATTCCAGTTGCTACTGTTCCAGATCCCCTGATTTCAAATGTGCCCTCCATGGGTGTTCCAGTTTTGGGTTGCTCAAACCCTACTCGGTCTATCCTATGTCTGAGGATGAATCTATTCCGCATGGGGCTGGTCATGCTTCTCCTAGCATGGAACAAGTCTTGGTGGAGGAGTGTTCTGAAGATGATGCTTTTGAAGATGACGAGGTGGATTACGAAGATTCAGAGGACGACCACGCGGGTGGTTCAAAACATTTTCGCTGTCCTGTCCCTGATGTTACCCGTGAACAACCTGGAACTTCCCCTGATGGTGCTCAGCCTCTTCATAGCACATCTCTGGCTACAAATCAACCTGCTGCTGATGTTCCAGGTACCTCTAAATTATCTGAACCTGTTGTTGGCAAATGGCGCAACTTATTTGCTTCTAATCGCAGTACCACTAGCTGCCCTAAACTGTCACATTACTCTCGATTTACCGATACTAGAGGCTGCAATCTCGTAGAAGATGACCTGGACTCCAAATATGATTTATGGAAGCTATGCCTTGTGGGTTATGTTGCTGGTAAGTTTCCCGGTTTTAAAGCTTTAAACAATGTTATTGCTAATTCCTGGAACTGTGAAGCTACATTGAGTACTCATGAATCTGGTTGGCTTATATTTCGGTTTACCAATGAGGCTGATAAAATGAATGTCTTGGTGGCCTTACCTGGTTTTTGGCCGGCCCCTCATGCTAAGAGCCATGCCTGAATATTTCGATTTTACTTCCTCTGAAATGCATACTATTCTGGTCTGGGTCAAGTTTCCTAACCTTCCCATCAAATGCTGGTCTCCTAATTGTCTGTCTAAAATTGCTAGTGTTCTTGGTAAACCATTGCAAAGTGACATGCTTACTTCCTCTCTGACACGTCTATCATATGTCAGAGTTCTTGTGGAAATCAATTTATTATCTGACCTGCCTTATTCTATTGAGGTTACCTTGCCTAATGGGAGTATTCTTAGTCAACAAGTTGTTTATGAAACTTTACAGATTCTATAAAACATTGCCGTACCATTGGACATATTACCTCTGCTTGCACCAAATCTTCCAATGAGCCGAGTAAGGTGACAGCTCCAGTTGCCACTGCTAACTACAATGTAAACCGTGAGAGTGTTTTTCAACGGCTGGGGCCTAATGTTAGTACCCCTGGGGTGGGATGTCTTGAAAACCCCCTGTATGCTGAAGATCCTATGCAATCTGAGGTGGTGGCAGCTGCTGCTGGCTGGGAAACTGTCAAGGGTAAAAAATCCAGTCGCAGGCGTCAAAACCATCATACCAGGAGTTTGGCTGTGGTTATGGATGCTCCAGTTGAGGTAACTACAGATACAAACCAAAATGGAGCTGCGAGAGCTAATCTCGCATCTAGTCACTCTATGAATATGTCTGCTGGTGGTTCAGGAGGTGACTGGGGAACTCCAGGGTAATGTGCAGCTTCCTAATGCTTCCATTGTCTGTATAGGTACTGCTACTCATGGTGGTGGAACTGTTAAAGGAAAAGAAGTGCTTGTCCCCCCTGGACCAAATGCAACAAGGTCCCCTGATGCTGGTCCAATTGATGTTTCACCAAGGAGGCGGATGAAGAATTATGCTCATAAGTCTTCTGGGAGTGGCAGGGAGCCACCTGCCACTATCACCTCTTGATGTTAATTTATAGCTGGAATATCAGAGGGCTTAACAGCCCTCTGACATTTGTGGTCTTTTGGAAACCAAGCTTAACTCTTCCAAAAAAAATTTGTTGCATAAATTCAGGTTGAAGAATTGGAAGTCTTTGTCTAATGCTGCTGCAGCCATCAACGCTAGAATTGTGGTCTTTTGGAATCCCTCGTCTGTCAAGGTTGATCTGCTTGAATTCTCGGCTCAAGGTATCCATGTTCTGATCTATAGTTTAATTCATCAATTCAGTTTCTATGCTACTTTTGTATATGGTCTTCATACCATTGTAGCAAGGCGAACTCTCTGGGAGGACTTACGGCAATGGTGTCCCAATGCCCCCTGGCTTATTATGGGAGATTTTAACTCCATTCTTTCTCAAGAGGACAAGCACAATGGAAGTTTTTGTCTAATGCTGCTGCAGCCATCAACGCTAGAATTGTGGTCTTTTGGAATCCCTCGTCTGTCAAGGTTGATCTGCTTGAATTCTCGGCTCAAGGTATCCATGTTCTGATCTATAGTTTAATTCATCAATTCAGTTTCTATGCTACTTTTGTATATGGTCTTCATACCATTGTAGCAAGGCGAACTCTCTGGGAGGACTTACGGCAATGGTGTCCCAATGCCCCCTGGCTTATTATGGGAGATTTTAACTCCATTCTTTCTCAAGAGGACAAGCACAATGGTGCAGTTGTCTCAACTTATGAAACTACAGATTTCAGGATTTTCTGTTCAGATCTTGGTCTAGCTGAATTGAACTATACTGGTTGTCACTTCACCTGCTCTAACGGCAGCGTCTGGAGTAAAATTGACGAAGTTCTTGCCAACTCTTCCTGGTCTTTGGCCCATTCTCAGGTGCATGTCCATTTTGGCAATCCTGGAGCCTTTTCAGATCATTCTCCAGCCATCATTCGATTGGAGCCACGCCATACAAAGAACAAGAGGTGTTTTAAATTTTTTAACATGTGGGCTCATCATGACAGCTTTCTGGCACTGGTTGCTGATAAGTGGAACTGCTATGCTCACGGTTCCCCCATGTTTATCCTCTGCAAGAAGCTTAAGCATATGAAAGGTCACTTGAAGGAGTTAAACAAGCTTCATTTCAGCCACATATCAGAGAGGGTTACTAGAGTAGAGATTGCCTTAGAAGCTCATCAAACTGCCCTCCACAATGACGTGGATAACCTTCATCATCAAGCTTTGGATGCTCAGCTGCGTCAGAATTTACTCACTCTCAAATCTGCTGAGAGAATGTTCTTTGCTCAAAAGCTCAAATGCAATTTCTTCAACGAGAGTGATAAAGACACCTCTTTCTTTCATGCTCTTACGAGTCATAACCATCGAAAGAATTTTATCCCTGCTATCCAGCTCAGCAATGGTAAACTATCTACCTCAGTTGATGAAGTTGGACATGCTTTTGTTAACTTTTTCAAGGAGCTTCTTGGCACTTCAAAGGACACCCTTCCTTTGGATGTAGATGTCTCTCGGTCTGGCCCTTGCATTGATGCTACTTCTCATAATTCTCTCCATGCACCAGTCACCAATGATGATATTAAGGCAGCTTTATTCAGTATAGATGACAACAAAGCTCCTGGACCGGATGGGTACTCCTGTTTCTTTAAAAAACCTGGGACATAGTGGGTGGTGATTTTTGTCTTGCTGTTCGTGATATCTTTGCCACAGGGGATCTTCTCAAGCAGATAAATCACTCCATTATTGCTCTCATTCCTAAATAAGCTCATGTGTCCTCAGCTACTGATTTCAGGCCCATTTCTTGCTGCAACGTGATCTATAAGGTTATTTCCAAGATTCTCTCTGCGAGGTTTGCAATTGCGCTTGCATGTATTATTAACCCAATGCAAAATGCTTTTCTGGGTGGTAAAATGATGGCTGATAACATTCATCTTCTTCAAGAACTTCTTCGACAATATGGGAGAAAGCGAGCTTCCCTTAGATGTCTGCTGAAGATCGACTTCAAAAAATCTTTTGACTCCGTTCAATGGCCCTTCCTAAGGCAGCTTTTGCTGTCTTTTGGGTTCCCAAGCCGCTTTGTGCATCTCAATATGCGGTATGTGGAGACAGCTTCCTTCTCCATTGCTGTTAATGGTAGCATCTATGGATTTTTTCCCGGAAAAAATGAGGTGCGTCAAGGTGATCCCCTCTCGCCTTATCTCTTTATCACCTGCATGGAGTACTGATGCAATTCAGGAGGTAGAGGAAGAGGAAGCTTAAACCACAAGTCTACCAGACATAGAAGACTTGCAGAATAAGGAAAACCTGATTATGTTATAAACTTATTAGCTGTAGTATAATGTTAGTTCCTAGACAAATTAGGATTTGATTAAAGTTTACATATTGAATTATAATTCCTTAGTTAAAGACAGAACAAAGGGAACATTATTGTTTTCTTTGAAACTATTCATTTTATACAATAAAATTCGGAGCGATTCCAGAGAGATTCTGTACTGTTAATTATTTTTCCTACTCAATTCAATGAGAGGTTGAACCTGGTGGCTTTTACATCAATTTAGTATCAGAGTTGTTCATGACAATAACTTGAAGTGGTAAATCATATAGCATGTCGGACAACCATGCTATCAACAACCCCCCACGTGAACATGCAAAATTTCAGCAACAAAACTACCAACAACAAATCACCCAAATCACCAATATGCTAGAACAGCTTTCTAATTGCATAGATGTCATGGATGAACGACGGGCATGAGAAAGAGTAAGATCTCCCAATAGGAGGGGACGTGGCCAGCCCCGTGAGAACTCACTGGAAGGTGATCAGAGGATTGAAAGGGAGGTCATTGGAAGCTGAAACTTTCAGGGATCTTGAACCCCGTCACCTTCATGTTCAACAACATAGGGAGGAATCCGTGACAGGCGAATAATGGACAATCAACCCGTCGACAAACTCACCAAGAAAATGAAAATAGATGTACCCGAATTCTATAGCAAACTAGACCCGCATGCTTTTAAAGATTGGCTGACAGCCATTGAGGATTATTTCGAGTGGTTTGCCGTCTCTGAAAACCACAAAACCCGACATGCCCGGCTGAAGCTGAAGGGACATGCACGAGCCTGGTAGGGAAGCGTGGAAGAGAATCTAAGATGTACCCAGTGCCCAGTAGTTTCAGACTAGGAAGAGATGAAAGAACGATTAAAAGAAAAATACTTACCCATTGATTATGAACAGATGATGTTTGAAGAAATGTTGCAACTGAGGCAGGGCTCCTTAACAGTGGACCAATACACAGACCGTTTCCATGAATTAACTATCCGCAGTCGAATTGTGGAGACGGACCAATAAACATTAGCGTGATATCGTAATGGATTACATGGTGAACTATACAAGGAGATGTTGGTCGCACGGCTAATCAATGTGAATAAGGCATACCAACTGGCATTACGTATGGAGAGGCAGCTGCAGAACATGAGTGGAAAGAAATCTATGCCAATGGACTTAAAAACAGGGCGCACAACAAGCTTTTCCATGCAGAAACCACAAACACCAGTAGATAAACCAAGAAGCTCATGGTTAGGAGAGCAAACAGGAAGAGCAAAGGCCACAACTGACGGCCCACAGTGTTACAAATGCAAGGGGTTCGGACACTATGACGTGGTGTGTCCCACAAGAGATAAGAAACTGGCTTTAATATGCGAAAGAGAATTAACAATAATGAATGAAGCAGAGGAGGAAGAAGCAACAGAGCTTACACAGGAGGAAGAGGAGAAACAACTGGGTGCCTCGGAGTTGCTAAGTTGTGTTATTCGTAGAGTATTAACTGGAAATAAAAAAAGAACCCCATACAAATCAGGAGTGGATACGAACCAATATATTCCATACCCGGTTAGAACATGGGGATAGGGCACTAAACATAATCATTGATAATGGTAGCGGCATAAATGTCATCTCGGAAACAGTGGTGGAACGGCTGAAGCTGAAGATTGAAAAACACCCATCTCCTTATCGAATAAGTTGGGTCAATGAAAACAATTTAGTTTCAGTGAAGCATTGATGTCTAGTACAGTTCTCGTTGGGACATGAGTATGTAGATGAAGCATAGTGCGACATCATCCCTATGACTGTTTGCCAGATGTTATTGGGACGACTATGGCTGTACGACCGGAGGGTCTCCTAAAACGGTTACACCAATACCTATTCTTTTCAATATAAGGGCAAGAAGTTGGTGCTGGTACCACTACCAATTTTAGACTTTGAAACAACTAGCACAAAAATTCCAGTACTAAACCTGCACCAATTTTCTCAAGCCTTAAGTAGAGAGCACATGCTGTTATTTGTAGTAAGACGAGAAGTTAAACAAAATGATGGCAAAGTCCCTAAAGAGCTGACAACAATAATAGAGAAATTCCAAGATATCATGCCTGATGAAATGCCACACCAGCTGCCACCTATGCGGAACGTCCAACATGCTGTTGATCTCATCCCAGGATCATCTATACCCAATTTCCCCCATTACAGGACGAGTCCTGCAGAGAATGAGGAACTTAACCGATAGGTTCAACAACTATTGGATAGGGGATTCATCCAGGAGAGCCTTAGCCCCTGTGCTGTCCCAGTACTACTCACACCAAAAAAAGATGGGAGTTGGAGAATGTGTGTAGACAGTCGAGCAATCAACAAAATAACAGTAAAATATCGATTCCCAATTCTATGACTTGATGACATGAACTCTCAAAGCAAGCTCAATACGAGGCACTCGCGCTAGATGAATTACTTTCAACAATTTGATTTTGTTATTAGGCACAAATCTGGAATAGAGAATAAGGTGGCTGATACATTAAGTCGACGACCACACTTGCTACATATTTTCTCAGCCCATTTTACTAATCTTGTAGCAATAACAAACCAGTACCCTACTGATGTAGACTTTGGCACAACATGGGAGAAATTACAGGTTAGGATTACCGTAACTGGGGGTGATTACTCTGTAAGGGATGGGTACTTATTTTATGGCATCAGGCTGTGCATTCCAAAGGGGTCCCTCAGGGAGTTTATCATCACAGAACTCCACGGTGGAGGCTTGGCTGGACATTTTGGCCATGACAAAACTTATGCTATAACCGCCGATCGGTTCTATTGGCCTCGAATGCGTAAAGATGTGCATAAAGTGGTAGATTAGTGTAGGATCTGCCAACTAAACAAAGGAACCAAACAACAAGACGGACTCTACATACCCCTTCCAGTTCCTGATCAACCATGGCAACACATTAGCATGGATTTTGTGCTGGGACTACCCAGGACTGCTTAACAGCATGATTCCATCATGGTAGTAGTCGATCGATTCTAAAAAATGGCTCATTTTATCTCCTGCAACAAAACCTTTGACACCTCTAAAGTAGCTATAGTGTTTTTACAAGAAGTAGTCTGATTACATGAGGTACCACTCTCTATTGTGTTTGATAGGGACGTCAAATTTGTTAGTTATTTTTGAAAAACCTTATGGACAAAATTGGGGACAAAATTAATGTTTTCTAGTGCATTCCACCCCCAAACCGACAGTCAGACAGAGGTACTCAATCAAAGTCTAGGCAATTTACTACGTTGTCTCATCGTTGATCATACCACCAGTTGCGATATTATACTGCCACAAGTAGAGTTCGCAATGAACAATTCTATGAATAGGTCTACAGGGCACACACCTTTTGAAGTAGTATATGGCAAGCGTCCTTATACTCCCTTGGACCTCCAGCCATTACCATTACCTCCTAGACCAAGTGCAGCTAGCCTTGATTTTTTAGAATATATGAGAGATGTCCACGCCGAGGTAAGGAGACGTTTATCCCTTAGCACAGTATCATATGCAGCCTTTGCAAATGTTAGACGCAAGGATAGATAGTTTAACAATGGTGATATGGTCCTTGTCCGTCTAAAGCCAAAACTTTTTCCCTCAGGAAGTTTCACCAAGTTACATGCACGATGTGCTGGTCCCTTTTGAGTTACTAAGAAGTTGGGTAGCAATGCATATGTTATAGACCTCCCTTCTGACTTTGGTATTTCACCAATTTTTAATATTGAGGACATTACAGCATTCAAAGGTGAGGCGACTAATGTGGTTGGAAGCTCATAGACAGAGGACATGCCAGCCTCCATTCCAAAAATTCCAGTAGCCACCGCCCCTAAAGATGAGATTGCCACCATCATTGATCACCAATTCGTCTCCACACGTCATGGGGGATGCTACAAATTCCTAGTCCACTGGAAGCACAGATCCACCTCTGATTCAACTTGGATCAAATGCACTACACTCCAACAACTACATCCTGAATTATTTACCACATATGTTAATCATAACTTGCCAGAGTCAAGTTCTTCAAGAGAGCCAGCAAATGATGCAATTCAGGAGGCAGAGGAAGAGGAAGCTTAAACCACAAGTCTACCAGACATAGAAGACTTGCATAATAAGAAAAACCTGATTATGTTTGTCGCACGTCACCCGCGCGGCGATGTGACGATTTTTCATTTAGTTTGCTGATTAATTCTTTAGGAGTCGCCACCTAGTATTTCATTGAGGGTTACTAGGAAACCCGGATTTACTGGTCGTTGTCAGAGATTCGAGGGTAAGGGACTGGTTGTGGCTAGGGAAGGTATTAGCACCCCTAGCACACCCTACCTGAAGTAAACTGCTTTGCGGTTTGATGTGATTTGAAAATTTAAAATATTAATCAAATTCTAAGATTTTAATAAATCAGTTATTAAATCCCAGAATATATGTAGAAACATGTTCTTACATTTTCATAGAAAATATAACATGATTTTATTTATCCTTGAGATATTCAACCATATTCAAATTAATCACTCAATTCTTTGTCTTTTTTATTTTTATAGTTAAATAACATAAATAAAAATAGATACAAACACACACATCCCTTTTTACTATTTTCTCGCCCATAATTACATGTTTACAAAATAACCAAAAAAAAACAAGTAAATCAAAACACAACAGTATCCAGACATATACAGCAACATTTAAAAATTACAAAAATAGCTTCGGGACAGTGCTGGAGAATTCTGGGCGTCTTCTGTGACTATGAACAGTGGCGGCGCGTCTCCTCCACGCGCCACCGCTACTGGCAGCGCGTGGGTCCACGAGCCGCCGTGAAAACAGGGGGGTCTGTAACAGCCTCCTCCCCTCTTCCTTTCTGCACCGACGATGACCTGCAAACAAGGAAAAAAACGCAGGCAGTTGATTTTAATCCATTTATGTCCAAACCGTTTCTTGGATTTTTTTTATTTTCTTCTCTTCCGTTTTGGATCTGTTTCTCTACAGATCTGTTCTTTTCTTCTTCTTTCACCTTTTCTGTTTTTGGGTGGCCAACGTTATGTCCAAGGGGCAGCCGGCGGCTGAGCTTCTGTCGTGTCTGTGCCGCTGCCGGTGGCCGGTTCGGGTCTTGGTGAGGACGAGGGCCTGCGGGCTGTTAGGCGGCGTTCTCGGTGGCTGTCAGCTGGATGCTGCTCGACCACCACTAGGGCTTGTGGGCAACGGTGGAGCTAGCTGGAGGCAGCGGCTGGCTTCTGTGGAGGCCAATCTGCTGGTAGAAGGCCGGCTTGTGTGCAGAGGGAAGGCCTTGGTCTGGTTGGTTCTTTCTTCTGCCAAGAATATGGAGAGACCAACAGGAGATGGGAGGGCTGTCTTGTAGCCGGCTGTGGTGGGTTTATGAGGGAGAGGCCGAGAGAGGAGCTGTGAGGGGCTGTCTTGGTTCTCTCTTGCTTTTCCAAGGCCAAAGGGGGGAAGGTGGCTGCGGTTTTTTTCAGGAAAAAAGGGCCGCTGCCTCTTGGTTTTGGCCGAGACAAATGAGCGGCTGAGAGGGGAAGACAGGGACGAGTGTGGAGGCAGATGGAGGAGAAAACAAGGGTCGGGCGCCGGTTGAAAGGGAAGGTTGTGTGCAGAGGAGAAAAATCTCAGTGGGCGGCAGCTGAGAGTTTTTTAGGTTTAGGTTTTTTATTTTTGTTCCCCCAAAATTTCCTCCGCCCCCATGCCTCTCCATTTTTCTCCCCGTGTAAAAATTTTCTCCCCCCCTTTTTTTATTCACTGTAGCATGGTATTTATAGAAAAAGTTTTGCTAGGTTTTCAAACTAGTCCCTCAACTTTTCCTTTTCTTTTTTTTTCTTTTCTTTTTTTTTTGTAAATTTTGATTTTTCTTATTTTTTTGTATTTTTGAAAGCGAGCAATATCAACGTCAATTAACAAGGAAAATCAGTGATTATAAAATTTACGCGTTAAAAGTTGAACGCGTTCCAAATACCTTTGAAAATTTAAATTCTTCTAAGATGACGTTGAAAATGCTAAAAAACGATGCAAATATATCAAAAATGCATTTTTTGGGGTTTTCATTGTTTTTTTTGCTATTTTTTGGTTTTCTCTGAAAATTTATTAAAATATGGGTCAAAAATTGGGTAGCAACAATGTTATAAACTTATTAGCTGTAAAGTTTATCCTAGTTACCTGTAATGTTAGTTCCTAAACAAATTAGGATTTGATTAAAGTTTACGTATTGAATTATAATTACTTAGTTAGAGAGTATTTAAAAAGGGGAGAACAGAACAAAGGGGACATTATTGTTTTCTTTGAAACCATTCATTCTATGCAATAGAATTCGGAGCGATTCCCTTTACAGAGAGATTTTGTACTGTTAATTATTTTTCCTGCTCAGTTCAACGAGAGGTTGAACCTGGTGGCTTTTACATCAAGTACCTTTCAAGGATGTTAAAAAAGGCTTCTATGAATCCTAGTTTTCGTTTTCACCCGCATTTTGGAGTTCATGGCAGCAATCATCTTGCTTTTGCTAATGACGTTATTCTTCTCTCTCGGGGTGATAGGCAATTGGTTTCTTGCTTGTTTCAGCTGCTGTTACTATTTGGGAAAACTTCAGGCTTGTCCATTAATGTGGATAAATCTTCTATTTACTTTGGAGGGTTTGGAGAGAGGCTTAAGCATGTTATTCTCGCAGATACAACGTTTGTTGAAGGCAGCTTTCCATTCCGATATCTTGGTGTTACTCTTAGTCCCCACAGGCTCCTTGCTAGCCAATTCACTCCTGTTCTTCAGAAGCTGGAATCTGTAGTCCAATCCTTGATGGGGAAGCATCTCAGTTATGCTGGGAGGGTTGAGTTGATCCGTTCAGTCCTTTATGGCATGGTTCACTTTTGGCTGAGCATATTTCCAATTCCAGATCTTGTTATCAAGCAGATAATCTGTATTTGTCGAAATTTTATGTGGACAGGGGATGTTTTAAAGAGTAAATCAGCTATGGCTGCTTGACAAACAGTCTGTTTACCTAAGAATGAAGGGGGCCTAGGTCTGTTTCACATTAAAGCTCGTAACAAAAGCTTCATTGCCAAGTAGCTGTGGAACATTCACCTCAAAACCGATTCCATTTGGATTCAGTGGATTCATTATTATCTCCCCAATCTCTCTATTTGGGATGCCTCCCCTAAGAGAACCTCCTCGCCATTATGGAAGTCTATCATCTTACTCAAAGATCAGCTTTTAGCAGACTGTGGAGGTCGGCATCAAGTAATTACTTTGCTAACTTCTTGGAGCAGTGTAGATCATCCTTTCTCAGCTAATGCTTATGATTTTCTACGGCTTAAAGGTGCTCTAGTTTCTTGGGCAAAGGTGGTCTGGGAGCCTTGGTCTATGCCCAGATATAATTTTATTTTATGGCTGGCTGTGATGGGGAAGCTTCACACCCGAGATAGGCTTCGGTTCCTACAAACTGACCTGAGTTGTGTTTTCTGCCGAGATGAAGAGGAATCTCACAATCATCTGTTTTTTGCCTGCCATTCGACTTCCCGCTTATGGCGGATGACGAAATCATGGCTTCATCTATACAAGCGAATGTTGACCATTAACAGTGCCATTCGAGGGCTTCACCATACTGGGAACAATACTGTTGGCAGAATGCGAAGAGTTTCCCTTGGTATCCTGATCTACTTAATTTGGGAAGAGCGAAACAAGAGGATATTTGATAATACCTGCAAGCCTGTTTCATTTGTCTTTCGCAAGTTAGGTTATGTTCTTCACGGTTGTGCATTTCCAAGAAAATAATCATTTCAATCTCCAATTTAGGGGCTGATGGCTTTCTGCTTTTCTGTCGGGCCTTCCTGCTCTGGCTGGCTTTGTTTCCTCTGTCTTCTGGGAAGCTCTCAGGTTTAACATCTCAGTGAGATCTTCGAAGGGCCGTCTAGTCCTCTTTCGCTGCTGGTGATGGCCTATTTTGGTTTGGCTGCAGTTGATGCTGTTATCTTTTTGCCCCTGTCAGTCTTGCTTCTCTCCTGTTGGGGCTTCTTGTGATAGGTGCCCCTGTGGGCTTCATCTGTGCTGGTTATCAGATCTCTGCTATGTGGGATATGTTTGAGGTGTTTGGGTTTCTCGGCTACTTGGAAGCTTTTGCTGTCTCTCTGCTTGGTTTTTGATTGTGCATGCTAAATGTTGTGGTTTCCATGATGTCTGATTTGCTGCAGCATGTCCTCATTCGGGTTTTATGTGCTGGTAGCCTTCCAACAATGCTAGTTTGGTTTTTGTTTTCCTTTTGCATTTTGGTTAGGTTTGGCACTTTTCCCTATCACAATCATAAATTAAATTTTTATTCCTCTCCATATGTGTTTTTTGGTTATAGCTCCTCTCACCTTGATTATCGTGTCTTGACATTACATCTCAATGCATTTATATCTCTCGTCATGTCTGTTTTCATGAACATGTATTTCCGTTTGACAGATCTGAACAGATTGCCCAATCCTCCTCTCCTTCCCCAATACAACCCGCCACTGCCCTCCTCCCAAATTTGCTCCATTCCCCATTGTTCACACCCCTACAGCCCCTCACTGTAACTTTTTTACCTGTACTCAACCACCACTATATGCTCCCCCGCAATAGCCCCATCCTTTCCATTCCCCATCACCACATGCATGTTTATCTAACCATTCTACTACAGGTACAAGTTGTAGAGCGGTTTCCTTTGGTTTCCAACATGACACCTCTGCTGATGTTGGGACAATCCCCTGTTCCTCTTATGTTTCTCCTTGTTCTGCTAGCGTTAAAATTGCTACAAACTTCACTTTTGCTATCAGTCCTACCTCTACTGCCAGTCCTCTGCTTGCAGTAAATTCTTCCTCTACTCTTTCTGTTGGCCTGAATCAGGTGGTTGATTTCTCCTCTTATCCCTTACAGCAGGGCACCACTTTGCCACCATCTTCTCTTGCATCACCCCCCTTAGTTAGTAGGCATCCTATGGTTCTTCGACCGCGACAACTGAAGATAGCGAAACTGGTTGCTTCCGTTGCCGATGCCGCTACTCCTGCTTCATTTTAGGTAATGCTCTCTCTAACCTCTAAACCCATTGAATTCTCTGATGCTAACAGGTATGCGGTTTGGCATGATGTTATGTGTGATGAAATAAAGGCTTTGCGCTCTAATCAGACTTGGTCTTTAGTTCCCTTTCATCCTTCGATGACTGTTGTTGGCAGTCGATGGGTGTAAAGGATAAAGCGTCGTGTTGATGGCAACATTGAGCGTTATAAGGCATGCCTTTTTGCTAGAGGTTTTACCTAACAATAAGGCATTGATTACTCTAAAACTTTTAGTCCAGTTATTAAGCAGGCCACTGTCAGATTAGGCTTCTCCATTGGAAGATTCAACAACTTGATATTTATAATGCTTTTCTCAATGGTGTTCTTACTAAAGAGGTCATGAAACAACCTCCAGGTTTTATTGACTCTACTCTTCCATCTCATGTGTGCCAATTGCACAAGTCGTTGCATGGTTTAAAATAGGTACCGAGGGCATGGTACACTTGTTTGAGTGATTTTCTGCTCTCCATTGGTTTTCAAGTCTCCAAGGTTAACACCTCCTTGTTTATCTTGTCTGATGATCCTAATATCTTTTATCTTTTAGTGTATGTTGATGATATCCTGCTTACAGGTAGCAACTCTGCTATACTCTATCGCCTAATACAGTTACTAAGCTCCGAATTCAAGCTTCATGACTTCGGCGCAATTCATTACTTTCTGGGTATTGAAGTTTAGTCCACAGGTTTGGGTTTGATGCTGCGACAACACAAATATATTCTTAACATCCTTACTCGGGTTGGTATGAATTCCTGCAAACCCGTTGATACTCTAGTCTCTACTTGGAAAGTTGCTATATTGCCAGATTATCTCTTCTCTGATCCTACATGGTTTCGTCAAATCGTGGGTGCTCTTCAATATCTTACCTTCACTCGCCCAGATATCTATTTTGTTGTTAACAAAGTTTGTCAGTTTATGCATGTTCCTACAGATTCTCATTGGGCTGCTGTTAAACATATTCTACGCTACCTTAAAGGTATGACATCTTATGGTTTCCATATCACTCGAAGTTCCTCCCTTTCTCTACATGGTTTTATAGATGCTGATTGGGCTGGTAGTATTGATGATCACAAATCTACGGGTAGTTACCTTGTCTTCTTTGGTCAGATGTCGATCTCATGGAAGTCAGGCAAGCAACGCACAATTGCTTACTCCTCTACTGAGGCTGCGTATGAATCCTTAATAGACAGTACTATTGAGGTCATCTAACTTCAATATTTGTTAACAAATCTGCAAGTTCCCTCTGTCTCTACTCCTACCATTTGATGTGATAACCTTGGAGTCACTTATCTCTCAGCGAATCCTATTTTCCATGCTCGTACTAAACATGTTGAGGTGGATTCTCATTTTGTACAAGATTGGGTTGCGAAGAAAGAGATTCAAATTCGCTTCATCTCCTCTCAGGATCAACTTGCAAATGTCTTTACCAAGCCACTTTCCGCTACTTCATTTACTGCTTTTCGTTACAAGCTTCGGGTCGATCCTCCACCCTCCGCTTGAGGGGGCATATTATAGAATGTATGGCATGTATATATATATGTATAGGAATTAATGTAGGATTATTCCAATATTATGATTCCTACAGTTACTGTCGTATACTGCTACATATATATAAATATGAAAGGTTGGCTAAGACACAACTTAAGCCATTCTATTCTCAACTTTGATTTATTTAATTATATGTATGCAATATAAATTTTGAAATAAATTGCCAATTTTTTATTAAAATAAATCATGAATAAGATTATAAATAAATTTAAATAATTAATATTATGCATGGAATAAAATTTTTAAATTGTATTGTGGAGGTAACCTTTCGTTTCAAAGAATATGGTAAGGGTGACATCGATTTTCCTTAGAGATAGAATTCGAGAATATTAATCTCATTTCTCTGCTTTCTAAGATCAGAGATAACCATAAATATACAATCTGTCAGGGGTGTCTGTTACAAGGAGAAGCGGTTATAACAAGAAGAAGTTAATTGCCAGCACAATTGGCTTAACTAACATAACTGTATAACTAACTTTCTATTATGTGCAACTAACTTTAACTAACTTGCTATTTACGTAACAGACTCTTCCTCTTCTATTGTTGGTTTATCATCCCCCCATAAGTGAAAGGGTCTGGGTATGATGCACAGTTGAGACTTGAGGAACAAGAACCTTGCACTTAGGAGATGCTTGGTCAAGAGATCAGCTGGCTGCTCTTCAATTGGAATAAACTACAGCTGTAACTTTCCTTTGAGAACTTGGTCACGAATGAAGTGGAGATCAATCTCTATGTGCTTTGTTCGTGCATGGAAAACATGATTCTTTGCCATATGATAAGCACTAATATTGTCATACCAGAGAAGAGGAATAGCAGGAGGAGAAACACATAGCTCCTGTAGTAAAGCCTGCATCCAAATGATTTCAGCAGTAGCTAAAACAAGGCCCCGATACTCTGATTTAGCACTACTGCGACCATCAGGTTGAGCCCCCCAGCCTGCATCTGTGAAACCTTCAATTGTCTAATGAGTTGAAGGACGTAGCAGCAATCCATCATGCAACGTGCCTTTGAGATACCGAAGGATCCTTTTGACAAAAAGCCAGTGAGTTATGGTTGGTTGTTGTATGAATTGGCATGCTTTATTAACAGCAAAAGCAATGTTAGGTCTGGTAATGGTAAGGTACTGAAAGGCACCTACTATACTGCGATATTGAGTGACCTCTTCCATAGAAGTACCATCAAACTTGGACAAATTTTGCCCAACAACGCCAGGAGTTTTGGCAGCTTTGGTATTAAACATTGCTGTGCGATGCAGTAAATCAAAGGTATACTTTGGTTGGCTTAAATGCATAGATCCTTCATGGTAAGAAACCTCTATTCCCAAAAAGTAAGAAAGCCACCCCAAGTCTCGTAAAGCAAAGACAGAATCAAGTCTAGTAATGAGTGAATAAATCTGTTGAGATGAGTTGCCAGTGATGAGAATATCATCCACATAGATGAGAACTATCAGAGTTGTGAACGCACCAAAATAAAGGAACATGAAACTATCAGTCCTAGAGTTACTGAATCCCCATTGTAAAAGAGCAGAGCTGAGCTGTTGAAACCAAGCTCGTGGAGCTTGTTTCAAACCATATAAGGCTTTCATCAATCCACTGACTTTGATGGGAAACTTAGGATCCTCATAGCTTAGAGGCTGAGTCATATAAACCTGCTCCTCTAACTCACCATTTAGAAATGCGTTATGAACATCAAACTGGCGAATTTCCCACTGAAAACTGATCGCAACAGTTAAGATGATTCAAATAGTGGCAGCCTTAACAAATGGACTAAATGTTTCAAAATAATCAAGACTAAGAGTTTGATGATACCCTTTAGCCACAAGTTTGGCTTTATACCTGTCGATGCTCCCATTTGGCTTGTGCTTCAACTTGTATACCCACTTACAACCGATTATATTAACAGCAACAGGTTGGTCAACAAGATCCCAGGTATGGTTTTTATGAAGAGCAGCTATTTTCAGATCCATAGCCTGAGTCCAATTTGAATCTTTAAGGGCCTAACTGAGAGTATGTTGTTCTGAGATTTTTGTAGTAGATAGATCAAAAATGGTCTTTTTCTTGGTGATACCATGCATCAATCGTGTGGTCATTCGTGGAGCTGGAGCAGAACAAGTATCCTGATCCTTAGGGATTATTACAGGTTCAGAATGGGAGACATGAGTGGATATGGAAGCACTCATAAAATGTGTACTGTCACTTGGGAGGGGTAAAGCAGATTATGGTGGTGAGTGACTGGTGTTTGTAGATGAAGAGCTGGGGAAAGATAAGATGGCTGGAGTGAGGATCTCTGCTGGGGGATCACTAGTAAGGGAAGGTGTAGTGAAAAGGAATTTGGTTTCATCAAATACAACATGGGGTGTGACATATACACGTCTAGTCAGAGGATCAAGACACAAATAGCCTTTGTTTTGGAAGCTATACCCAAGAAAAACACACTGAAGAGATTGGTACTGCAACTTGTGACTATTGTAGGGACGAATGAATGGATAACACAAGCAACCAAACACTCTAAAATACTTGTGTGAAACCCTAGAAAATTTATGATTTAAATATGCGGATGTATAACCTACCATGTAAACGTAAGACTGAAAGTGATATATAACGGAGGGGATGACCTCTATAAAGTGAATTTTGTTTTAGAATTCATAAAGACAGAAACTGGTAACGTGTTTTGATGAATAAAATAATGAGAGAAATGAAAAAAAATGAATATATTCTAAAATAATAAAATGACCTTAAAGGTTTAGAAGGATAATTGATATTATTTTATGTGAAGATTGAACAAGAAAATTTGGATAGTTGACGAAAAGTCATAAACTGACCAATTTTACATTAGAAAGCAGAGCTCTCAATCCAATCGTCGGATTGGGATGAAATTTTGCATGAAGTCTATTAATATGTTTTCCTACATTGGTGAAAGATATCATCCCAATGGGAGTTTGGTAAAGACTAACGATTTAAGCAGAAACAAACCGGATGGTTTACATGGAAAAAAAAAACAAATAATATATAAATACATAAATGTAATTAGGAAAAAATGGTGCCTTTAAAAACAGAAAAAGGCCACCAGATTAAAAAAAAAAAAAAAAAACGAAAAGGGGTGAGAGACTAGAGAATTCGGTTACAGAGGGGTGCAGGATTTGGATGAACCAATAATGCTTCAGTGGCCATATCTCTGGAATCCACCATTGGATGATGTTGATATTTGGATATATTGTTCTTCTCACACTCCTCTATTAACGGACCAGAGGGATGTGAAGGAATATAATCCATTGAACAGAAATCATCATCGGAAGTGTACTGGAAAACATAAGGAAATATACCTGCAGGGCAGTTTTGGTCGCCGGCCAATTTCTCTTTCTTCCACCGTTGGATCGTGCCTATGTTTGGATATGTGGTGCACCTAGATGTGGCCTTCATTCTGGACGGTGGAGATCGGAAACGCACTATCCGGTAAGGTTTTGTTTATGTTGAACAGTAGCTCGTCCATTTTCAGGTTAGTTCGGTTTTATTCAGATCTATGGAGATCCAACCGTTGGATTATTCTGATTGTGAGATATATTATATACAACACAATGATATATATTCTGACCGTTGGGTTCAAGGAAATAATCAAAGGTGGATGAGTTGTTGCTATTTGAATCTATTGCTAGTCTTAGTAAAACATTTAGGAAGCTTGATTTAATTACATGTTTTGATGAAATTAAAATTGTGTGGGTGTAGGGTTTATGTAAGATGTAATGGTAAAATGTGTTCTTGTTATTAGTGTTGTTATAGATTAATTGTGTTGTAAAATGTGTTAGGGAAGTTTTGAAATTTGGATGAAGGGACATTGAGTTTGTTGATTTAATGGATATATGTTTTTAGGCATTAAAAAGGATTGGGTCTAGTGGTAATTGAAAGAAAACTTGAAGAAAACTTTATCCTCCATTTAATGCAAAGATTCGGCCTAGACATATAAATGAGAGGATGAGCTTAATTGTTTTAATTGCTATAGAATTTGAGTTGAATGAGGTTAGAATAGATATGAAATGAATTGGCAAAGGTTTATCTGGAATAATTAAAAAGGGAATCATCCCTCACCATGAATGAAGGCATTCGGCCAAATGAAGAAGAAATAAGGAGATAAGACTTTGATTCATTTTCTATGAAAATTAGGTATGGATGCATATATTTGTATAAAGAAAATTAGGTAGAGTGTCAATTGGAAGAATTTTAAAAAGATCAGAATTCTCATCAAAATATGGAATCCAACCAAAAATGGAAATCTTGAACTTGAGTTTATTCGACCTAATGTTATGGGGATTTTTATGGGATTGTGGTTTGTTGAATGCCAAATGAATTGTGTTATGTTTGAAATAATAGATTAATGTGAGGAAAATTTCATTTTGTGGAATTTTAACGCTGTACAAATGGATAATAAAAGGGGAGGAAAAGGTTAAATTAAGGAGTACATGGAATTATGATGAAAATATGTTGTTAAATTTACTTAAGATGAAGTAAAGTGGACTTATGAAAAAGAATTGAAAAAACTCATCATGAAAATAAATAAATAAAAAATAAGGTCATTCGGCCAAGAGTTGGTTTGATAAGGAAACTGAATTAGTTTCAATGGTATGAATAAATGCAAGGATGTGATGTTACTAAGTCTGTACATGATGGATTGAGTAGACAAAAATAAAATAAAATAAATTAAGATTGTTAGGTCATGTTTAAAGATATTCAGTCTGGAAAAACAAGTCATGAAAAGAAAGGAAATAAATAAATAAATATACGAATGCATGTGTCATGCGATTCTAAATTTAAATGAATTTTAGAATGGAATTTTCAATTATGGTGGAGCCATATTTGATATGTATCTTTAATAATACAGGAGAGATTGCAGAATCTGTTTAGTAGCTTGGGACTTTTGCGCGAGTTCAAGCATTAGGTAGGTGTCTTACACCTCAAACTTTTGTTTTTACAATACTTGTTAGAGTTAAATAAATGGTATTTTCTATAAATGTACTTGTGCTTGTGTAATTGTGAATGTTTATGTCGAGGAAAATATAGTGGACTAGCTGGTTTGAATAGAGTTAGTGGCGCTACTGTACTGACTGTCGAGTTAGATGTATAATAACAAAAATGAAGTGTACCGACTTTAGGGTGATAAATTAATGGTATATTATGATCAAATTATTGATGCTCGATTTATATATGTATACTGATGATGCGTTGTGTTTAAATAATTTATGTGAAGGAAGCAGGTGTATCGCACCTTGTCTTTTTAAGTTGAGTAAACTTATTGGTAAATTTTAGAATTTATTGTTTTATTGCTTCGATGATATTGAAATGAGTAAGAGTACCTTATGTGCAACAGTATACCTCTATTGGTTAGGATAATGTTTGAACGAATAGGAGTGACTTGCGTGTGTTGTTATGTATCGAATTAATTATGTTATTATGGTCGTAGTGTCGATAACTAAGTTTGTGTGGGAATGATGCTTAGCAACAGTTGTTATAATGCATATGATGTTAAAAGGAAAAAAAAAAAAAAAAAAAAAAAAAAGAAGAAAAAAAAAAAAAAAAAAAGGGGGATCGATACGAATGGAAATTTCAAGTGACATTGATTAGCTATCCGGGTTTGGATAGCTAATGGTATCAATGAGGTTTCATTGGTACCGGCATTTAAGGTAACATTGATTAGCTATCCGGGTTTGGATAGCTAATGGTATCAATGAGGTTTCATTGGTATCGGCATTTCAGACGACATTGATTAGCAATTCGGGTTTGGATTGCTAATGGTATCAATGAGGTTTCATTCGTGCTGGCATTTTTTTAAATTGATTAGTCGATCCTGAGCAATTGGGTGACTAATGATGTTAGTAAAGATTACTAACATCGGCATGGTTACTCCTGGTTCAGTGAAAAAGATAGGTTTATTTACTATTATGGGTCGAGAATAGTTAATGATATCAATGGGTCACATTGGTATCGGCAACCATTTCTGGTGTGATTACCTACTCCAGGTAAGGAGGTTGATAGTGTCAAGGGTTCTTGACATCGACAACTTTGATGGTAAATCAGTTATGAATAAGATTTGATACTCCAGATAAGAATAGTTAATGATACTAATCGGTTGTGTTAATATCGGTACGTGAATGTAAGTGATTAGTCTATCCCAATATTAAAAGACTAATGATACTAATGAGATTTATTAGTGTCGGCGATTACTTTCTAGAAAATAAAAGGGAAAATATTAATTAGTTATTCCAAAGGAATGAGATAAGCTAATGATATCAAGAGAGAAATGTCTTGGTATAAAGAGAGATTTGATTTATAAGGAGATGGTGTGTGAAAATCGTTGAGTTGTGTTGATATTTCCAAGATGAAATTATTCTCAACAAATGGGAAAGGATATTAGATGGATATTGGTAATAGATTGAAAATCCATGTTGTAAAAGAGGTTTATACCTAATTTTATGTCTCAAAAGAAATTCTATGAAGATTATTACCTATCATTGTTATTGTTTGTTACTACCTTTTTATATTTATGTGTACACGTTAATTTCTATTTTCAGGTCCATTAAAGCCGCGTCTGGAATGATATTGGTTTAGTTACCTTTTGCTTTTGACCATGTAATTATTTGTAAATTAAGAGTCTTATATCCTAAAACTTGAAATGTAATATTAATTTGTAAATTTGAATGTATGACTTTAATTTAATGTTTGTAACTTTAAGTACCTATTTAACCATGCATTTTTAGAGTTGGAAATCGAATCTTTAACTTGAATTACATTATATGATGTTATTGAATAACATGTGTTGTGTTGATGATGTTGAGTTGGGTTGAGATCCAGGATGATTGGATCAGGAAGTGAATTAAAATTGGAAGTGTAATATGGTTTTGTCGTTAACTTGGGACCTCCTATTATAGGGGAGACTCTGCCAAAATTTTGGTAGAAATTTGGTGGAACCAGTATATATATATATATATATATATATAAAAAAAAATTTACCTGAAAATTTCCAATGTATCGTGAAAAAGGACGTGGGAAATCGGGGTTGTTACAACTTGTACTCAGGCATTTTGTGAAAGAGAGTGTAACAAGGGGAGTCATTGTTTAGTACCTTGCTTGGCATTCGGTTGATGAGGAAAGTGGCTGACTGGAAAGCATATTGCCAAAACTGTATTGGTAATGAGGCGTGAGCTAGTAAAGCTAACCTAGTTTCCACAACATGCCTATGTTTCCTCTATACTCTCCCATTCTGAGCTAAAGTATAAGGGCAAGAAAACCGATGCAAGATGTCAGATTGTTGGAGAAAATTCATAAAAGATCGATATTCACCACCATTGTCAGATTGTAGACATTTTATTTTTGCATCAAACTGATTTTCTACTAGAAATTTGAACTATTTGAAAACTAAGAGAGCTTGATCCTTTGTTTGTAGAGGATAGAACCATGTATAACGTGAATATTCATCGAGAAAGAGGATGAAGTATTTTGCACCTGATGTAGACTTGAGCATGGCAAGTCCCTAGATATCAGCGTGAATGAGTACCAATCTGTGACTTTTAGCCATTTGACAAGAAGGACAAACAGTAGAGCAAACAACAGTTTTATTCCTTTAACAAGAGACATTACAACTTTTCATTACTTGAACTACAATGTCAGTGGCAACATGGCCTAGTCGGTGATGCCAAAGTTCCACTTTATTATGAACAGGACTGAGTCTATGGGAATGAAAAATAGAAGGATTACAAACTCCAACATACGCCATTTTCTTGTTTCTATGCAGTATTGGAAACTTGTAAAGCCCATTCTCAAGTCTGCCTTGCATTAGCATCTTCTTCGTATGCAGGTCCTTCACAATGAAACTATTAGACCGAAACTCAATTAAGGCATTATTGTTTGAGTAGAATTTAGCAACACTAATTAGGTTGACTGAGATAAAAGGAACATGAAACACTTTTCGAAGCTGAAAAGAATGTGAATTAGAGACTAGCCGGTGGGAACCAGTGTTGGAAATTGATAGATGCTTACCATTACCAACCGTGACTCTGTCTGTGCCTATGTAAGGTGTAGAATTGTTGAGGTTCCCTTCATTCTGAGTCAGATGATGACTTTCTCTAGAGTCAAGATACCAATTGTCACCTGCAGGATTATGAGAAGATGAAACCATAATAGGTATTGTGTTTTGATTTCTAGCATTGAAAGAGGAAGTACCATTGTTTTGTGAGTTTTGATATGAGATATCAAACCGATGGTAACAAACATGAACAGTATGACCAAACTTGTGGCTTTTTAGAGTTGGTTGAATTGTGTCTCCTATTGTAGTCATACCTACCCCTACGACCACGACCTCTGTAGGTGTTGTTGCTGGTATTTGAGATATGGCTTTGTCCTCGGCTGCCATTGTATTTTCTTCCACCACCTCTGTTATTAGAGGAAGAGGCATAATAGGCAGACATAGAGGAGACGTGATTAATTGAGCTTTGTTGCTCAAGAGGATGCTCAAATGCTAGTAGCATACTATTAACTGCTTCAATAAAGATCTTGTCATCTCTAATGTTGATGGCAGTAACTACTACATTATAGTCAAAACCAAGGCCTCCAAGGAGATTCATTACCTGATCTTGTTCTAAAACAGGTTCTCCAATGGCTGCTGGATTTTATGCAGCTCCTTTAACCTTCATGATGTAATCTATCATAGATAGAGATCCTTTCTTTATGGATTGTAATTCAAGCCGTAGTTGCATGATTCTGGCTTTTGAGGAAGAGGAAAAGGTTCTCTCCAAAGCATTCCAGGCAGTGTGAGATGTATTATAGCCAATGATCTATGCCAAGATAGCTGGTTGAGAGATGAGTATATCCACCTGAGAATCGTGTGATCTTGTCTTCTCCAAGCGACAAACAATGGATTAATCACTCCTAGACTTAACTCCTTCTCTGGACAGATGGTTTGTGCCATCTATGAAATCCTCAAATCCTTTGGCAAAGACAACATTATCAATCTGAGACCTCCATAAGATGTAATTCGATTGATCAAGTTTCACAGGTAGTGTATGATTGAGCATCTGATGAGTGGGGATGGACGTCATTGTTGTGCTTTGTCCAGAACCAATCGGACTAGAGGTAGATGAAGATTGATTAAACGCAGAAGCCATGGCTAAAAAAGAGAGATACAAGCTCTGATATCAAGATAGAATTTGAGAATATTAATCTCTGTTTCTCTGCTTTCTAAGATCAGAGATAACCATATATATGCAATCTGTTAGAGGTGTCTATTACAAGGAGAAGCGGTTATAACAAGAAGAAGTTAACTACCAGCACAACTGGCTTAATTAACTAACATAACTGTATAACTAACTTTCTGTTATATGCAACTAACTTTAATTGTTATCACAAACTTGTGTTGCATGTGAACATTGGGGCGAGCTATGTGAAAAAAAGAGGGTAAAACAACAAAAATGATTCGCCACCTAGATTTATGGTAACTAGAAACCCTAACTTGTCTTTAGAGGTTCTGGGTAAAAAGTTGGTTATGTAATAGGCAAGATAGACATAACTCTATACATCCTACCTAAGATAAGCTACTTTGTTATTTGTTTTGAATGATATATGTGTTTTTTTACGGTTCACCTAAACTGGTATGTATGTTATTCAATATATTGTTCGTATTATCTATTAAACAACATTTAAAGAATATATTCTACTATTAGACCTTTCTATCCTCGGTTATTTGGAAATAATCAGTCCATATAATATTCATGGCAAGATTTTTCACAATGATCTAATAAAATCTCAAATTTTAAATTTTATGGTTATATTCAACCATTTTATAATATTCATCCAACCAACTTCCAGAAACAAGTATCTCACACATTTTGCATATTTTTATTTTCTATATGCACACAACCAAAAACCAATTAACAAACAATTTCTAATCAACATTTCTTTTTATAAAAACTGTACACTTTGTCTATCATATCTTAAATATCACAATTCAAACAATCAAAATCTATAATGCTCATTTATTATTTTAACATGATACTTATATCATATTATATTTATAACAAAACTCCAAATCAAACCACTCTCTCCTTACCTTAAAATTATGTTCATACAACCAAACAACATTAACAAATTTCAATCTTATCATTAATATTTCACCTTCGGGAATGGCTGGAGACGTTTGGAATCTGATGGAAGTAGGTTGATCAGTGGCGTCATGTCTGTTGCACGCCTTGGAACAGAACTGTCATTGTTGCCGTGTCATGTCGACGAGACCTGGGAGTGCTTGAGGACCTGCACATGGTAGATCAGTCCTTCCTTTTCCTGCTGACACCAATGGTGAGGCTCACGGCTACCATAGAAAGAAGATCGGTTGAGTTGAAATTTCTACTTTGTTCTATCTCCATTGTAATTCCACTCCCTCTTTAGTTCTTCTCTCTACTGGTTATAGATGCTATTGTCACCATGGGAGAGGGTAAGTGATGTTAGAGAATAATATAAATCATATCATTGGACCTTACCTAACAGTTTAAGCTATTAGGTTGAGATGGTTCTTTGATATGGTATCAGAGCTTTGATGACCAAGCGGTCACGAATTCGAATCTCACCATCCTCGTTTATTTGATAAAAATTAAGCACAAGGTAAAGTGGGTCTTTGCAAGTTTCAAGCCCAAAAAGCTTTCATTTGAGGGGGTGTGTTAGAGAATAATATAAATCATATCCTTGGACCTTACCTAACAATTTAAGCTATTGGGTTGAGATGGTTCTTTGATAAGTGAATGGTTTAAAGTTGCTGGTGCAAGTCGGAGCTTCCTGAGTTATGTGGTTGGTTGCTATACACGATGGAGATTCGTGGTGGCTCACGGTGGAGAGCTGCTGGTGGTGATGAGGAAAAACATTGTGAGAGGAGAGGTGTTGAACATGGCAGAGTTTAATCTAAGAGAGAAAGATGAGATATATTTTTATGTTATCAGCCTCGTTTATGGCTTTAACATCCCAATTTAATTCGGTAACCCCAAAAGCAGGTCCTCCTGGCTGAAAATCTGCAATTTGTGTAGCTAATGTGAATACTGTTTGTGATCATAATTTAGCAGTGAGAGGGCCAGATGGGTCTGTGATTGCCCACAAAAGTGCACGTATGGCATTTAGAGAGATAAAATTCTGCTGCACAGGATAGTATAAGACACCTGACAAATGTCATCCTAACCAATATTCGACTGGCAAATTTAATCTATGCCAATTGGTTAACAGAAACTATAATTCTATAGAAAGAAAGAAAGAAAGAAAGATAAGAGCAGTAGAGGATACTTGATAAGAGTTCTTATTTTTTTCATAAAATGAATTCCACGAGATAGTTGTGTTTATATGTCTGTTGATAACAGACTAACAAATTTTTTCTAATTAACTAACTATCTACTATATTAAGATTGTGACAAGTGTCACAATCTGAACCAATATACTCTAAAATCCCCTCGCAAGATCAAGCGGTGAGGAACCAAGCGTGAGATTGCAACAATGGGTGTGGAATAGAGGAGCTCTCAGCCCCTTGGTAAGGATATCAGCAAACTACTCTTGGGCAGACACAAACTGCACTGATAGTTGTTGATGTGATATTCTTTCATGTAAAAAATGAACATCCACTTCGATATGCTTAGTCTTTTGATGCTGAACAGGATTGAAAGACAAAGCAATGGCAGACAGATTGTCACAAAATAGAACAGGCACGTCAGGCAATGAAATGTGCAAAAAGGCTAATAATTGTTTTATCCAATCCAACTCAACTGAGGTGAATGATAAGGCATGATACTTAGCTTCGGTGGAAGATTGAGAAACAGTTTGCTACTTCTTAGAGGACCATGAAATTGGATTGTTACCCAAGAAGACCACCAAACCAGTAGTAGATCTCCTGTCATTAGGGTCCCCTGCCCAATCAGCATCACTAAAGGCTTTTAACTGTAAATCGCCTCTAGTATATGAGAGACCAAACTTTAGAGTGCCCTTTAGGTATCGTAAGATTCTTTTAACAGCAGTAAAGTGAGACATCATGGGGTGTTGCATAAACTAGCAGACTTTATGCTCACATAGAAAGCAATATCCGTCCTTGTGAGAGTGAGGTATTGCGGAGCCCCTACAAGACTTCTGTACAACTGAGGATTTGGATAAGGCTCCCCATCGTCTTTCAGGAGTTGATGATAAGGTAGACAAGGAGTATCACACGATTTAGCCTCACTCATTTCAAATTTAGCTAACAAGTCCTTAACGTATTTGGTTTGAGACAGAAATAAACTAGCAGCAGTTCGAGTAATTTGGATGCCCAAGAAATAATGTAGGGAGACTAAATCTGTGAGATCAAATTCAGAAGTAAGAGCACTAATGACATATTGAATCACACCAGACACACTCCCAGTGATAATGATATCATCCATATAGGGAAGCAGCACCACAATCTCAGGACTAACATGTTTGACAAATAACGAAGAATCAGAATAAGTGGTTTCAAAACCCAAAGAAGGAAGGAACTGAGTAAACCTGTCATTCCAAGCTCGAGGAGCCTGTTTTAGGTCATACAAAGATTTATGCAGTTTATAGACTAGATGAAGATGATTGAGATCTTCAAAACTAGGAGGTTGAGACATGTAGACTTCCTCTTGGAGAATACCTTGCAAAAATGCATTTTTGACATCTAACTGTTGTAGAGACCAATTAAAATGTGCAGCAAGAGCCATAACTAACCGAACTGTGGTAGGTTTCACTACAGGACTAAACATCTCCCCATAGTCCAATCCAGGTTCTTGACTGAAACCTTTAGCAACTAACCTTGCTTTGTGCCTGGCAATAGAACCATCAAAATGTCTCTTGACCTTAAAAATCCACTTACAGCCAACGAGGTTCCTGTTTGCTGGCAAAGAAACTAAACTCTAAGTGCCTTGAGTATGTAAGGCATGAACTTCTTCTTTCATGGCCTGTAGCCACATAGGAATTTTAAGTGGCCGCAGAAACCTGTATAGCGGCTAAAAGAGCCTTCCTTTTAAAAATCCAACTCTTGCTTCGAGTTTGCATTGAATGAAGATTAAGTGGAGGAATGGACAACACCACTTGTAGATTATCAGGAATAAAGCCATGAGAATCGAAATCAGAATGCATACTGATATCAGGTGCCACAGGGAGTAGAGGAGAGGCTGAAAGTGAAGCAGTAATGGATTGAGGACTAACAGAGTTTGCAGATGGGGCAGGTGTAGGAGCATGTGTATGAGTGGTAGAAGGGTAAGAAGGAGATGCTGGGCTGGTGGAGACAATTGAGTTGTCTGTATTGATGACAATCACAGGACAAGAAGACAACATATTGGATTGGATTGTGTTTGAAGATGTAGACACTAAATTTGAGAATGGAAACTGGTGCTTATCAAAGATAACATGCCTAGACACAAACATTCTCATTGTTGGTACATGATAGCACAAATAGCCTTTATATTTTGTGGCATATCCAAGAAACACACATTTTGTAGTTTTGGCCTGCAATTTGGTGCTATTATAAGGCTTAAGAAGAGGAAAACAAGCACATCCAAAAATCCAAAGATGTGTAATAGTTGGAGAGGATCCAAATAACATCTCAAACGGGGAGCTATGATGAAGAATAACAATAGGCATACGATTGATTAGATAAGTGGCTATTTGACAGGCATAAAACCAGAATGTGGATGGCAATTTAGCGGTTTGTAATAAAGTGATAGTGGTTTCAATGATGTGTCTATGTTTCCTCTCTGCGACCCCATTTTGTTCAGGAGCATATGGACAAGAGAGGTGATGTGAAATGCCCTTGTTAAAAAGAAAAAGTTTCAATCGATTGTTGGTATACTCACCCCCCCCCCCCCCAAGTCAATTTGAAGAGTTTTAAGGTGGAGGCAAATTGAGTATAAACAAAGGAATAAAAATCAATAAAGGTACAAAACAAATCAGATTTATTTACTAAAGGGAAAATCCGGTAATATATGATACATTCATCAACAAATATAGTGTAGTATCTATAACCATCAACCGATATAGATGGTGCAAGACCCCACAAATCAGTATGAATAGTGTTAAATGGAGTTACAGACTTATTGACATGCTGTGGAAAAGGTAGTTTACTAAACTTTCCTTCAAGACATGGATGACACATGAGAGGTGTAGGTGTTTTGGAAGCATGCACGTGAGCTTTATTTAACATCAAGGAAACAATGTTATTTGTAGGATGACCTAACCTATGATGCCACAAAGTGGACTAAACAAGTTGACCAAGAAAAGTCGTAGCTTGATATGGCTGTTGTGAGGTTAAAGGCGAGAAAGAGTGGACAGGATACAATCCATTACTGCATAACCCTTTGTAAAGAATCCTCCCTGTGGCTTTGTCCTGAATCTAAAAACAAAGAGCATTAAATATGAGCCGACAGTTATTATCAAGATAAAGACGATGTACTGATAACAGATTTTGAGTAATTTGAGGAACACAGAGCACAAAATGCAATTTGATTGGAGAAATTGATGAATTAAGAGTAGAATGACCAATGTAGGATACTGTCAAACCTTCACCATTGGTAGTATGAATTGTTTCAGTGGTTGGATATAGGGAGGCCAGTGATAGATTAGCCAAATCAGCTGTCATATGATTCGTGGCACTAGAATCGGTGAGCCACACTTGAGAAGATGGTAAGCTTTGTTTTTGTCTGATTTGTTTGAGTTTTCATATGTTTTATTATTAATGTCTTTCCTTTTGTTATTTGCATATTTGCTTTATATTTTTACACGTACTGTTCATGCATTCTATAAAACTGTCTCATGCATCACTTACTTAGATTTTGAGAAGCACACATAGGCTTTAAGTTAGGTGGGGGATTAGTGATTTACCCTAGGACTATTGGTCAGGGTTCAGATACGTGAAACACCCAACTCATATCTGAGTGCATGCTTGGTAATGGTGGGCATACGTGTCTTAACTGTTCCTTGCAACGCCCCCATACTGTCTTTACGAAGAACGTCACTAGGTAGATATGAGACCCTTCAAGACCAGATAAAAAACCTACCCATTCTCACTTAATAAATAGAGCTTGTCCTTAGGATGTGTATCCTACTTTCATTTGTATCAAGATTAATAATGTTAAACTCATCAATACAGGTTTTTGAGCTGAAATCATCTTTCTTTGTAAATGTGTTTTAGTAAGTTGCTATGATAAGTACTTGGCAAACCCTTCTTTACAGTAATCAGATCAACTCAGAAATCTTGCCTAAAGGATTACAAAAGTCGTGAATCAGCTCTAAAAAATACACATCACATGTGCATAATATTTTCATCACGCATTTTGTTTTTAATTTATCATATGCATTCCAGATCGTGAAACATAGGTCCCACATCCAAAGTGCACCACACCCGGTCCAGATTGAGGATGGAGAACGAAGAAAGAGCTCACTTAGAGTCACATTATTAGACCGAGTTGGAATCTGTAAAAAACAAAGTTGCTCGGCTGATCGACCTACTCGAGCAACCTCTAAGAGCTAAGAATAGGGAGGGAACATCAGCACAACCGCCTGAAGCAGCGCCAACAGCTCACATCCCTCAAGCATCTCAAAACCAGGGGGCAAACTCGGCCAATGAACAACATTTTGTGCCTATCACCCCTATCCAGCCAACTCATGCTCCGACCAATGTGAACTTAACAGCGGAGGGAACCCCGGAGAATAGATCTCCCAGTTTGATGGACTAGGACAAACTGTTTGCTTTAGAAGAAAGATTAAGGGCAGTTGAGGGTAATGATTGGTTTGACCCTAAACAAGCAGCCGAAGTATGTCTGGTACCAAACATTGTGGTGCCAAAGGATTTTAGGATACCAGATTTCATTAAGTACATCGGTTTGGAATGCCCAAACACTCACCTTCGATCCTACTGCAACAAAATGGCAGAAGCAATCCGTGATGATAAATTGCTTATCTATTTCTTTCAAGATAGCCTCGTAGGATCTGCTTTGAGTTGGTACATGAGGTTAGACAGTGTTAGGATCAGGAGCTGGAGAGATTTGGTGGAGGCGTTTCTTAAGCAGTACAAGTTTAACCTGGAAATCGCTCTGGATCAAACATGTCTAATGTCAATGCAGAAAAGGAGCCAAGAGTCAGTAAGGGCATATGCGCAAAGGTGGATGGATGAGGCCACACATGTCCAACCCCCTTTAATAGAAACAGAGATGGTTATTTTATTTGCCAATACCTTCAAGGCACCATATTATGAGCATCTAATGGGTAGCTCATCTCAGTATTTCTACGATGTTGTACGCATAGTGGAAAGAATAGACCAAGGTATTAAAGCTAGACGCATAGTTGAGCCATAGGAGACGAAGGGTTTTATTGGAAGAAAAATGGAAGGTGACGTTAACAATTTGGAAGGTGGGTACAAGTGCAAGAGAGTGGATTCATATAACCCATAAGTACCTACCTTTAGCAAACCTTTTTCCCCTAATTGAACAAATAACCAGTCAAACAACCAAAGACCAAATACAAGATACATTTTAGAACAACTGCTGCCATTACCCATGCCTTTAAAGGACATGTATGCCAAACTGCTGAGCATTGGACAAATAGCTCATATCCCCACATTACCACTACAACCACCATTCCCTATCTGGTACAAGCCCGAGTTAACTTGCGAGTACCATACTGGTATTCCTGGGTATGGTCTTGAAACGTGCTACGCTTTCAAGAAAAGATTATTGGAGTTCATCAAGATAGGATGGGTGTCATTTAAAGACACACCCAACATCAATTCAAATCCATTGCCTAGTCATACCGCAAGTAATAGTGGATAAAGGATTGGAAAACCTCAGTCAAGAATTGTCAATGATGAAGAAGGTGAGATCGAAGGAGATGACAAGAAAACATAAGTGGGGAAGGAAGATGAAGCACTGCCACAACTGACTGTCCACACACTAGAAAAAGTCTCTGCCAAGACCTTTGGGCGCAAGTTGGCTCAAGGTGAGAAGTTTCAAAACGGGATGACCCAAAAAGCTCCAGTAGTTTTTCAAAATGTAAACCAAGTTTGTTTCCCTTAGCATGCTTTTGTCATTGCTTTTATTTTCTCTAGTTAACAATCAAGGCTCATGATGTCAGCTAGATTTTGTGTTTGTCTTTGAGCCCGCCTTTTCTTTAAATAAATGATGAGATTATGCACTTTTTAAACAAGGTTGAGTGGTTACAAGGAAGGTATCATAAATCCGTCTAAGAAGAAATTTAAGAAAAGCTACCCCTGAAGTACAACCTTACCTCTGGATAGCATAATGAATTGATAAATCACCTGTAAATTTCTTTCAAGATAAAAATGGAGTTTATCAATCCTAACAATGTGCATTTTGAAATGAGAAAAATTCATTATCCCTTCACTCTCTAAAGAGTTTATCGTTGGTGGTCCTGTTTGAGCCGTAATGAATTTCTTCTTTATAAAAACCCGGACTAGGATCACACCCCACACTGGGGGCATTAAAAGATATTTCATGAAAATTTTTACGTGATTTTAAAATGGGATTCCAAGTTGACCGAGCTACAAATATAGTTTTTTGGTTTTGGTTAAAGGAGGTTGCCAGAAGGGATCTCATATTTTGGATTTGGTTAAAGGAGGTCGCCAGAAGGGATCTCATATTTCGGATTTGGTTAAAGGAGGTCGCCAGAAGGGATCTCATATTTCGGTTTTGGTTAAAGGGAATCGCCAGATGGGATTCCGGGTTGACAGAAGGGATCTCATATTTCAGTTTTGGTTAAAGGGAATCGCCAGATGGGATTCCGGGTTAATTGAGCTACAATTATAGATTTTTGGTTTTGGTTAAAGGAGGTCGCCAAAAGGGATCTCAGGTTAACCCAACTGTAACACCGATATTAGCTTTGGCTAAGGGAAATCGCCAGATAGGATTTCAGGTTGGCCAAACTACAAATATAGATTTTTAGTTAAAAGAGATCGTCAGAAGGGATCTTAGATGGAATGCCAAGTTAGTCGAACCAAAGTTAGAGGCCCGAGGATTGCTAGATTGGGATCTTGAGAAGACTGAGTTTTGATCTTAGTTTTGGGTTGAAGCGGAATTGCTGTAAATACAAAGTTTCAGGTCAATTAAGATCAGTTACGATAGTTTAGTTTTATTTATCTTTATAAAACTTACTGTGCAAAATCCCTGCTCTGTAAGTATTATAAAGAGGGGGCATCTGTTGTAACCCATTTTTGGGTATCCCATAAATAAAATAAAAAGAAAAAAAAACTGAACAATATCGTTTTGAGAGACACTGTTCCTCTCTCTTTCTTCCTGCAAGCTGCTACAAAAACCCAAAACCCCACACAACTAGAAAACAGCGAAGGCGTGCCCTGCAAAGCCACGCCAATCGAAGACCTTGCCTGGTGTCCCCTGCTCCCCATGCGCAACAGCAGGCCGCTCCCCTTGCCTATAAATACTGCTCTCAACACCAGCAATGAGGGGGAAGTTTTTTGGAGGGAGGACGGGAGGTGCAGTTTTTTGTTTTGAGCGAGAGATAGGGGAAAGAAAGAAAGGAGAACAGGGGGGAAATTTTTGAACAAGAGGAGAACTGAGGGAAGACGGAGAAGCTTTGAAACAAAGGGAGGGAAATACAAACACACCAACACTGCCAAGGATCGTCACGGCACCTTCATTGCTCACCATCTTCCCCCCCTCCCCCCGTTGCAGCACCATTGAAGAAAAGGCAGACCTATGCCTCTGCACGGGGAAGAAGAAAAAAAACAGCTGCTATCATTAGGCTTCCAGCCACCGCCACCTTCAAAACCACCATGAGGCATCGTCAGCTTCCTTTCCACTGCCACTGTCCTCCCAGTCGACAACAACCCCATGAAAAGCAGAAGGAGGAAATGGAATTAGAGGAGAATAGAGCTGAAAAAAACACAGAGAAGAAGAGGAAGAAGGGTCGACCACTATCCAAGCCACTCCCTAGGCCGCCACCACCAACATCTCCACGAAGCTGCTGTAGAGAGAGAAGAACATTGTTGACAGAGGGAGCAAAGGAAACAAAAGAGAAAAAACAACACCGAAACAGTAGGGAGGAGGAAGAGCAGCCACAGGAAACACCACTGTCAGCTCATCTACCCAAGCTCATCGTCCCAAGTAACTCTTCCCCTTATTCCCCTTTTGTTGTTCATCTTCTTGCATGCAGAACATGCACTGTGCATGTTCTGCAAGCAAGAAATTAATTAGCTAGTTTAAGCTTATTTCGGGCTAGAACAGTAGCCCAGCCCATGTGGCTGGGCTGAATCCAGCCCTGTAGAAAGTCGGCCTGTTTTATTTTTGGCTAATTTCGGCCCAGTCTCCTTTTAGGTCGGGTCCAGCCCAGTCAAAAAATTTTAAAATTCCAAAAAAACCTTAAAAAAAAAACATTTGTGATTTTCCCATGTATTTAGCTAGCCATTTTGATCACTATCAGGTTGTATTTTTATACTATAAAGATACAAATCCGGTATTAAAATACCCGGTTTTCATCAAGACATCAAAAAATAAAATAAAAATAAAAATGTGTTGTTTTCATGCATACGGTCTAGTCTCTCTAAAATAAATATATATATATATATAAAATAATCACATCATATTTTCATACAACAGAGAAAATTTTCAAAATATATATATGTATTAGCATGCATTTTGGCTCTAATAACCAGTTTATTAAAGCCACAAGAACTAGGCCAATATTTCAAAAATTCTAAAAAATTATTTTGTTTTCTTTTAATATCTGTGGTTACGACCTTATACGTAAGACGTATTCCATATATTAAATTCTTGTGTTGAGGTTAGAATTACCCGATAAGATAAGGATCTCCTTACTGAGGAGGACTTTTCTTAAACCATACTAACAACTAAAAAAACACGACAAGATCTTAGTTTTTATCAGACAATAAAACAATGTAGCTTACCTTACCTTAGGTAGGGCGTATTTGGGGTGCTAATACCTTCTCTTTACGTAACCAATCCCTGTACCCAATCTCTGAGACCAGTTAGGGTTCCTAGTGACCAAAATACTAGGTGGCAACTCCCATTCTATTTTTCACTGATAAAAGACAAGAATTTCTTATCTCCCCATATTTGCCATATAGATAGATACATTTTAGATTTAAAGTGGAACAATTTTTGTCGCGACGCCGCATACATGTGACAAAGATGAGCCTGATATGGAGTATATTGCTGAATAGCTTGCATAGGGGATTGTTGTACGTCTCTGTTCTGTGAAGAGGGAGCCTGATATGGATGATACTGCAGAGATTGTGGCTGCAAAGAAAAGGATGACTGTAAGGATTATGAAGCAATGTAGTTCGGACCCTTATCATTATAGAAGCAATACCAAGAGGTATGATTGCTTCTACCACAGATGTTGCATCTGGTTCTCTTAGAAGGGGAAGCCCTACAAAAAAGGAGCAGTGTGTCCCTCAGAGTTGCATAGCTGACAAATTGGAACCATGAGTGCAGAAGGATGTCGAAATTGCTGAGCAGAGGATTGACCAAGAACTCCATAATTTGAGTTAGGAAGCACAGGTTCCATGGAGGAAAAACCTGGTCTAAAAGTAAAGAATCGAGAGCCCTGTGGAAATCAACCTTTACCTCTGTTCTTGTTGCCATTATATGGCTGAAACTGTCTAGTGTGCACCTGAGACTGCCCATGATGTGGAGAGAAACTCCCTTGTGTGTATGTATCACCTGTACTAGCAACCATAGCTGACAGAAACGGGGAATTAACTGAAGTGTCAAGAATTACTTCCTCTGCAAGCAATTGTGAGCGAAAGTCTTTCAACGAGATCACACTTTCTCTTCCCCTTATAACACATCTAAAAGTATTATACTCAACAGGTAAGCCATTCAAGGCAAGAATCACAATGTCTTCATCTGTAAAATATACCCCAGCAGCAGACAAGTAGTCCCTAGCCTTTTTAATTCGATGAAGATACTGTGAAATTGAATCTGAACCCTTTTTTAATGGTTTGCAGATTGGATTTCATTTGAAAAATATTAGTCCTAGACATAGTGGAAAATTGTTCCTTTAATTTAATCCACAAGTCTTTAGAGCTAGTGCTACCAATTGCATAGGACATAGAAATCGGTGATAATGTGGCAGTAATCAATTGCATAATCGCTCTATCATGCATTTTCCATACTATATATTCATCAGTTTGAGAGGAAGAAGAGGTGATACTAGATTCAGCCGAGATTGAACAATGTTGAGGTGGACAGGGGAGCAAACCATCAACATATCCCTACAATTCCATTAGTTTCAAGTAAAAGTTGCATCTGGAAGTTCCAATTGAGGTAATTCGATTCATCAAGTTTGACATTGACTGATGTAGGAATGGAGGAAATGAGAGCTATAATTGGAGATTGAAGCAACTGGAGTTACGAAGCAGTCACCATTAGGATTTCAAGATTAATCCGTGAATGAGACAATACACCAAACACTTGTTGTGCAAGTTGCTGAAAGAAATACAACTCAAGAGATGAAGATCACAACAAAGCACTCTATACGCTAAATATGAAGAACAATCTGTGAGTGCAGAGAAAATAACAAAAAATTTCGGAAGCAACAAAGGATCATGAAGTTTCAAGCTTGAGCAACAATGTGTTCTGATACCATGTTAATCTATGCCAATTAATTAACAGAAACTATAATTATGTAGAAAGGAAGAAAGAAAGAAAGAAAGAGAGAGAGAGAGATAAGAGCAGTAGAGGATACTTGATAAGAGTTCTTATTTTTTTCATAAAATGAATTCCACGAGATAGTTGTGTTTATATGTCTGTTGATAACAGACTAACAAACTTTTGCTAATTAACTAACTATCTGCTATATTAAGATTGTGACAAGTGTCACAATCTGAACCAATATACTCTAACAGAAGCGACTATTTCATTACCTTTTGTCCGTGATCAAATGTGGTTGGTTCACCAATTTTTTATTTATTTTGTACTTTGTATGGAAAGAGTTGAAGGAAAACATTTAATAAATAGATGTATCATAGTTAATAAAGAAATGGAGTTTAAGATTTGGGATTCATTTTCATGATGTTTGATTATTTGGTGAAACCATAGGCCACTCATTAGAAATTAACAATATTTTCAGTTCATTGGTCAAGGTAGCAATCCTTCAACTTGTCTGTACTAAGTAATTAAATAAAGTGTCTAATTCATTGTTTTAAATTATTCTTGGCCTTTCAGCATTTTATCGTTGTAGCAGTTTCTTTCAATTTGATACTTGAAGGGTTTTTGTTTTTTTGCTATCAAGGATTTTTTATCCTCTTTGAATTTCGTTTTTACACGTACCTGAGGTGTCAGGAATTAATATTGTGCTCATATTGCATGGGAAAGTTTTAAGATCTTAAAAAGGATGAGATTAAAATAACAGTGACCAAGTTTGACATTGCCGATAATTGGCAGTCGTTTTCCCTCTTTTACTGTTCAAAAGGCCTGAATATCTACAATTTAGTTCTTCAATTTTAATTTTTTTTTATTTTGATCCCAAACTTTATTTGTTTTTGTGTCACTCCCTATATATGGAAAGAGAAAAGAGAAAATCATCAGAAAATCCAGGGATGACCCGCGATTTGATGATTGGAAAAGACGACAGGTGAGCAAAGTGTCAATCGCTTTATTTAAAACAAAAGGAACTGGTGTAGACAACATCCACCCTATTAAAAAAAAATAGGCGCGTGGGCTTTGGTTTCGAAGCACTCGTGTTTCATATGAATCAGGCACATAACATGTCGTCCACGCACGCTTGTGTTTCGTGTGGGCTAGGGCCCTTCATTTTCTTATCTCATTGTTTTTTTTTCTCTCTTTACACATTTGTAGTTGAATTATTTTAAAAGAAATTAATTTAAATGATGCTTAAATAATTGATCAATTGTGCCATTATTTTTAAATAATATTAGCATCTTTCATAGTAATATTAACAATTTCATTCTACATGGTTATTTATAAACTTAATATGCATACTTTTCTTACATATGGATAAAATATATATTTTTCAAATAAATTATTCTAAGTTTTTAAATAATGTTTTCAAAATTATTATTGTTACATTATTTTTCTAATAAATTCCTGTCAAAATTATCAATTTATTATTTTATTATTTTATTTTATTAAAACTTTCTTTTCATATTATCATAAGATTTTAAATAAAAATAAATAAATTTTATGATACACAATTATTTTTTAAAACAAAAAGGAACGCATTAATAAGAGAAAGAAGTTTTGATTAACAAGATACCTTTTAAAAACTTATTTCAGATCATTAAATTTTTTGTATTGATTATAATTGCTTATAATCTCTATGCAATTGTTGTTATCCATTTTTTGGATCGTGTATAAAAAAAATCAAAAAGAAAAGGTAAAAGAGAAAATAAAAAATATTATAGGAGAAAATAAAAAAGATAAATCGGTGAGAAGAGTATACCAAAATGCCTAGGAAATTATCAAAGACTGAATGAGAAAGATAAAATATACATGATTGAAAAAACTTTACAGTGCATTTTCGACTGATAAAAGCTCTATTAACAAAGAAAATTCAATTCGACGAGGAAAATTCAAAATTGAATGTTTAAGGACTCAATTAGAATTTTTAAAGGTTTATTTGAATTTATTGAGGGTTTAATTGCAAGAAAAAATTATTTTTAAAAGTCAATTGAAGCTTTAATTTGAAGAAATTAAAGTTTTGGGTTGAATTGCAATTTTTAGGAGTTAATTTGGTCTAATTAGGGGATTAATTACATAAATATTCAATTTTGATGGGAAAATAGGGACTTGATTGAAAAAATCCAAAACCAACGATCAAATTGGAAAAGGTGTGTGAATATAGGGCTGAGATTAATCAAATCATGAACCAAATTGAAGAAATTGAAAGTTTGTTGGTCAATTGACGGTCAAAATGCACAAATTAAGAACCAATGACCAAAATGAAAATGGTGGCCAACTTAAGGGCTGGTATTTAAGTTTGGCAGGGGTTAAATTGAATGGAAGTAAAAAGTTTTTTGTGTCGATTAAAGGTGTATGTGCCACAATTGGAAGGATAGGGACTAAATTGAAAATTTGCCAAATCACAAATTAAAAACCCTAATTTCTAGGGTTTTAACCCAGACGACACGTTGTTCAGCCTCTGTTCATTTTCTTCCTTAGCAGTTCACGATGATCAGGTTGACACCTTCCAAGAGCTCATTCTAGAGTTCTAGACCTCCAAATGGCATGGAGTTCTTTGCAAATGAAAGAGGAACATACCTTCTACAACTCTATTTCCATGAAATTAGACGTTTACATCCTAATTTTTCCCGAAAGTCCCTAACATCTTGTCTCTAATGAGCCATCACTCAATTTTGAGATTTAGGGTTGGTGTGGTTAGTACCTTTGAACGAATGAATGTGAAGCTACAAACCTCCAAATTAAGTAAGAATGAATCAAAATGAAAGTTGTGTACTCCCTCTATAGAATAACTCCAACGACATCAGAAACTCTGACAAATCCTCAAAAGTGGGCAACTCAACTAGCCCTGACAGTGCAACTATCTTGCAAAAAATGATTTGGTTTTCATGTTTTCACACAAAAAAGCTCATCAATGAGTCCTTATCGATCAAGGGTTCAAAACACTCATCTCAAGATCAAGAGGTTAGGAATAGATTCAAGCATGCTTAGGGTTGAAGAGTAAAGAGGGAAACGAAAAAAAAAGGATAAAAAAAGATAAGAAAAAGGAGAGTAATAACAGTAAAAAATATATATAAGTTTAAAGGTCCAAAATTAAATTACCTTCGCACTGTTCATCATCTTGTTTTCGATATAGGAACAGAAAAAAAGGAAGAAAAAAACAGAGTGATTGCAGCGTTGATTTCCTTACGTTTTCTTTTCTTCTTTTACATACTAAACATGCATCAACTTGTTATACAGGAACTGAGAAGGATATCGAACTTACCTAGTTTTGAGAAGACGAAAACGGCGATAGTTTGTGTTATCTGCTTTCTGATGTCCTCTGCTTCTGTTTGGTTTGATTTGTCTGCTCTCCTTTTGCTTTCTCAATATTTCTCCGCTCTCTCTCTCCTATTTCTCCCGTTCTCCTAATCTGTTTCCCTCTTGCTTTCTCCTCAATGTAACCTCTCCTCTCTCTCTGCTTTTTTTTTTCCTCCCCTCTTCCCCTTTTTCTTTTTTTGTTTTCGTTTGGCTCTTCCTCTGGCTTTTATAGCCAGAGGACAAGAGTGTTTTTGGTAAGCCAGCGTGAATCATGGTGGCGAGGGTTGTCAGCCGCGATATGCTCCCTTCTTGATTTGGAAACGGCTCCATTATCGCTACCAACGTCTCCTACCGCGATATGGTGAAATGTGTTTCAATGGAAACGGTGCCGCTTTTGGTCCTTCTGGTTTGGTCATTGAATTTTTTGCAATTCTGTAATCAAACCCCGACAAAATTATAATCAAATCCCTTAATTTTGGCGCCTTTTCTGGTTTGGTCCTTGGTTTCGGGTTATGTCAATTAAATCCCTAATTGGCCATGAAATTTCAATAATTATGCAATTAAACCCCTGATTTGGCCAAATCAACTCTTCAAAATTATAATTGGACCCCGAAACTTTAATTTCTTCCCATAAAAGCCTAAATTGACTCAAAAGATCATTTTTTTGCAATCAAACACTCTATATAATTTCTTCGCCCTTCTAGCATCCTTTTCTTTCTTTCTATTATTATTATTATTATTATTTATTTCTTCCAATTATTATTATTATTATTGTTATTATTTTATTATTATTTATTTTTTGTATTTTCTCATTTTTGTGTGGGAACCCAAAAATGGGTAACAACAATGTTTTCTCTATTAAGTCCTTTGTTTCCTCTATTTTGGTTAGGATTTTTTCTGTTTTCTTTATGAAGGTTCTCTCTTGGAACTTATGTGGACTGGGTAGGGCTGGAAAATTACGGGCTGTGGGTAGGCTAATTGATACTCATAATATTGATGTGTGTTTTCTTCTAGAAACAAAAATTAAGACTTGCACAGACTCTTTTATTTTTCGTGTTTGGAACAATAGCAATGTTAACTGGGCTTGTAATGAGGCTGAAGGAAGCAGAGGGGGTATTATTGCTCTTTGGGATGATACAAAATTTCAGGTTCTTCTGTTGAATATGGCTACGGGTGGATTGGTCTGTATGGTCAGCATATGCAAAGTGGTTTTATCTGTGCTGTTGTTGGTGTTTATGCCCCTTGTTCTTTGTCAGAAAAATTGGATCTTTGGAATAACTTGTGTATCCTCATGCCTTCCCTGTTCCGTGGTTGATGGTGGGAGATTTTAATGAGACTTTAAATCAGACTGATAGAAGCAGTGGCTATCTTCATATCCGGGGCTCTTCAGCTTTTAGGAATTTTCTGGATTCTTGTAACCTTATTGAGTATCAACTTGTCGGAGGTTACTTCACTTGGTTCAGGAATTGCTTGATGAGCAAACTAGACCGTGCTTTCTCAGATGAATCCTTTCTTCTTCAGTTCTCCAACGTAATGCTCCATCGTCTTCCTAGAGAAATGTCAGATCATTGTCCCCTGCTTGTGTCTGATTGCCTCCTAGAGAATGGTTATCGTCCTTTTAAATTTTTGGACTGTTGGCTTCAATTCCCTAACTTCAAAAACATTATTAGAGGCTTCTGGTTTGACGGGTGTACTGCACTTCCAAGACGCTTCAGTTTTATTAAGAAGCTTAGCTTTGTAGCAGCTCAACTTCGGAAATGGAACAAAGATGCTTTTGGTGATCAGGAGCACAAGCTTCAGGTTGTGATTTCCCAAATTGATGATCTAGAGAGAAAACAGGAGGCTGATTCTCTATGTCCCTCAGACCAACTGAAGCTTGAATCTCTTATAAGGGATAAAAGGATCTACAGTAACAGAGTTGAATGCAAATGGAGGCAGAGATCTAGACAGTTATGGTGCAAGCTAGGGGACCGTAATACCAGGTTTTTCCATTTGATTGCTAACTTCAGAAGAGCCAAATCTCAAATTATGATGATCAATCATAAAGGGGTTGAACTTCGGTCTCTACCAGAAATCAAATCCGCTGCTGTTGATTATTTTTTCAATCTGTATAAAACTTCGAGTGGGAATAAGGCAGAGATCGGTCCTGTGGGTTTTAAAAGGTTAAATTCAAAGTTGTCTCTTTGGCTAGAGCGAGAGGTGACCTCTGATGAAATTAAAAGATGTGTGTGGGATTGTGATGGTTCTAAGAGTCCTGGTCCAGACGGCTTCAATTTTAAATTCTATAAGCTCGCTTGGGATTTTATTGCTGAAGACTTATTTGACCTTATCACTGAATTTTTTAGAACAGGGTCTATGCCAAAAGGGGTTAACCTCTCCTATATCACATTGGTGCCGAAAAAAAAGGTTACCTCGGAATTCAAAGAGTATCGCCCAATTAGTTTGATCCATGGTATTTACAAGATTATTGCGAAGATTTTGTCCAGCAGACTAAAGGAAGTAATAGGCAGCTTGATTAGTGACAATCAGACTGCTTTTATAGCAGACAGACAAATTGTTGATGGTTTTATGGTAGCTAATGAAGTGGTTTATGATCTAAAAAGCAGTCGAAGATCAGGTCTCATATTCAAGGTTGATTTCCAAAAAGCTTTTGATTCGGTTCTATGGGATTACATTGATGAGGTGATGACTTACATGGGTTTTGGTATTAAATGGAGAGGGTGGATTTCCTCCTGCTTGTCAACTGGTCAGGTTTCAGTCTTAGTCAATGGCTCTCCTTCCCCAGAATTCAAAGTGGGGCGAGGTATTAGGCAAGGTGATCCCCTATCTCCCTTTCTTTTTAATATTGCTGCTGAAGGTCTATCTGTTCTCTTTCAACGTGCGGCAACCTCAAACATCTTTCGGGGTATTGATTTTGGCTCTAATAACTTCTTAAGTCACCTACAATATGCAGATGACACTCTTGTCTTTATGCCAGCTAGTTTGCATGCCCTTCAGTCAGTTAAAAGAATCTTAAGGTGGTTTGCTCTATGCTCAGGCTTGCACATTAATTTTTTTAAGAGTTCTCTTATAGGAATCAATGTTGATGACTCTTGTTTGATGAGTTTGCAAAATCAGTTTTCTGCAGGCATGATTCTCTTCCATGTAACTACCTGGGTATGCCTTTGGGGTCTAATCCAAGAAGGATTTCAACATGGAAACCCATCATTGATATGTTTCGAAAGAAACTCACCTCGTGGAAAGGGAGAATGTTGAGCATGGCCGGTCGCATTTGCCTTATCAAAAGTGTGTTGAACTCCCTTCCTTTGTACTTCATGTCCATCTTCCTTATGCCAAAAGGTGTGTGTCGCTTACTTACTTCCATCCAACGCAAATTCTTATGGTCGAGAACTGTCAAAATGAGAAAAATCTGCAAAGTCCAATGGAGTGTGGTTGTTAGAGATAAGGATAGGGGTGGCCTTGGGATTGGGTCATTGATAGCCAAGAATAAAGCAATGCTTTTCAAATGGATTTGGAGGCTATCTCTTCCTGGTAATGAGCTATGGAAGAAGATGGTATTCACCAAATTCAAGCTGGTATTTGAAAATGGTTTCCCTATTTTTAATAGAAGATTGTCTTGTATCTAGAGGGACATCTCATCCCTTATGACTTCAACAGACTCTGTCTCTTCAGCTTTAGCCAATAATTGCAGATTTGTAGTGGGAAATGGCAATCTAACTCGGTTCTGGTCTGATGTTTGGTTTAACAGCTCTCCATTGAAAGTCATTTACCCACGACTCTATATTCTCTCCACTAAACCAAATGCCACAATTGCTGATATGGGAAATTGGGAGCAAGGGGAATGGAAGTGGGAGTTATCTTGGAGGAGACAATTGTTTCTCTTTGAAACTGAGCAGGTTGTCTACCTTCTCTCATCTCTAGAAAGCTTTCGGCTAAAGGCAACAACTTCAGATAAGAAAGTTTGGTCCTTATCAACAAATGGGGGTTATACAGTTAAAAGTTGTTCGTTACTTGTTGACAGAATTGTGAATCCAGGGCTTAGAACTTTTAAGGCTTCGATATGGCAAAAAGGGGTCCCTCCTAAGGTTCAATCTTTTCTTTGGCTAGCTGTTCAGAATAGATTATGCACTAAGGATTTCTTACTTTGCCGCAATATAATCCCAGTTAATCAAGCCTTTTGTATCTTTTGTGAAAATGAGATTGAAACTTCAAATCATCTTCTCCTTCATTGTAGACCAGTGTGGAAATTATGGATGAAATTCTTGAATTGGTGGGGTATTAGTGGTTGCCTTCCCTGCTGTGTGGATGATCTTTTACATCAGTGGCCCAACCTAGTATTTGGAAAATTCCAGCGTAAGGCTTGGTCTATGCTCTCTTGTTGTGTTAGCTGGAGTATATGGCTTATGAGGAACAAAGTAATCTTCAATGATGGAGTTGCGACCTTCGAAGACAGTTTCTCCTTAATTCTTTATCGCCTCTCAAATTGGCTCAAGTCTATTGATAAGTTCTTCATGGCTACTGGCACTACTTTAATTATGGGACCTGAAGGTATTATAGATTGGTCAAACACCAAATCAAGGCTTTAAGCATGGTGTATCACCTTCTCCAATCTTGATGTTCTTTTTCGGTTATGTATTTGTTGACTCTCTTTTCCTTTCCTTTTGTATTTGCTTTTTGTCTTTGTGACTCTCTTTTCTTTTCTTTTTTGTTTTTCTTTCGTGTATCTTGTTTTTTGCTATCTTCTGGTTAGCCCTTTCAATATATCGACTTATTCTAAAAAAACAATGTTTATGTTTAGAAGCATAAGAGGAGGTTTGAATGCTTAACAAGTAATGTTGCATCAAAAAAAAATTACACATCATCGTGCTTTTTTATTTTTTTAAATTCCTTTTATTTCGACCGGGATTCCTTCGATATTTACCAACAAAAATATTTCATTGGTAAACATAGATAGAAATGATGATGGGATCAATTCAGTTGGTAAATACCACGCCAAAATACCGATGAAATATTTCTGTTGGTGATTTCGTTTATATTCATAGATTTTCTGGTAGTGATTTTCATTTTGGTCCTTGGTCTTGGATTTCTTCAATTTTGCCCTTAATTGACCATTAAACTTTCAAATCTATTTAATTTTACCTTGTTTTCAACCAATTGGGTCCCTAGAATTCGACGCCTTTGTCAAAATGATCCTTGGCTGAAAATTTCATTAATGCAACTCTTAATTGACCCCAAAATTTACCACGTCACTAGTCTCCTTGCTATTATTATTTTATTTTTATTTTGAAAAGGAATAAGGTAAAAAAATTTAAGGAATAACCTAAAAATGAGTTTTGACATCAACAAGCATGAAAGATGTTATGAAAAACTCAATGAAGATGTCTAAGATGAAAAATAAGTGAAGACTAAGAATTAATTGTTCATTTTAGTGATTATGTACATCTTTATATCTTAGCTTAATAGCACAATTAAAATGAACTCAAACACTTCACTCTACATGTATATAGGATTAGTATCGGTTCAAGTTTCAGCAGGTTCAAAATATCAAAATCCGGTATTTAAGTTGATCTGGTCGACCGTTTGGTAATACCAAGTGAACTGGTTGTTCGGTTTGGTGCCTACAACCTTTTCTTTTTCTTTTTCTTTCCTCTCTCCTTGATTCTCGCTTTTGCCCCTTCAAAATTTCAAAGCACACCTTTAATTTGTTATTCATTCGGATTTGGTGCCTATTCTTTTTATCATTGTTTTTTTGGTTTTGAATAATTTATTAAATTGGAATTCTTTGATAATTTTTTTATCTTTCAAATTTTATTTCTATTTTTTTTATTGCTATTTTTTTATTTGAGATATTTTTTTTTATTTGATTTTTTTTATAATATCATCCTCCATAAGTTTTTTTTTTATCAGATTTGATCTTCATTTTTTTATTGCTTTTTTTTTCACTTTGGCATTTTTTTTAAAATTAATTTTCTTTTCTACTTTCATTATTCAACATTAAATTAGTTGAGAACTATGCTTCTTAATCAAGTTCGAGTCTAGGATTTCATGAGTTGCGAGTTTTATAGATTAACCCAGGTTTAGGGGGTTCGCATGAATTTGCTTGGTTTTTTTCCTTTTTTTAAGCTCACGTTTATTTCATTTTTATCCTTCAACATTTATTTAATTGGATATTGGGCTCCATTGATTTTTTTTTTATAAGATTTTTCACTTATTTTGAAAATGACTTGGGATATCTCGAGTATTTTTATTTGTTATTTTTTTTAAAAAAAATTTATAGACATTTTTTCATTTCATTTCATTTCATTTAGTTTTTTAGTATTTTTATTTGATTAATTGCCGCCGTGGATGAGGCGGCATGTGTGGCAGATAACTTTTTAGTTTGGTGCCGGCAACTTTTTTTATTTTTTCTCTTCTAAATTTTTATGTGTAGCCCTTTAAAATTTTAAAGCATGCCTTCAATTTTTTATTTTTTTGGATTTGGTTTCTATTTTTTTTTTTTTATTTAAAATAATTTATAAAATTAAAATTCTTTGACAATTTTATCTCCTTCAGTTTTTGAAATAATGTCTCACAATCAACACAACATTATGAAACTTGTGGATTTGGAATAATTCCAGAGTTACATTCATTCCAGAAGCAGGGACTACTCTGCTCTCTCATCAATTTTGAAGAGTCTCGCACTCATCACGGTGTGATAATTTTGATGAAGAGTCTCGCACTCATCACGGTGTAATGCTGGAGGAGAACTGCCACTGTTGGCTGTTTACTAGTCCGCTTTCTCATCAATTGAGATATCTAGCTAGTCACTTGTGGTTCAAACAAGGGACCGGTGTTACATTCTTTAGTCTGAGAGGTTGCGTGTGACAGATGGTTGTTTGGTTTGGCAGTGACAAACTTTTTTTCTTCTTCTTCTCTCTTCTAGTTGGCTGTTTACTACTCTGCTTTTCTTTTTCTTCTTCTTTCCTCTAATTGGCTGTTTACTACTCTGCTTTTCTTTTTCTTCTTCTTTCCTCTAATTGGTTTCTCATAGAAAATTTAACACTATTTATTAAGTGGCAAACACAATCTTTTTAAAATATAGAGTGTTTCTTGCTTACCTCAAATCTCTTAAAAGATACTGAAAAAGTGTTAATTCGACGCATCTCGGAATGGGGAGTCGTATGCCCTTTGCTATAACTACCTTCACCCTCGTCATCTTCCTCTATGGCAAGTACTTTTACAATATTACATATATTAGATTCTTGCATGCAAAACTCTATTATGCATATTATTCACTTTGATTATTCTCCTTGCTCTTACATATATATTTTCTGTTTGCATATGCAATATTGCGCAGCTTGCATATATATTTTCTTTGAATCGACCAAGATTTAATTATTGATATGAACAAAAATAAATCTTGCGCAGCTTGCACGCATGCAGGAGCTCAATCTGTGACTTTCGTCGTCAAAAACAACTGTCCATACACAGTCTGGCCAGGAACTCTAACGGCTGCTGGCCGTCCGCCTATATCTTCAACTGGCTTCACATTGGCTACGGGTGCTTCATCTTCGCTGAGTGTCCCTGCAACATGGTCTGGTCGCTTGTGGGCCAGAACGCAATGCTCTACGGATTCCTCAGGAAAGTTTGTTTGTGCTACTGCTGACTGTGCCTCTGGTGTCATAGAATGCAATGGAGCCGGTGCGATCCCACCAGCATCCTTGGCAGAATTTACTCTAAGAGGTGATGGTGGGAAAGATTTTTACGATATAAGCCTTGTTGATGGCTTTAACATCCCAATTTCGGTAACCCCGCAAGGAGGTTCTACTGGCTGCCCTTCTACAAGCTGTGCAGCTAACGTGAATGCTGTTTGTGATCCTAGTTTAGCAGTGAGAGGGTCAGATGGGACTGTGATTGCCTGCAAGAGTGCGTGTTTGGCATTTAACCAGCCGCAGTACTGCTGCACAGGAAAGTATAATACAGCTGACACATGTCCTCCTACCCAATATTCGATGACTTTCAAGCAGCAGTGTCCTCAAGCTTATAGTTATGCTTATGATGATAAATCGAGCACGTTTACTTGTCCTAGCGGAGGCAACTATTTGATTACCTTTTGTCCATGATCAAATGTGGTGGTTCACAACTGTTTCTTTTTATGGAAAGAGTTGGAGGACAACACATTTAATAAATGTTTTTATGATAATTAATAAAGAAATGGAATAATAGATTTGGGATTGACATATCCCAAAAGGATCGATTATCAATTTTCATGCTGTTGATATGGTAAAACTGTATGCCATTCATTATAAATTAACGATATTTTCAGTTCATTGGTCAAGGTAGCAATCCTTCAACTTATACGTACTAAGTAGATGTAGTGAAACATTGTTATCACCTTTCTTTCCCGAGTTAACTTTGTTATAGATGCTAATCTTTCCATGGGATTTTTTACTGGTTTTAAATGCATGCGATGCTTATTTTATAAATAAATTTTGCTCAAATTTAGATCATATAATCCATTGGGAAACTAAGAATTGACTAAGTGATCAAACCATGCAGGCTATGCTTGTTTTAGACAATTAGAATTGAGAGATAGCCTTTTGTATAATCGTGATGGATGAATGATATAGCAACTATCCCTTTGTATTTATACATTTAGGGTTATATACAATATATTGGTAGAATGTACTATACATGATAACTATTCCTATATAAGGTATATATTTACATATATATGGTCTCTTTTCTTAATAAAGACCATAAAAAAATGTTCTAGTTTGAGAGTATGGTTTGGGTATTGAGGATCAATAAAGCTTGGAGGATTATGAACACATCTGTATCAAGAAATCCATTGAGAAAAGCAGCATATATATATATATATATATATATATATATATATATATATATATCAATTTAATAATCCAACCTTGAGTATCACCAATATCGAGTATTGTCTAAATAATGCAAGGCTTCACCACTAGACTAAATGTCTTTTAAAAATCAATTTCTTTTTTGTTGATAATAACCTTTGGCCATCAACCATGCTTTGTAGTGCTTGAAAGTCCCATCTTTCATATGTTTAATCTTGTATACTCATTTACAGCCCACCACATTTATAATTAGATCAATTAGTAGAAGTACATGTTAACTTAGAAGAATGTTGAGAGGGTATCACATTATTTGGATCAGAGGAATTGAAAAATAAAAAGGATAACTCATACAATGTTGAATGTAGCACGCGTGTAGCATCATTGTGATCATCCTCCTAGTTCAGGACTTTGGTGTGGTGCGAAAAGGACATGGACTTCCTGTCCTCTATCAATAAAAAATGTTTGGAGTCGCAACCTTATATTTTAGTCACTGAAAATCCTAACTGGTCTTTAGAGTTTGAACAAGGGGACTGATTGTGTATAGGGTGGATATTATTACCCCTAATATATCATATTTAAGATAAGCTGTATTGTTTATTTGTAAGGTAATGTTGTGTTTTTCTAATCAATTGTTTATCTATTGGTTAAAGCAAGTCTATCTCAATAGAGTGAATTCATGGCTTTATGGGTCAAGCTTAGTCATTTTAGAGACAAAACATATTTTTGCATTTGTTTCTTTTAATATCAAGAATAATCTTACGTATAAGTTCATAATTCATTGTCTTAAAATAAACAAATTAATTTTTTAATATTTTTTAAACTTAGGCCAGCTCCATATGGATTTAATAAACTTGTTTTTAAATATAAAGGGTAAAGAATGAAAAATTAATTGCAAAAATGCTCTTCAAAACTTGAAAAATAATTAAAATTAGACTAAGATTAGCTTGACAAAACAAAAATAAATAAAGGCTATGAAATATAGGTTTGGGCATATTTACCACAAATGTCCTTAGTGAAAAAAAAAAAAAACCCTTAAAATTTGTCTTAATAAATTCCCCCCCCCCCCCCCCCCCCCCCCCCCCTTCTTTTCTTTGATATTCTTAAACCCGTGATAAACCCTATTTCTAGATATCAACCTACTTAACTTTAGAAAAGAGAAATATAGCTGTACTAGCATTAACGAAAAGCCATGGGACAGTAAGAAGAAATGAACCAGAAACCTTTCCACATACCGATTCTTCTTCAACCAAAAATAATTTTATTTACGGCTTGGCCAATAATTATGCACAGTTAGAGTACTGAATCTTTTGAACATAAAAATCGTGCACGATAGTCATTGAAGATTTCCATGCCTGGTTCATGCATCATCGTTAACAAGGGATCCAAAGCAAGGTAGCCATCATCTCATGTCAAGGAAACATACATCCAAAGCCCAAGCATGGTATGGAAAAACTCCCTGACAGTCCTATGCATTTTTATTTTCAAAAGACACAAAAAAAAGGAGGAAAACCTATGACCCCTAAACTTATGAACATCTTTTTCCTTGGGTAAGAGCATTCTTAATTAACTAGGCAAGGTCTTAACATGACCTTAGGACATGCAATCAAGTTTTCAAGACCATATGCGTTTGAAGCAAAAACACCATCCCCTTCAGTATCCGTAGCAATTGAAAGAACACCCGTACGTGACCAGGTTAGGTCTTAAAAGATCCACACACCTCACAACACTATATGTCAAATTCATATCACATAATGGAAAAACGGAATGTTGCCTTTGCAGTAGCATGCACATGTAAAAGATTACAACTAAATGAGAATAGGTAGAAGCTTTATACCTTGTGTGATTATGACGGAGACAGCTCCACTGGATATCCCGTACCTCCTCTTCTTCACTCTTTTTTTGAGTGGCTAGTGCTTGAATAAAGCTAATGATAAGTCTCAATCAGAACTGTTATAGTATTTATCAAGATATATGCTCTCTTCAAGCGAGAACAAACCACAGATTTTGGATAAACATTAATTGCTTGCCTTTTTATTTCTGAACCACTCTTTAAATAAACCGTAGCTGAACAAACTACCTAAAGGTCCATAGTAGAAAACTGATGTTGTAGCATCTAAGCATTTTCCCATGCATTTTCCCAGGTGGCCTCTTCTGCAGGTAAGCGACGCCACTGCACCAGATGCTCCATAATAAACCTCTTGCCCTGTTTGACCCAACGTGTATCAAGGATTCTTGTTGGCTCAAGCAACACAGCTCCATCATCTACTACTGGTAATTCTAGACTCACCTCCTTGATATCCCCAACATATTTTTTAAGAAGCGACACATGGAACATCGGATGTATGTGTGCACCCTCAGGTAACTACAGCTTATATGCGACTTGGCCAATTCGTTGCATAATGGGATACGATCCAAAGAATCGACTTGCTAATTTATGATGAGCACGTTTAAAGGCGTTATGCTGCCGATACGGTTGTAATTTTAAGAACACCATGTCACCTACCTGAAATTCCACATCCTGTCGTTTCTGATCAGCCCCCCTGTTTCATGCAATTATGGGCCACTACCAAATTGGATTTAAGTTGTTTAAGAAGTTTGTCCCTGCTAATTAAACTTTGATCTACGTCGTTCACATGTGAGTGTCCAGCTTGGTAATAGGGAATGGTTTGTGGAAGACGACCATAAAGAGCTCGAAAAGGCGTCATCCTAGTGGAAACGTGATAAGTAGTATTGTACCACAACTCAGCCCACGGTAGGTACTCTGTCCATTTCTTTGGCCATTGATGAACAAAGCTTTGGAGGTACTGTTCAAGGCAGCGATTCACCACTTCCGACTGCCCATCGGTTTGCGGGTGATATGCTGAGCTAAGCTTGAGTTTGGTGCCTGACATAGTAAAGAATTCCTGCCAGAAGTTACTAATGAAAATGGGGTCATAGTCACTAACTATTGACTGGGGCATGCCATGAAGCTTGACCACACCTTCCATAAATTTCTCAGCTACCACCCTAGTAGTGAAGGGATGAGTTAAAGATATAAAATGGGCATACTTACTAAGCCTCTCGACGACCACCAAAATGGTATCCTTGCCATGGGACATAGGCAAGCCTTCAATGAAATCAAGTGTGATGTCATCCCATACTTGCAGGGAATGGGTAATGGCTGGAGAAGACCTGCTGGTGTGAGAGCTTTAGACTTTGTTTTTTGGCAGATCTCACAAGTAGAGACATAGTCTTGGACATCTTTATACATGTTTGGCCAATAGAATTGCTACGCTAGCCTCTTATAAGTGCGCAAGACTCCGGAGTGGCCTGCAAACTTACTGTCATGAAATTCGGTCAAAATTTTCTTGCGAGTCTCTTGAACTTGAGGTACCACTACTCTTGTTTTATAAAAAACCAGGCCATCACGTAGCATGTAGAACGTTCTTAATTAACCTTGGGTGGCGAGACTTAACTGGATAGTGTACTCATCACTACATGTAGCTTCATTTATTTCGTCCCATATGTGGACCTACGACACAAATAAACTATTGAGGATTGGTCTGGTTGGTTTGTGTGAAAGTGCATCTGCAGCGGTATTTTCTCTACCGGGACGATATTGAATTTCATAGTCATAACTCAGCAGTTTTGCCACCCATCACTGTTGATCAGGGTTGTGATTCGCTGTTCCAGGAGGTATTTAAGACTCTTTTGATCAGTTTGAATGATGAACTTCCTGCCAAGTAGGTAAGGTGGCCATATGCGAATGGCTTCTACTATCGCTAACATTTCCTTGGCATAAATGGACCATGATTGCTTTGAAATTCCCAATGCTCGGCTCATAAAGGCAATTGGCCTCCCTTGTTGAGAAAGGACTGCACCAATCCCATCACCTGATGCATCAGCCTCAATGGTGAATGAGTCGTTGAAGTTGGGCATTGCTAGAGTTGGTGTAGTGGTCATGGCACTTTTGAGTGCGAGAAAGGCGGCTTCTGCTTCATCATTCCAGCCGAACTGGCCCTTCTTTAGGAGATTGGTGAGAGGGCAGGCGATAACACCATAATGTTTCACAAATTTCCTATAATACCCAGTGAGTCCTAAAAACCCACGTAATTCAGATATGGTAGTAGGATGAGGCCACACTACCATGGCTTCTATTTTTCCCATATTTACCTTGACCCCTTGTGTTGTAACAATATGCCCCAAATATCCAAGCTCATGCTGACCAAAAGCACATTTTTTTGCTTTGATAAAAAACCGATGGTGTTGTAGTACCTCTAAAGCTGTTTTCACATATTGCAGATGAGTTTCCCAGGTTGGGCTATAAATTAAAATGTCATAAAAAGAACAAGGATATATTTTCTGAGATAGGGTCGAAAGATAGAATTCATGATGGCTTGAAAGGTGGAGGGGGCATTGCACAGGCTGAAAGGCATGACCAAATACTCATAGTGGTCACTGTGTGTTCTAAAAGCAGTTTTAGGAATGTTTGGAGAATGAACCCTTACCTGGTGGTATCCTGCCCTGAGATCCAACTTGGTAAAATTGGTGGCACCATGCAACTCATCCAAAATATCTTCTATTGTCGGAATGGGGAAGCAGTCTTTGATAGTAACTGTGTTGAGTACACGATAGTCAATACAGAATTGCCAACTGCCATCTTTCTTCTTAACTAGTAACACCGGGGATGAAAAGGGGCTAGTACTTGGCCATATGATTCCTTGGTTGAGCATCTCTTGCACGTTCTTCTCAATTTCCTCCTTCTGGAAGTATGCATACCAGTATGGTCATACGTTAATTGGTTTGATTCCTTCTTTTAGAGGAATGCAATGGTCTACTTCTCTTGCAGGTGGTAATTGGGTGGGTTCGACAAAGACATCTACGTAATGTTCAAACAATTTATACATGACTGGTTGCATGTCTTCCTGCGCCACATCCATTAGTGAATGCATACAAATGGCAAATAGAGAATGATCTTGACAAAATTCTTTCGACAACTCCTTAAGGGAAGCTTTTTGGATTGAACATTGGTCCAATCCTTGCAACTCTTGTGGTGTATTCTCTTATTGAAATTCCACAGTGAGTTGCTTCCAATTGCAAGTGACTGATCCTAGCATCTCCAACCATTGAAAGCCCAGTACCAAATCGAGACCTGCTGTGGGAAGGGCATATAAGGTGAGCAGAAAAGGAATACCTTTTAGGTTGACTGGTACCTATTCAAATCTCCTTTGGCAACCCAACTTTTCCCCGTTGGCGACTCACACTTTGAAAGGGTTGGTGGGAACCACGGGTAACCGCAAAAGGCGAGCAACACGGTCACTAATAAAGTTATGAGTCGAACTGCTATCGATGAGGGCTACTACCTCCAGTGATCCGATCTTGGCCGCCACCCTTATTGTCATAGGTGAGGACCATCCTGTTAGTGCGTGCTGCGAAATCTTGGGCTCTGGCTCTGTTTCAGGTTCACTCTCTACATTATGTTCATCTATCACGTCTTCACATTTGAAGGAACTAGTTTTGATGGGTGCTTCTAATAATAGCAATTGCAACCCTCGACATTTATGACCAGCAGTGAATTTGTCATTACAATTAAAGCACAACTCCATGGTTCGTCTTTTCTGCATTTCTTCCCATGATAAGCGTTTGACTAGGAAGGCTGGTTTGATGTCAACTGGATCGGGAAGATGTGGTTGTGGACGGTTGATTTAGGGTGGTCGTGTGAATCTTCGTTGTCGAACCAGCTGTTCATCCTTCATCCTTGCAAGGCTGATAGCTTCTTTCAGTGTCCGTGGTTTGAACATCCGAATACCTTCAGCAATCTCGGATTTTAATCCACCTATAATGGTCCCTACCAACACCTTTTGAGTCCACCCCTGAACTCGATTGCCTAACTTCTCAAATTCTTGCTGATACTCTCGCAGAGATCCTACTTGTCGTATATGTGAGAGGGCCTAATCAAAATCTTCACCGTCTGTAGGTCCAAACCGAGCGCACAGTTCCTCCTCAAACACTACCCACATAACCTCTCTCATTTCTTCACGAAATGTACAGTTCAACCATCTCCACCACTGGTTGGCTTCACCTTCTAGGTGAAAAGATGCTAAAAAACCTTTTGTGCTTCTGTCGTGGTTTGGAACTCAAAGAATTGGTCCATTTGAGCAAACCACTCTGTCGGGTCGCCCCCAGAAAACCTGGGAAACTCAAGTTTGGCTGTTTTAAAAGACACACCAAACGAGGTCCCTTATTGTTATCTCTTTGAGATTGTGAATATGCGTCTTGCTTATGAATGTCGTGATTGGTGCTTTCTTTGTTGGAAAAAAGCATTTCAAACATATGGTTAAGTGTGGTCTCTAGTTAACTAAATTTGTTCGCCATTCCTAGTTCCATTCGATGCACACCAACCTACAGTCCACCAAGCCCAGCTTCCAGACTTTCAATACATTCTTTGTTGGTGGACATGATAATAACCAGGCTCTGATACTAATGATAGGTCCCAATCAGAACTGTTATAGTATTTATCAAGATATATGCTCTCTCCAGGTGAGAACAAACCACAGATTTTGGATAAACAATTGCTTGCCTTTATATTTATGAACCACTCTTTAAATAAGTTGTAGCTTAACAAACTACCTAAAAGCAAGGAAACTAACAGGAAGCAAATAACAACTGTTAGACAATTGACATTTTAACTTTAGTGTTTCAGTTTGTTTAATTGTTATTCAATCAAGTGTTGTCTGTTTTCTTTTCTTTCATTTCTGTTTTGATTTTGTTAGAGTAAATTCCTTGTTTTTCTGAGGTTGTTGCTGAGTTAGTGACAGCACATTGTCCGCTACAGTTAGTGGTTGATAACTAGGGAAGTTTGTTAAGTTTTTTCATGTATTTAAAGACATGCAGTTAATAAAATAATGTGAGAGACATTTTATCAAACACCTTGTGTGTAGTTCGTGTTCTTCAATACCCAGCACTGTTGTTCTTGATTGTGCATCCCTTCACCTGCACAAAACACAACAACACAATTCATAACAGTGGTATCAGAGCCTGGTTAGATCTTACAGGACCAAAACACTTTTTTCAAAATCTCAAAAATGACATCCAACAACCTACTTTTAAACTCCCCCATTATGTTCACTGACGAAAACTACCACATTTGGTCAGTGAAGATGCAAGCCTTTCTTGAAGCTTATGATCTTTGGGAAATTGTTTCCGAAGACAAACTAGTAGCTCCCTTACCAATAAATCCCACTGTGGCTCAAATCAAGTTCAGCAATGAGGAAAAGGCAAAGAAATCCAAGGCAAAATCAATCATCCAGAATTCTATGGCAGAAAGTATTTTCTACAGAATTATGGCATGCAATTCAGCCAAAGAGGCTTGGAACAAACTAAAAGAAGAATACCAAGGCAGTGACAGAACAAGGCAAATGCAAATGCTGAATTTGTAGAGTGATTTTGAGGCACTTAACATGCAAGAAGATGAAACAATCTCCAAGTATTCTGATCGAATTTCACTAATTATCAACAACATCAGATTACTTGGAGAAGACTTTCCTGATAGCAGGATTGTGGAGAAGGTTCTTATGACTTTTCCTGAGAGGTTTGAATCCAAAATCTCCTCTCTGGAAGAATCAAAGGACCTCAGTAAAATCTCATTAGGTGAACTAATGAGTGCTCTTCAAGCATAGGAGCAACGAAGAACAATTAGGCAAGATAGATTGACTGAAGGAGCCTTTTATGTGCAAAAACAACAAGCTGGAAAAGGAAAGAAGTTACTTAATCTGAGAATTAAAGGCAGAAATGAAGGGGTCAGCACCAGTGAAGGTTCAAAACAGAAAAAGTTTCTTCCTTACACTCACTACAAAAGAAATACAAACTCAAAAAAATATTGCTGGTGGAGGCCAGATGCAATTTGTGGAAATTGCAAGCAATCAGGGCACATCACAAAGGTTTGTAAGTTTAAAAATTCAGACCCAAAACCTCAACAAGCTCACCTAGCAGATGAAGTTGATACACAGAAGGAGCGATTCTTTGCTGTCACTTGTTTCTCAACAAATGATTCAGCTGATACTTGGCTTATTGATAGTGGATGCACACACCATTTGTGCAATGATGCTGGAATGTTCAAAACCCTTGATGAATCTTACAAATCCAGAGTAAAGGTTGGCAATGGAGAATTTCTGAAGGTCAAAGGCAGAGGGTCAGTAAATGTTCAAACAAGTTCAGGTATCAAAATCATTCCTGATGTGTTATTCATACCTGAAATCAGTCAAATTTGTTGAGTGTTAGACAAATGATGGAGAAAAACTATTCTCTTCAGTTTAAGGATCATAAATACACTATATTTGATCCTTCTGGAGAACAAGTGTTCTGTGTAAAGATGAAAAACATAAGCTTTGTTGTTGACTGGGATAAAGTATCCAACCATGCATATGTGAGTGCTACTCAAGATGTTTCAATCTTTGGCATAAAAGATTTGGACATTTCAATCAAAAGGGCTTGTCAATTCTGAAACAAAAGGAAATGGTTTAAGCATTGCCCACATTGAATGGTGAGATTCAATTGTTTGAAACATGTCAACTTGGCAAGCAATCAAGGCCACTATTTCCTAAAGGGCAAGCATGGAGAGCCAGCCAAAAGCTTATGCTCATCCACACTAACGTGTGTGGACCTATGAAGACAGCCTCATTATGTGGTAACAAGTGTTTCATTCTCTTTATTGATGATTACACTAGGATGTGTTGCGTGTATTTCATCAAATTTAAGAGTGAAGTATTTACAATCTTTCAAACATTCAAAGCTTTAGTTGAGAATCAAAGTGACATGCTAATTAAATGCTTAAGATTTGACAATGGTACTGAATATACCTCAAATCAGTTTCTTGAGTATTGCAACAACAGAGGCATTATGCACCAGTACACTACACCATACACACCACAACAAAATGGTGTGTGTGAGAGGAAGAAAAGGACAGTAATGGAGATGGCTAGATGTCTCTTACTTGAAAAGAAAATGCCAAACAAATTATGGGTAGAGGCAGTCAATACCTCTGTTTACTTGCTGAACCGACTTCCAACCAAAGCACTGGAGGACAAGACACTATATAAAGGCTGGAATGGTGTCAAACCTGCTGTAGATCATCTTTGAATCTTTGGCAGAATATGCTATTATCATATAGCTGAGCCAAAGAGAAGCAAACTTGACAACAAAGCTCGGAAGGGAGTTCTTGTGGGCTATGGAATAACAACCAAAGGATACAGAATCCTTTGCTTACAAACAGAGAAGGTAATTCTCAGTAGAGATGTAAAGGTTGATGAATCAACCACATGGGATTGGGAACATAAAAAAAATATGAATTCTGATCATCCATTCACCATTTAGCCTCAGCTGGAAGCTGATGAATCAGTGGATGACTTTCTACTTAGAGGCACAAGATCATTGGAAGATATTCACCTAAGATGCAATATGGCAATTCTAGAACCAACCAGCTATACTAAAGATCAAGAATTTCCAGCATGGAGGAGAGCAATGGAGGTAGAAATGGAAATGATCAACAAAAATGCAACATGGCAGCTGATTGAAAAGACTAAGCATCGCAAGGTGATAAGTGTGAGATGGGTTTTTAAAACTAAACTCAATCCAGATGGGTCAATATGCAAACACAAGGCTAGATTGGAGGTAAAGGGCTATGCTCAGCAATATGGTGTGGACTACCTAGAGACCTTTGCTCCAGTAGCAAGGTATGATACTATTAGATTTCTCATTGCACTTGTACCACATAACTCTTGGCAGATTCACCAACTTGATGTCAAGTCTGCCTTCTTGAATGGATTTCTTGCTGAAGAAATCTTTGTAGAGCAACCCGATGGATATGTTGTTAAAGATAAAAAAGATCATGTGTATCTACTTAAGAAGGCCTTGTATGGGTTGAAACAAGCTCCCCGAGCTTGGTATGACAGAATGGACACACATCTGCTTCAACTTGGGTTTAGCAGAAGCCAAAATAAAGCAACTTTGTATGTGAAATCCTGTGGTAACCATTTTCTAATTGTATCTATTTACGTAGATGATATGCTCATCATAGGAAGTGAACTTGGAATGATCCAAGAGTTCAAAGACGAAATGAAGAAGATGTTTGAGATGTCTGACCTTGGAATGATGAATTACTTCCTTGGAATGGAAGTGATGCAATCCAGCCATGGCATTTTTACATGCCAAAAGAAGTATGCTTCAAACATCCTAAAAAGATTCAAATTGCAGTATTGTAAACCAATGGGGACTCCTGTGACAACAAGTATCAAGCTTAGCAAGGATGATGAATCTGAAAAAGTGGATGAAAGTTTGTATAGAGGCTTAATTGGCAGCCTTCAATATCTCACAGCAAGCAGACTTGACATATTGTTTGATGTGAGTATTCTTTCAAGGTTCATACATTCTCCAAGGGAGACTCATTTCATTGCAGCAAAAAGGATACTTAAATACATCAAAGGTACCATTGATCTTGGTATTTTCTGTCCAAGATCATCAGAAGGGACTATGGATCTAAGAGGCTATGTTGATGATTCAAGAAGCACTTCAGGGTATTTATTCCCACTCAATTTAGGTGTCTTCACCTGGAGTTCAAAGAAGCAAGAGACAACAACTCAGTCCACTGCAGAAGCAGAGTACATTGCTGCTACCTCTATTGTCAACCAAGCAATTTGGTTGAGGAAAATGTTAAAGGATTTGGGACATGAACAGGTTGAAGCTACTAAAATCATGTGTGATAACAGTTCTGCAGTATCAATTTCAAAGAATCCAGTCTTTCATGGACGTACAAAGCATATCAAAATCAAGTTTCATTTTATTAGAGAAGTTCAACAATCTAATGAAGCGATGTTGATTCATTGTTCTTCCAAAGAACAACTTGCTGATATATTTACCAAACCACTACCTAAAGAGAGATTTGAGACATTAAGACAAATGATTGGAATTTGCCATCAAAATGTCAAGGAGGAGTGTTAGACAATTGACATTTTAAGTCTAGTGTTTCAGTTTGTTTAATTGTTATTCAATCAAGTATTGTCTGTTTTCTTTTCTTTCATTTCTGTTTTGATTTTGTTAGAGTAAATTCCTTGTTTTTCTGAGGTTATTGCTGAGTTAGTGGCAGCACATTGTCCACTACAGTTAGTGGCTGATAACTAGGGAAGTTTGTTAAGTTTTTTCATGTATTTAAAGACATGCAGTTAATAAAATAATGTGAGAGACATTTTATCAAACACCTTGTGTGTAGTTCGTGTTCTTCAATACCCAACACTGCTGTTCTTGATTGTGCATCCCTTTACTTGCACAAAACACAACAACACAATTCATAATAGCAGAACTGGAAGCAAGTAACAACAGAAGCAAACTATGCTAGATTTTAATATAACTTATTCGAAATAATCAGAAAAGCTCCTAAAGACTTGATCTTTTGTAATCCACATCTCCCATAGGTTAATTCGTGCATGCAACCACTTTGTCACTAGTCACTCTTTCCTGCCATGTCTGGTGGACCTTCGTAGTGGCCTATCAGCTAAGTCCAGAGAGGTCTAAGGCAAGAATGTAGAACAAGCACGCTGAAGATGCACATGGATGATATGAGTGGGCTCCTGGCCTACCATGGGTTATGATTCCGGTAATGAACACCTTAGGTTAATGGTATTGTGGAAGCAGTGGCTATGGTTCCTTGAGTCAACGTGGGGCAAGATAGTAGTAACTCGAGGGAGGCGAAAAGAGACAGCGCTGATGAGAGAGGTTGTATTGTTTTTTTGTTTCCATTTATAGCTAGAAAGTGGTTAGAAAATGATGATCTAATTATTTTAGTGTTTTTTTTTGGTAAAGAAGACGCTCGCTAAAGAGTGTGTATGGGAACTTTTTGGCTACCCTTTCAAAGGAAATGGGTCGTCTGATTTTGAAAAATGGCAGTGAAGTTTTTCAGCCCCATTTTCTTCTTCTTCTTTCTCTCTCTCTCCCCTCCCCACTCTTTATGATTAAGATTTGGTGTGAGCTTTATAGAACACGAGCATGTTGTACCAAATATACAATAATGATGAAGGGTCAAAATCGACCCAAAGAAATCAAGGAATATGATTGTTTCACCTATAAATATTTTAGAACCTGCCCCATTGCTTATAGATTTTTCTCCTCAAAAACCTCTGTTTGCTTTACAAACTCCGCAACAAAGCTTTTCCAAATCTAAGTCACAATACATTTTCAAAATTAAATTCCAAAATATTTTAACTATAAAAGAAGGCTTTTATCATGAAAACCCTTCCATTGCAGCTTCAAAACTATTCCCTCCCCATTGGCATCACAAACCTTGGGATTTAACAAAATCTTAATCCTACTATGCCGACATCCTTGAAATCACGATCTTAAACTCCTAAAACACCTAAAGTGGGAAATGAAACGCAATAGACAAGAACTTGGTAGTTTCTATCACCAGTTTGACATTTCCACCAAAAAACCCTCCTGCAGTGGAAACTGCTCAAAACCCAAAACCTATTCAAGCCAAAAACCTCCTTACAAACGACAAACCCATAGATACTGAAAACATCCCGTTTCTACAAAATCAACACTAAACTCCATGAGCTTCAAATAGATGAAGAAACCATCAACCAAATACAAAACCTATACATTGAAACCATAAACACAAATCCCTCTCTTTCAGACAATTCTGAAGAAGAATTTCACTTGTTTGGAGTCTGTAGAGGTATCTGAAGTAGCACTGGAGGTTACTATTTCATCAATTTGAATTCCATGCATCATGAATGACATTTTCAATGCACATTCAAAATTCTGTATTGTTTACATTGATGATGTTCTTATATTTTCTCATTCCATAGATCAACATTTCAAACATCTAAATACATTTTTCCATACTGCAAAACAAAATGGTTTAGTTGTCTCTAAATAAAAAATTTCTTTATTCCAAACCCGTGTCCGTTTCCTCGGACATTATATTTGCTGATCTTTATCTTTTACAAATAAATTCCCTAATAAAATTATTGATAAAACCCAGTTGCAAAGGTTTTTAGGGAGTCTTAATTATGTTTTAGACTATTATCCAAACATTAGTCATCTAGCCAAACCTTTACATGACAGGTTAAAAACCAACCCAGTTCCTTGGTCAGACCTCCATACCAACCTCGTCAAACAGATCAAGAAACAAGTCCAAACCATTCCTCTCCTCCATTTGGCTAACCCATCAGCTCCTAAGATTATCGAGACTGATGCCTTAGACCTAGGATATGGAGGGATCCTTAAATAAGTCTAAGATAACAAAGAACAAATCCTCCAGTATACATCGACCCATTGGAATGATTACTAGAAAAACTACTCTACTATAAAAAAAGGAGATACTTTCAATTGTTCTTTGTGTTACAAAATTTCAAAGTGATTTATCAAATCAAAAATTTCTTTTACGTGTTGATTGTAAATCTGCAAAAGAAGTTTTACAAAAAGATGTCCAAAATCTTGCTTCAAAACAGATTTTTGCCCGATGGCAAGCTATTTAAAGCATTTTTTATTTCGACTTTGTATACATTAAAGGCGATTCCAATTCCATCCCTGATTTCCTAACCCGTGAATTCCTTCAAAACAGGTCCTGATACCTCCTAAGGCAAAATCCAAAGACAAGGGGAAAGCTCCCCAAACCCAGCATACAAAACTAGAAAGCCTAAATCCTTCTGCAAAACTCATGTCTTCGGCCATCTTAGCTGCCAAACCTATCAAATCCTGGTATGAGGCAGTCATTAAAGAAGAAGAGACTACCACACAATCACAAGTACAAACAGACTCAGTTCAACATTGGGTTGATATTCTCTCCAAATCACCAGAATTACTTCTAGCTTTACAAAAAAATCTCCCAACAGTCCTCCAGTGACCATGAGTCATCAACAAGTAGTATTTCTAAACCCCTTTCAAAGCCATAAGCAGATTTTTCTCCTCAAAAACCCCTGCTTGCTTTACAAACTCCACAACAAAGCTTTTCCAAATCTAAGTCACAATACATTTTCAAAATTAAATTCCAAAATGTTTTAACTATGGAAGAAGGCTTTTATCATGAAAACCCTTCCATTGCAGCTTCAAAACTATTCCCTCCCCATTGGCATCACAAACCTTGGGATTTAACAAAATCTTAATCCTACTATGCTGACATCCTTGAAATCACAAACTCTATCAAATTCAAACATTTCAAAATTCATTCATCCCACTCTAAACCAGCATATTCCACATGCATCATCAACAAAATCATCCACCCTTTAGATTGGGGCCAACCCTTACATAAACCCATCTCTTTTCCAACACACCCCCGCCAAAATAACCAGAATTATGGTACATATACTTAATGGGATTACCAACAAGCCTGGTTCAATGCATTTTTCCTCCAAAACACAAATCACAGCCACTCCTGGCTTTTTTACTTCCATAATACCATGACCACTACAAATCTCCCCCTCTGGTTACTCCAATAGTGGGACTATTTTGGCTGTCATGCAGACTACCTCAAAGACCACCCTCTGGTTGAAAATGGTTTCTTCCATTTCAAAAATAATTTTCAAACAACTACTTCAAAATGGAAGTCCCTCCTCATTTTTTGTACAAAATTTTTTGTTTCCTGGGTATGTTCATGGTTCTATGATTACAATCTTCAAAACGGACATCCAGTTCTTGTTCGTAAATTCAAAATTCAAAATGGGATTCCTTTACAGCTGAATCCAAAAGTTCCAATTTAGTTGTTACGAAATGGTTACAAAAGAATCAAACAGCTCCCATCATTGATCATCATCCTCAACCAAAATTTCTAGCCCGAAAGGCTCAAACAACAGCTCTTTTTGCCTCCGCTAGAACTGAGGCAGAATACCTCCAAATTGTGCAAAACATTATACAAAGCCAAGACCCTAAAACAGTCTTGTCCCAATCCAGCTCATCTGACTCGACATCTCCTGCCATTTCCCTTGGAGACGATAATTGACACGACCAAAAGATTGATGTCTTTTCCCAAGTGCAGGAGTGTCGAAGTAATAAATAACCCGGCAAGACCGGGGTCGAACCACAGGGAGGTTACTTGTATAAATTATAAGCAACAATAATACTACAACGATAGTAACAATAATAATAATAATAGTGAAGAAGAAGAGGAAGAAGTTGATGAGAACTTTGAGATGAAAGATTAACGTAAGGATTAAACAATGATAACAACAAATGTCAAGGTTAGAGGATCCACTAATGGTACTTCAAACAAGTATAGTATAAACTCTTATTATTCAATTGGAAACCACACACAAAGGAGGTTCCAATCAGATTATAAATTATTAACATGATTACATTAGTTATCTTATTCGAATAATGCTAATACTTGTAAATGTTTTCAGGCATTCATGATTATAACTTATGTTAACAACAAATCAAGTTCCTTTCATAGCTCAGGTGTCGGTTATACCATACAGTATGGGCTATGAAAGTGCCAAGTATTTGTTGTACCAAGTGTTATACAACATAAATCTAGATTAACCATTTAACAAGCAAAGTATTAAAAGTGAACAAGATAACAAATATAAAGCATGTTAGTATCCAACATTAAAGTCCATATTGAGTTTATATTATACTTATCCTTACACCATTAGTGTAACCTTTTCACCTTGACATAATTAACTTAGCTAGACATAATGAAAGAAAGAAACATAAATAAACAAGATAAGAACATAAATAAGATAAAAGTTAACTAAGTAAAGGAAAGGAAATGAAAGGCATAAACTTGATATTAATGAAAGCAAAGCATAAGCAATACAAAGAGAGAAAGCAAGAGCATGATCTTGATCTGAACACCAAGATGCCTAAATACATGGCAAATGCCTCCTTTTATAGGCCAAAATTCGAAACTATTGATTAGTTGACTAATTGATGAGTGGGTGGCCACATCTTGACTTGGTGACAATTCTTATCTTTTTGTCTGCCAAAAACGTCATTGATGACGTCATAATTTGAACAAACTTAATTCATGAAAGTTCTAGGCAATTGTCTCATCTTTCCAGGGTAAAAATTTGAGATCATTTGGACTTCTAGAACTTGAGATATGGGCTGAACACTGAACAGTGTCTGGGCTGCAGGACAGATTCGGACTTCTTCTTTGTTGCTACAATTTGGACTTGAAAACAGCCTTGTTAAATCTTGGGCTCCACATGAAAGTTGTAGGCCTATGTCTTATCTTTCCATCCATATAAAATGGACCTAAATCCAAGATCTACAGCTCCAGATATGACCCAATTACCAAACAGTGTTCCAGTTTGAACTGCACCAGCATCTCTTTTCTAAGTTTGACCATCTCTTTGTCCTTTCAATTTCAGTACTTCAACTCATCAATCAATTCTTTTATTTATGTGATAGGCCTGCATTTAAGATGAACATTTACCATAAATAAAGGTATCTTATATTATTATAAAACATGCTTTAGTTAAGAAGTTATTGATACTTCAAGTGCAAAATGATGATATAAAACCTTGATAAAAATGCACTTTCAAGTACTAATCACACCCCCCAACCAGCTTATTACTAGTCCCTAGTAATTAAGGCGTTAAAATAGAAAAACAATTTGCAATTTCCACAAAGCAAGGCATTCATCATTCAACTTCCATTAATCTATCCAGATAAACAAACTCTCATTAAATTTTATATGTCTGCTCAATACCTCTTAAACAAAATATTAATAAACCTTCCTTGTTATGTGCTCAATGAATGAAACATAGATGATGGGGTTTTTATTGGAAGAAAACAATATTTTGTTCTAATGTTTAAGGTTAACTTCCTTGGGTTGGGATTATTTTATTTTATTTTACTTTTTTTTTTTTTTTTTAATACATATAACTTAAAACACAATGCATCTTTAACCCATGTAACGAGCTTTCGGCTAATGACTCCCAGACCAGTTGATCTTAGGGCATTAGGTGTTGAGACACCCCTACGAGCTTAGTAACTCGGGTTGCAGATACTGATACGTAGATAGTGCAATGTTTGATTCCCTTAAGCTTTTCTCCTTAACCCATGTAACAAGCTTTGGGCCAATAGCTCCCAAGTCAGTTGACTTTAGGGTATTAGGTGTTAAAACACCCCTTCGGGCTTAATTGCTTAGGTTAGGGAGGCTACGAAACCAAACTTATCTACGTTTTTATTATCATCATTTTTCTTTTTCTTTTTTTTTTTTTTTTTTGTTTTTTTTTTTTTTTTTTTTTTTTTTTTTTTTTTTTTTTTTTTTTTTTTTTTTTTTTTTTGTTTTTTTTTTTTTTTTTGCAAATTATAGACTATCCCTATCCCTTAGTTGTTACCTTTAACAAAAGAACATAAATAATGTAATAATCCAATGTGCAACCCACAATCATATGTTAAAGTGTGTGTGTGAAAATGAAGGTTTAAGAATATTTGTTAAATGAGTATATGAGCAGAACCAAGTGATAACAATGCGAGAGTTTGTAAACCTGAATATTTCAAGAAGTATTCTAATAGGCCTTGTTATGAATATTGCAAATAACCATTAGAAAATGTTTACTAAGATGCGTCTCAAGAGTCATTCCCCCTTACTCTGCCATCCTAGTAATAACAGTTTTGCCAAATGGTTTTTAAAACAAAAACAGTTAATAGGTTAGTTTTTTTTTTTTTTTTTTTTTTTTTTTTTTTTTTTTTTTTTTTTTAACTACTACTACCCTCTCCCCCCAACCAAAACGAGACATTGTCCTCAATGTCCTAAGGTAGAAAGATAGAGTATAGAAGACATCACCTGAAACAACGAACACTGACAAACCTGAAACACACTTAAACAAATATAAGAAATAACAGAACAAAATACTATGCTAGAAATAAAACCAAAAGACACAAGGATTCACAAACGAAGGCTCAAATCCAATCTAAGCTTTTTACGGCTTTCTGTAGTTGACCAATTTATGCGACTCATGGAAGGATCAATTACAGGGGTGAACGATTGTAGTTTGTCGATCAACTGTTCAGCAGTAGCAGCAGAGATTATGATTTGTCGTGCCGAGGATGTTAGAAATTCCTGTTCCACAGCTTGATCAAGAAAAGACAACAAATTATCATAAAAACCATTAACATTGAGCAAACCGATAGGTTTATGGTGAATGTGAAGTTGGGCCCAAGAGGAAATATGAAAGATCTCTTCCAATGTGCCCAGACCACCTGGTAAGGCAATGAAGGCATCAGCATGGTTAAACATTGTATTCATTCGATCAAACATTGTGGAGACCTGTAATTCCTCTCCAATTGTTCTTCCAATGATGTCCCCTTTTGTTAAAGCTTCGGGGACGACCCCCAAAACTTGACTACCTCCTAAAAATGCAGCTATTGCCACACCCCCCATTAACCCAAGGCTACCTCCCCCATACACTAAATGAATCTTTTTCTCAGCTAGTACCTGACCAAGATGATTTGCTGCTTCTAAAAAAGCTATTTCCTTCCCAGGACTGGATCCACCGAAAACACAAATATTTTTTATGTGATAACTTGAGGCACCTGCCATTTCTACACGCTTCTATATTTGTCTAATGTAAGGGTTGAGTAGAAATGAGGGGAAGGAAGAGAAGATTTTATAGATGAGAAATTGAAGATGCAATCATACCACCTATATGGAGGCCAGCTGGAGTCTCACACTCTCTCTCTCTCTCTTTATTTATTTATTTATTTTGAAAAAGCATGTGTATGTACAGGTAGTTGTGATTGTGGCTCACATCTTCCCTTGGTTTTACGTCCAAGAACGGCTTAAACGCCCTCTATGGGTCGGGGATAGGCTTCCCATCCAGTTTTCTTAAAAACTGGCAAACAGGGTCTTTTTTAGTCAGATTCCCAAGACTAAGTCTATCATGTTCTTTATGAAAATGGGGCCATAAATCATGAATTGCACGATGCACATCTCCACTAGGATGCGTCTCAAGGGTCAACAAAAGATTATCTAAAGACCCCTTACTCAGGCCATCCTTAATGAATTGTATTTTATCTTCACGGTTTATAGATACCATTCCTAAAGAACGACATGTTGCATTGCAAGTCCATCTGGCACATTTGTGACAGACTTTCAGTCGTTTTGCACGACGTTTCTTTGCAAAAGTGCTTTTACCTGTTCCAGGCATATGTGAAATGAAAGAATTGGAGGACTCACCTGATAATCGGACCTTTGCTTCAATCAGCCAACGAATATCTTCAGGAATTCCATGATTCATTAACAACTTCAATCTTGCACACCTAGCACGGTAAATTTTTGTAATCGCATTCTGAGGCAGAGCGGGAAAGTACTTTTTCAATTTTTCAAGAGTGGTGTCCATTTTCAAATGAGAATTGGAGAACAGAGTCAAAGAAGGGAGAAAGAGCAAAGAATTGAACAAATATGTACACAGATATCCGTTATTATGGGAAACTGAAAGAACCGACTTAAGTCACGGAGTACCGTTATCCGCCGTTTGACCGGGATGAGAGACTAGCAAAACAAGAGTCACACCAAAAGGAAACACAAAAACAATGTGAGAAAAACAAAATAATCAACCTTTATCTACAGGATCATTCAAACCAATGGATTTATTTTCACTAGGAAAATTATCAAAGTAAGCTTTCAAACGATGTCCATTTCTCTTAGAAACATTGTCATTCTTTGGATTCTCAATATCAAAGGCCCCATAAGGATACACATGTTTCTCAATAAATGGACCGCTCCATCTTGATCCTAACTTTCCAGGAAATAAATGGAGTCGAGAATTATAAAGCAAAACTTTTGACCAGTATCAACTTTTTGACAATTTTCACAAGTTTTGCAGAATGCATGTGTGTCCTTGAACATGGTGGGCCAATAAAATCCATTTTGAAAGATTTTCGCAATGGTCTTTTTGACGAGAAATGACTCCCACATGCTTCAGAATGACAAAATTTAATGACACTACTTACCTCATTGTCCGCAATGCATCTTTGAAATATTTGATCAGGACAATGTTTGAATAAGTTAGGGTCATCCCAATAAAATTTCTTCACTTCGTTCAAAAACTTACCTTTGTCTTCGGTACTCCAATGAGCTGGCAAAACTCCTGAGGCAAGGAAATTGATATTTTTAGCAAACCAAGGCATTGAACTAAGAGAAAATAAGGATTTGTCAGGAAAGTAATCATCGGTTGGTGTGATGTCAGATATCGAATCTGTTGTCACTTTTGACAAAAGATTCGCATCAACATTTTCAATGCCTTTTTTATCCGTGATTTCTTCCTGAGAATAAGTCATTTGCAAATCTTCAAATTCATCAAACTCAGTATTACTCAAAGTAGATTCAAATTGATCATAAACCAATTCTTCAATAAAATCTACTTCTTGTGAATCATTATCATCTCTAGGTTGCTTGCAAATGTTGAAAATATTCATCTCCAATGTCATGTTCCCAAAAGATAGCTTCATCAGTCCATTCCTACAATTAATCAATGCATTAGAAGTTGCAAGAAATGGACGCCCTAAAATAACAGGAAATGAATTACATGCTTCAACAGGTTGTGTGTCTAAGACAATAAAATCCACAGGATAAATGAATTTATCAACTTGTACTAACACATCTTCAACTATTCCTCTAGGCACTTTTACAGATCTATCGGCAAGTAAAAGAGTTACAGAAGTTGGTTTTAACTCACCTAGATTGAGACTTTGAAAAACTGAATATGGAAGTAAATTCACACTAGCTCCAAGATCAAGTAAGGCTCTTTCAATTTTATGTTCTCCAATAAAACATGAAATTGTAGGACAACCAGGGTCTTTATATTTCAATGCATTATTGTTCTGAAGAATGGCACTTACTTGTTCGGCTAAAAAGGCTTTCTTTTTCACATTCAGTTTTCTCTTCACAGTGCACAGATCTTTCAAAAATTTAGCATAAGAAGGAACCTGTTTAATAGCATCCAGCAAAGGTATATTGATCCTTACCTGTTTGAAGGTTTCAAAGATTTCAGAGTTGTGATTGACTTTCCTTTGTTTCGTCATGGCATGAGGAAATGGAAGTGCTGGCGGAGAATCAGTCTTTTCTTCACAATGATCAGATTCAATCCTTTCCTTACCCTCAGAGATTGACTCATCATCATTCTCACAAGGTTCAAGAATGGGTTTTTCAATCACCTTACCACTGCGAAGAGTGATGACTGATTTGACGTGATCCATGTGTTGGCTTCCTGAACTACTTGCACTCGTGTTGTATTGCCCCTTTGGATTTTGTTGCGGTTGAGATGGAAACTTACCTTTCTCTTGGAAACTGAGAGCAGATGTGAACTTTGCAAGAGTATCTTTAAAATCTGTCATGCTTTGAGCAAGTTGAGTGTTAATTGCCTCTTGCTTTTCCATAAATGCATGCAATGTTTCCTCAAGATTTCTTCTAGGAGGGGGAGCATAAGGAGGTGCATATCCATGAGAATTTTGGAAATTATGGTGTGCTTGAAACGGTGGTTGTGAAGTTTGAGCATTATTGTTATCACTCTTCCAATTGAAATTTGGGTGATTTCTCCAACCAGGGTTGTATGTTTGCGAATATGGGTTATGGTTGGGTCTTTGAAAACTGTTTAATGCATGGGCTTGTTCATGGAGACATTCTTTAAAAGAAGGCAAGGTTGGACAGTCATTGGTTGAATGTTCGTTGGTTTCACAAATTTGACACGCAATGTCTTGAACAGATTTTAGTTGACCACTCTTTTTTAATTCTAGTGCCTCAACTTTTCTAGCTAAAGATGCGAACTTGGCTTGGAGGTCATGATCTTCCCTAAGGTTGTACATACCCCCACTAGATGTATGAGGTTGGGTTTTACTTGGTGCCTCATAAGTACCTGTGGTGTCCCAATTTTGTGCATTTTCAGCTAGCAAATCTAAGTACTCCATTGCTTCATTAGGGTCTTTATCCTCAAAAGTTCCATTGCACATCAATTCAACCATTTGCCTATCTCTAGGTGTTAATCCTTCATAAAAATGTGAAACTAATCTCCATGTTTCAAAACCATGATGTGGGCAAGTATTAAGCAAGTCTCGATACCTATCCCAACATTGATAAAATGTTTCTCCTGGTTTTTGAGAGAAAGTAATGATTTGTCTTTTGAAAGAGTTTGTTCTGTGGGACGAAAAAAATTTCTTTAAAAATTGTTGTTGCATTTCATCCCAAGCACGAATGGATCCAGGTCTCAAATTTTGTAGCCATGTTTTAGCTTTATCTTTTAATGAAAAAGGAAAAAGCTTTAATCTAATCGTGTTCATGCTACAATTTGAGTCATTATACGTGTTGCAAACCTCCTCAAATTCCCTTAAATGCAAGTATGGATTTTCTAAATCTAAGCCATGAAAAGATGGTAAAAGTTGAATAATGCCTGTCTTAAAATTAAAATGAGATGCATCAGGTGGAAAAACTATGCATGAGGGTGCACTTGTTCTTGTGGGATTCATGTGGTCTCTAAGTGTTCTAACCCGAATATTCTCATTATTTTCATTATGAAGTGATTGGTTATCTTCTTCGGCCATATTTTCTGAAAATGATGAGGATACCCTACAAAGTCTACCACTTAATGTACGTGACCAAACTCTCATGCACGTGAAAAAAGAGAAGAAAAAGAAGAAGAAAACAAAATCAAAAGAAACAAAACAACAAAAAGAATAAACAAAATTAGATACAAGAAAAGAGAAAATAGAATAAATTTGTACAAGAATTTACCTCCCCGGCAACGGCGCCAAAAACTTGACACGACCAAAAGATTGATGTCTTTTCCCAAGTGCAGGAGTGTCGAAGTAATAAATAACCCGGCAAGACCGGGGTCGAACCACAGGGAGGTTACTTGTATAAATTATAAGCAACAATAATACTACAACGATAGTAACAATAATAATAATAATAGTGAAGAAGAAGAGGAAGAAGTTGATGAGAACTTTGAGATGAAAGATTAACGTAAGGATTAAACAATGATAACAACAAATGTCAAGGTTAGAGGATCCACTAATGGTACTTCAAACAAGTATAGTATAAACTCTTATTATTCAATTGGAAACCACACACAAAGGAGGTTCCAATCAGATTATAAATTATTAACATGATTACATTAGTTATCTTATTCGAATAATGCTAATACTTGTAAATGTTTTCAGGCATTCATGATTATAACTTATGTTAACAACAAATCAAGTTCCTTTCATAGCTCAGGTGTCGGTTATACCATACAGTATGGGCTATGAAAGTGCCAAGTATTTGTTGTACCAAGTGTTATACAACATAAATCTAGATTAACCATTTAACAAGCAAAGTATTAAAAGTGAACAAGATAACAAATATAAAGCATGTTAGTATCCAACATTAAAGTCCATATTGAGTTTATATTATACTTATCCTTACACCATTAGTGTAACCTTTTCACCTTGACATAATTAACTTAGCTAGACATAATGAAAGAAAGAAACATAAATAAACAAGATAAGAACATAAATAAGATAAAAGTTAACTAAGTAAAGGAAAGGAAATGAAAGGCATAAACTTGATATTAATGAAAGCAAAGCATAAGCAATACAAAGAGAGAAAGCAAGAGCATGATCTTGATCTGAACACCAAGATGCCTAAATACATGGCAAATGCCTCCTTTTATAGGCCAAAATTCGAAACTATTGATTAGTTGACTAATTGATGAGTGGGTGGCCACATCTTGACTTGGTGACAATTCTTATCTTTTTGTCTGCCAAAAACGTCATTGATGACGTCATAATTTGAACAAACTTAATTCATGAAAGTTCTAGGCAATTGTCTCATCTTTCCAGGGTAAAAATTTGAGATCATTTGGACTTCTAGAACTTGAGATATGGGCTGAACACTGAACAGTGTCTGGGCTGCAGGACAGATTCGGACTTCTTCTTTGTTGCTACAATTTGGACTTGAAAACAGCCTTGTTAAATCTTGGGCTCCACATGAAAGTTGTAGGCCTATGTCTTATCTTCCATCCATATAAAATGGACCTAAATCCAAGATCTACAGCTCCAGATATGACCCAATTACCAAACAGTGTTCCAGTTTGAACTGCACCAGCATCTCTTTTCTAAGTTTGACCATCTCTTTGTCCTTTCAATTTCAGTACTTCAACTCATCAATCAATTCTTTTATTTATGTGATAGGCCTGCATTTAAGATGAACATTTACCATAAATAAAGGTATCTTATATTATTATAAAACATGCTTTAGTTAAGAAGTTATTGATACTTCAAGTGCAAAATGATGATATAAAACCTTGATAAAAATGCACTTTCAAGTACTAATCAATAATGAAGATGACTGTTTTGGCATTCTGCCACCTATCAAGAGACACTAAAAAAAAAGTGTCGGCAGAAACTTACAAAATACTTTCAGCTCAGAAATCATCCACTTACAAAAGGTGTCTCCTACTGCTGCAAAAAGACGCCATCCACTTACAAAAGGTGTCTCCCACTACTTCAAAAGGCACTGCTCACTTACAAAGGATGTCTCCCACTACTTCAAAAGGCACTGCCCACTTACAAAAGATGTTTCCCACTACTACAAAAGCAAGGACTTCCCTCCTCTATAAAAGGGGGCTTCTTTCCATTTCAAAAGGGGCAGAGCATACAACCATTTATCGAGTTTCTCTACAAACGAATCATTTTCTTCTGTAATTTAATCTTTGTATCAATTCCCAAAACTTGTAACCCATATATCCTACAAATTATCGCCAGCTTTGTATTAATACAATTTTCAATTTCAATGTTCATTTCTTTAAACTTTTAAATCTTTTTATGTTTGTATTTATATTCCTTTAAATTTTCTTGCAAATTAAGTATGCTCTGTGCTTGATCAAGGATCCTGACATTGTTGGTCTTGCCTTGTTCATTCACATCATAAAGTTATCTATTTTCCTTTCTTTTTTCTTTACAAAATCAGTATAACATTTCAGTATATAGGCTGGAAACCTGTGACCCGATCTAAAAGATCATTCTCAAGTATAACAACGTCACGTATTGTTTTCTGTTTTCTTAGTACTGTTTTCTTATTCTCAATGTTCATTTCTTTAAACTTTTAAATCTTTTTATGTTTGTATTTATATTCCTTTAAATTTTCTTGCAAATTAAGTATGCTCTGTGCTTGATCAAGGATCCTGACATTGTTGGTCTTGCCTTGTTCATTCACATCATAAAGTTATCTATTTTCCTTTCTTTTTTCTTTACAAAATCAGTATAACATTTCAGTATATAGGCTGGAAACCTGTGACCCGATCTAAAAGATCATTCTCAAGTATAACAACGTCACGTATTGTTTTCTGTTTTCTTAGTACTGTTTTCTTATTTGATATTGGTATCAGTGACTTTTTTACTTCCATAATACCATGACCACTACAAACCCCCCCTCTGGTTCCTCCAATGGTGGGACTATTTTGGCTGTCATGCAGACTACCTCAAAGACCACCCTCTGGTTGAAAATGGTTTCCTCCATTTCAAAAATAATTTTCAACCAACTCCTTCAAAACAAAAGTTTTCCTCCCTATCCCTTCGGAACCAACTATTCTTAACCAACACAAATTCAATGCTTCCTTTCTCTATGAGTGGAACATGGACGGCATGTCTGAATACAACATCTTAAACACCCTTCAACAAATGACAATGACAGCTAATGCCTACAAAACCCAAACAGGAACCCCGGACAAAGCCATTGTTGAACTCTTTATTGCTGGTTTTTCTGGCCAGTTAAAAGGATGGTGGGATTATCATCTCACTGAAACAGACCATTTACATATCTTAAACTCCTTCCAAACATATGAAGACCAAACACCCATCCTTGACTCATCTGGAAACACTATCCAAGATGTTGTATCAACCCTTATTCTTACCATTTCCTTACATTTTATCAGAGACCCTTCCCATTTGAAAGAAAAAATAAAAAGGCAAGGTAAGAAAAAGGAGGAGGAGGTGTAAAAAAAACTCTAGCCTCCATAGAAAAATTAGAGAGAGAAAAAAAAAGAGTGGGTAAGAAACCTAAGATAGAGAAAAGAAAAAAAATGGTGTGAAAGTGTAGAAAAAAATAGTCTTCGTCTTCTCTAAAACCTAGCCACTAAAACAAGTAAATGCAAAGGTGTTTATCCTTACCTTGTTAAGCCTAATCATGTACAAAAATAGGTTCAGAAAACTAATTTTGAATCCATGTTGCATGAACATGTAGGCTGTTTAAAGTTGTTAATTTCTATATTTGGTATCTCATGCTTCATTTTGATTGTTTCGATAATAAAAGGCATGTTTTAGAAGTCCAAAATGTCATTTTTTAGGCTTGGTAAAGGCTAGCTTTGCTGGAAAATTTATGGACTTTCTAGGCATGTTTTTCATGTTCTTAGGAAGAACATTGTCTTAGCTTCTAGATTCAGACCATGTTTGGTTCATTTCTTTGCACATAATCCTTTTTCATGCATGAATAACCAATAATCTAGTGTTTATTTGCACCAATAATATGTTTATAATGATTTTTAATCTTAGAGTTTTGGTTTTGAACTGAAACTTATTTTGACCAAATCGTAATGATTTAACAAAAATCAAAGTGAATGAACCATTAATTCTTGATCCTTGAATGATTTTCAACCTTTATAAACTTTTGATTTCATGAAATCTAGTTTGAATTTGAGTTCACGTTGCTAGGTTCATTCGGGTGTTCTTCATGTTCTTCGTGTTCTTTATTTTTATTTTTTTTATTTTTATTTTTTATGTGTTTTGTTTAAAACATTTTGAGTTTTTGTGTTTATCAGGTATAAAACACACGCGCGCGCGCGCGCGCGCGCGCGCGCACACACACACATATATAATATTTTTTCTTGCATATGGCTAAAAATCCTAAATTTATTTAAGTATTTAAAAAAAACTAAAATACTTTGACATTTTTTTAAAGAAAAAATATTGCATGGACTTTACAACAAGTTTGTGAATTCTCAAAGGATTTTGGCCTACATTTCAAAAATACCAAAATTATATTTTTGTTTCTTTTAATATACAGAATTATGAACTTATACGTAAGACATATTCCTAGTATTAAATGAAAAGATAGTTTATTTTTGTTGGCATTAGAACAGTTAGGTTTTTTTTTTAATCTGATAAGATAAGGATCTCCTTACTAAGAAAAACTTTTCTTAAACTTTAAACAAACCAATGGTTAGAAAACACATTTTTTTTCTTAGTTTATATGAGATAAATAAATAATGAAACTTACCTTAGGTAAAGCGTATTAGGGGTGTTAATACCTTTGCTTTACACAATTAATCCCTTTTCCAAACTCTGAGACTAGTTAGGGTTCCTAATAACCAAAATACTAAGTGGTGACTCTCATTCCCTCTTTTTACTGACATATGACAATAATTTCTTGTCCTTTCCTTCTACACCTTTCCTGGTTATCCCGACCTGGAAGGATGATCGTCACGACGCCGCACACGTGCGACAATAATAAACAATAGAGATGAAGAAAGATATTATTTTTTTAATAAATACATTAATAAAATAAAAGGGGATTTATATAAATGATTACATTTTTTAAACAAAATTTTAATATTTATATTTGTGATGAAAATTTATTTTTATTTTCATATAATTAAATAAAAAAAATATGTGTCACACATCACGAGATCAAATATTATCATATGCATCTATCTTTCAACTTTTTAGTTTAGCATTTAATTGTCATTAACAACTATTTTTACTAATTAATAGTTCAGGTAATTTTTGCTTTATTTCATTAAACACACATTAATTTTTCAATTCTCAATTAAAATTTTTCATGATGCAAGAAAATACTTTCACAATACCAACACATTTTTTTAGATTAAAAGATAACTCGGAATTCCACTCGTATAGCATAGGTAATGGGCTCTAAATATGTACACATTGGCCAAAATTCAAATTTCCATTCGTAAAGTTATCAAAAAAGAAGAAAAGAAAAGAAAATCCTTGAGCAATGGTGTGTCGTTGCCAAACCTTTGAAGAGTATATGACAAGTTTGTAAAGAAAATAGAATAGAAATCTTGTCTCTATTATTTTGTATTGCAGTAGGAGACATTTACTTTATATAAGGGAGTTGCTATAATTACACTATTCTATTCTAAGTAGTCTGAGTGTAAAAGGAAACTAAATACAATTACATTAAATGTGCTATATTTTCTTTGAATGGCCATATATTTCTTAACACTCCATCTCAAGTTGGAGAGTGAAAGTCAAGAACGCCCAAATTGTATATCATAGTTGAGAATGCTTCATTTCCTAATGGTTTTGTAAATACATTTGGAAGTTGATCTACTGAAGAAACATGTTGTGTTTTAAATGAGCCATCTTGTATCTTGTCATGAGTAAAATAGCAATCCATTTCTACATGTCTAGTTCTTTCATGAAAAATCATTTTGGTTTTATGTTTAAAGTTGTTGTGTGATCACAATACAATAATACTAGCTTCGGATGTAATATTCTCAAGTCCAATAGCAATGATCGTAGCCAAGATAATTCACAGCATGTACTTGTCATGGCTCTGTATTTGGTTTCTACTAAAGATAGGGACACAATTTTCTACCCCTTTTCCGCCAAGAAGTAAGGGTAGATCCCAAAAAAATACAATAGCCTATAATGGATCTACATGATGTCAGGCATCCACCCCAATTTGAATCAGAAAAAGCTCGCAAAGACAAGTTATTTTGAGTAGGAAAAAATAAACCTTGTCTTGGACTGCTTTACAAGTAACGCATCACACGCAAAACAACTTTCATGTGTGGTTTACATGGAGCATGCATGAATCTGCTTAATACATGAACTAAAAAGGTAATGTTTGGCAGGGTCATAGTCAAGTAAATTAGGCAACCAACAAGTCATTTATATTAAAAAGGATCTTTAAGTAGATCAATTGATTATAAGAGCTTCAAGTTTTGCTCCATTAAAAAATTTACCAGCTTGACACCTAGAAAACCACAATCCTTTAGAATTTCTAAAGTATACTTTTGTTGTGAAATGAAAATACATGTTATGGACCGAAACTTTGATGCCCAGAAAGTACCTCAAATTTCCCAAATTTTTAATCAGAAAATGAGTATTCAAAAACTGTTTGAGAGCTAGTATGGCAGTAACATTGTTCTCGGTAATAAGGATATCATTAACGTATATCAATAATGTTGTAAATGTTTTGGCCTTATGACATGTGAATAAAGAGTAGTTTGTCTTCGATTGAACAAAACCAGCATTGTAGAGAATTTGGAAAACTATTATCATAAAGCTTGTTTTAAACCATACAACGACTTGTAAAGGTAACACACCAAGTTCTCCTCCTTTCACGGAAGACCAGGAGGTAGGGATATATAAATTTTCTCATGGAGATCACCATGAAGAAAAGCGTTGTGAACATCAAGCTGATAAAGAGATCAATCTTGTGCAGCTGCTAAAGCTAGTAAACAATGAACAATAGTCATTTTAGCAATGGGAGAAAAAGTATCATGGTAATCAATATCTTCCAATTAAGTGTAGTCATTTGCTACCAAACAATCTTTATAACGCTCAATAGTGACATTGAATTGTCGTTTTACTTTGTAAACCCAACGAAAACCAATAGGTGAAAAAAGGTGAGGGAACAAATATTATTGGCCTCCAAAACAGCCAATTCATATTGCATTGCCTCCTGCCAATAGGGATGAGTGGCTGCTTTAATATAAGATGTTGGCTCAACATCTTGATGGACCACAGTAGTGAATGAGTAATGTTGTGGTGAGTAACGATGATAAGAGACAAAATTGTGAAGAGGAGAACATGTACCATTTTAGGGACTGTATGATGTAGACAATAAATAGTTGGGAGATTTGCAGATATAATCACATAAAGCAACTAGAAGGCGATAGTGACATTGTGAATGACGCAAAGGTGGTAGAGAAGTAGCATCAAAAATTAAATATGGATGTCTAGAATGTTGTTCTAGAGGTTATGGAACACTAGGGGTGTGTTCGGTCAAAAAGGAGTAGTGACAACATAAAGGGGTACAGGATTGTTATTTGTGGAAGTAGGTAGGCTGGACTCATAAGGAAAAATGGTTTTATAGAAAACAACATCGCGGATGGTGAATATTTTATGAGCACTAATGTCATAAAGCTTGTAAGCTTTCTAACAAGCCAGTTAACCGAGAAAAACACAACGTTTAACACTAGGAGCAAGTTTATGGGTAACATGCATATTGTCAAAGAACCATCTCATTCCAATAGCTTAAGCTATTAGGTGAGTTCTCAGGATATGATTTATATTATTCTCCTACACACCTCCTCAAGTGAAAGCCCTTTGGGCTTGAAACTTGCACAGACCCACATTACTTTGTGCTTAATTTTTATCAAATAAATAGAGGATGGTGAGATTCAAACTCGTAACTGCTCAATCATCAAGGCTCTAATGCCATGTTAAAGAATTATCTCAACCCAAAAACTTAAGCTGTTAGGTAATGTTTTAAGATATGATTTATATTATTTTGTAACATATATTAATAGCATATGCAAGACACCCAAAAACTCAAAGATGATGGTGCGAGGGTGGTTGGTTATAAAGGCGTTCAAAAGGAGTTTTGTTGCTAAGAAGTGATATGGAAAAACGATTAATTAAATGAACAGTTGTACAAACACAATCTATCTAGAAATGTAAAGGGAGATGAGCTTGAAAATGAAGGGCTTGTGTAGACTCAAGAATATAATGATGTTTGTGCTCTACAACCCTATTTTGTTTAGGAGTTTAAATACAAGAATGTTGATAAGTGGTCTCTTTGTGTTTTAAAAAAACACACATAGAGGAGAATTATCCTCCATTATCAACCTGGATATTGGCTATAGAAATATGGTTGTGTTTGGACAAATGAGGAAAAAAATTCATGACTAAATGTCGTGTTTCACTTTTTTGATTCATAAGTAATAACCATGTAAACCAAGAGTAATCATCCATTATAGTAAAAAATATATATATATATATATTGAACTAGAAAGCAATCTTATAGGCCCCAAATATCATAATAAATTAATTTAAAAAGTCTAATAAACGAAATTGAACTAATAGAGAATGAAAGTTGACTTTGCTTTGCAAGTGAACAAACATCACAAGCATTTTTGAACTGGTTAAATAATACCATAAAGCCTAATCTAGAGGAGGACAAATACCTTAGACAATAATACCATAAAGTTGTAGAGAAGGAGACTTGAGAGTTGGATGGACAGTAAGAAGTGGTTGTTACTACTGATGGATGTCATTGTTTGTTTGATATCAAAGAAACCAAGTAATAAAAACCATCTTGTTGTTTATCCGAACCAAACGTCAAGTCCTGTAAAATACACTAATAAGAAAAACAAAATTACTGAGCAATTCAAATCTTTGATAAATCTGCTAACAGATATTAATTCTACCTTAAAAAAAGATGTACTACAAATATTTTTTAAAACAATTGCAAAATTCAAAGGTAAAGAGTCAATGGAAGTAATATAGGCTTGTTCTCCACTTGGTATGTGACTGATGGTAAAGCTCCATTGTTGCTGTTGTTGATAAGCAAATTTGGAGAGGAAATAATATGGTCTGTCGCTTCACTATCAATAATCAGCTATAATCAGCTGGTGGAGCATGGATGTTGTTGGTAACAAACCTGCAGAGGTGTCAGCTGCGTTAGCTTTTGGAGTGGTCATAGCATTGTTAGGTTGTATTGTGCCCTTCCCCTGTATGATGGATAGTATTTGCTGAATATGCAAATCTGAAAATCCAGTCATAACTGAAGATGCCTCATGCATGAGCTAACCCTTTTTAACATTGTTAGTAGAAAACTGAGTGCCATTATTGCGCTTGAACTGAGCCTGCCTGGAGCAAACTTGTTGGATGGATTTTGGTTGTATGGTGAATATCCATTCAGTTTCCAACAGGTTTCTCGCATATGATGACCACAATCATAGTAAGAGCAATGCAAGGGTTAGCAGATAAAGAACGAGAATGAGCACATTGTCCACGTCTAGCAGCCAGGGCCACTGATTCTGCCTTCCGCAACAGCCATGGCAGAATTATCTAATATTTCATGAATACTCCTAGGCTACGCTGCTTCTCTTCCTGCATAACAGAAGCATAGGCCTTAGCAGCGTCAGGTAATGGGTTCATCAACATAATCTGACCCTGAATGGCACTGTAGGTGTCATTGAGTCCCATGAGGAACTGCATCAGTCGGTGTCTTCTATGGTCTGCCCCTTAAGAACAAATGGTATTATTATAGGATCCCAATTCATCCTATAATTTTTTTAAGTTTTGTGTAGTAAACCGCAACAGTCATCTGATCTTGAGTAAGATAAGAAATATCTCGTTCAATCTGAAAAATGATAAGGAGCATTGCTTTGTGAAAAATGATCCCGAGAGTCTTCCCATACCACTTGTGATGTGGCTGAAAAAATGACATTGTCTGCAATGTCTTATGTGAGCGAATTAAGAATCCAAGAGAGAATCAAATCATAGCACTTTTTCCATGAAGCATACTCATCTGGCTTGTTTGTTTTAAACAGCATGGTAGTGGTTCCATCTTAAAACCTAGCTTGGATTTGGCATTCAAAGAAAATCATCATGGCCCTACTCCGTGTCAGGTAATTATTGCCGTTAAGAGGCTTTGAAACGAGCATCATACCTGGATGATGTTAATGGTGCAGGAAATATGAATTGTTTTATATATATATATAATTATCAGAGTATATTAAAAAGGTCATAAAGTTAACATCCAAGATAAAATATAGAAACATAACAAAAAAAAGGAATAAATTTAGGAAAAATAATAAAATTAATCTACTACAACAAAAACAAAAAGATTACCTAAGATTATTATTATATCATAATTTGATGTCATCAGAAGATCTTAGAAGGTCATTTCCTGTATAAGTGAAGTTTGAATCTAGAGTATGCAACTAAATAGTAATCCGATAAAGGATAGTGGAGAAACAATCAAACAAGCTTATAGTTCCCTTCTCAAAAACAATTTTGTTCCTCAATAACCAAATACTCCAAGCAGTAAATACTACTGGAGATTAGTCTCCAAGCTAATCTTTAAAATTTGTTTGGCACCAATATTTCGAACCATTGCAAAAGCAGCAAGTCTAGTGTGTTCAGCAAACAACATTGGATACTTCACCAATTCAAAACTCTCATCCAAGTACTTCTAGAAAAGTTATAGTGTATATAAATATGTTATGAAGTTTCCAAATCTAAGCTGTAAAAGACACACAAGCTTATATGACAAACAAAACATTTCAATTATTGAGAAAAGCTTTGTACTAACTTTATCTTTCAAGTTTATTAATAATGATGATGATAATGATGAGCAGCAGTAGCATAAAAAAGAAAAGGAATATAAAAGCTAGGGTATTGTTCCGTGATACTATGTAAAGAAAATAGAATAGAAATCTTTTCTTTATTGAGTTGTATTGCAACAGGAGACATTTACTTTATACGAAGGAGTTGTTATAATTACACTATTCTATTTCAAGTAGTTGAAGTGTAAAAGAAAACTAAAAACAATAACATTAAAAAAGATATATTCTCTTTGAAAGACCTATAAGATTATACAGATGATAACAACACAATCTCTAGCTTGCACCAGTTAGGTGTGCTGCGCTTCATCACGAGTTAATGTTTTATTCTCACAAAAAATATTAACAAAGTTTAAGATTCAAAAGTGTTGAGTTTAACTGTAACGCTAGACCTAACAATAATATTTATAATATAAATAATAAATTTTAATTATCTGTCCAAATTCTATATTTTTTAATCTTTAAAAACAATTATGGTTTTCTTCATAGTAATAATAGTATTTTTTAAATTTATTAATAATAAAAATAACAATAATAATTTTAATTTACCTTTCAAATCAAATCTATGGTTGTTTTTCAATATTGATAATAATTTTTTTTCAATTTATTAATTATTTTATTAATAATATTAATTATAATAAAAATAATAATATTTTTAATACAAATAATAATATTTTTTATATTAATACTACTAATTATAATAAATAATAATATTTGTAACACAAATAATACTATTTTTAATATTAATAGTTTTAATTATAATGAAAATAATAATATTTTTTATATTAATACTTTTAATTATAATAAAAAATAACAATATTTATAATACAAATAATATATTTAGAAACTTAAGACTCTAGAACATTGGGTCCTGACGTCGGACCCAAGAGAATTGGGTCTTGACGCAGGACTCATGAGAATTGGGTTTTCTGCAGGACCCATTAGCTTTAGGTCCTGATGCAGGACCTATTAGCCTTAGGTCCTGATGCAGGATCCATACTGGACCTAAGAGAATTCAATCTTGATGCCAGACCCAAGAGCATTGGGTGCTGATGCAAGACCCATTAGCCTTGGATCCTAATGTCGGACCTAGGAGAATTGGGTCTTGACACAGGACCCGTGGGAATTAGGTCCTCCGCAGGACCCATTAGCCTTGGGTTCTGACGCAGGACCCAAGAAAATTGGGTCCTGAAGTAATTTTTAAAATTTATTAATGGTAATAATAACAATAACAATAAAAATAACAATAACAACAAATAATAATTTTTAATTTTACCCTTCAAATCAAATCTATGGTTTCTTTCAATATTGATAATAATTTTTTTCAATTTATTATTATTTTATTAATAATATTAATTATAATAAAAATAACAATATTTATAATACAAATAATAATATTTAGAAACCTAAACCCTAGAATCTTGGGTCCTAACACCGGCCTAAGAGAATTGGTCCTGACGCAGGACCCATGAGAATTGGGTCCTCCGCAGGACCCATTATCCTTGGGTTCTGATGCGGGACCCAAGAGAATTGGGACTCGACATGGGACCCAAGAGAATTGGGTCCGGACACGGATACATTACCAATGGGTTCGGATCCAGGGGAGCTGGTCTGTGCCCCAAGCTAAAGACACTGAGTGTTGGGGCTGTCATGCCCTGGGTGTCAAGGTCAGACTAATTAGTACTTAAAAGTGTATTTTTATCAAGGTTTTATATCATCATTTTGCACTTGAAGTATCAATAACTCCTTAACTAGAGCATGTTTTATAATAACAAGTATGATAATATAAGATACCTTCAATTTATGGTAAATGTTTATTTTAAATGCAGGCCTATCACATAAATCAAAAGATTGATTGATGAGTTTAACTACTGAAATTGAGAAGACAAAGAGAGGGCTAAGCTTAGAAAAGAAATGCTGGTCCAATTCAAATTGGAACACTATTCGGTTATTGGATCATAACTGGAGCTGTAGAACTTGGATTTAGGTCTGGTTTATATGGATAGAAAGCTAGGACATAGGCCTAAAACTTTCATGAGAGTCCAAGATTCAAAAGAACCATTTTCAAGTTCAAATTGTAGCAACAAAAGAGAAGTCGGAATCTGTCCTGCAGCCCTGACACTGTTTAGTGTTCAGCCCATATCTCGAGTTCTAAATATCCAAATGACCTCATTCTTGTTTTGTCGGAAAGCTGAGACAATTCCCCAGAACTTTCATAAAGACTATTTGTTCAAAGTCTGATGTTAGAAATGACGTTTTCTGCATACAAGAAGATAAGGATGGTTACCAAGTCAAGAGGTGGCCACCCACTCAACAATTAGTCATGAAATCAATAGTTTTGAATTTTAGCCTATAAAAGAAGGCATTTGCCATACATTTAGGCATCTTGGTTTTCAGATCAAGATCATGTTCTTGCTCTCTCTCTCTCTTTATATTTTTGCAATGCTTAAGTTTTGCTTTCATTAATCTCTTATTTATGCCTTTCATTTCCTTTATTATACTTATATAATCATGTTCTCCTCTTGTTTATTATCTATGTTTCTCTTATTCTTAATGTTCAGCTAAGTTTATTATGTTAAGGTAAAAAGGTTACACTAATGGTATAAGAATAAGTATAGTATAAACTCAACATGGACTTTAATGTTTGATACTAACATGTTTTATATTTATTATCTTACTCACTCTTAATACCTCGCTTGTTAAATTGTTAATTTAGATTTATGTTGAACAAACCTTGGTAAAACAAATACTTGGCACTTTCATAGCTCAACTGTATGGTATAACCGACACCTGTGCTATGAAAGGAACTTGATTTATTGTTAGCATAAGTTATCACCATGAATACATGATAATATTTAAAAGTATTGGCATTACTCGAATAAGATAATTAATGTAATCATGTTGATAAGACATCAGCTCTTTGATCGTGTCATAGACCCAAGAGCTTGGGGTCTGCAGACTCGCGTGCTAGTCTGCACCCAGCCAAGCACATGGTTTTGCAGATCCAGTGCGCGGGTCTTGCCCTAGCACCTAGGGCATGGCAGCCCCAGCACCAAGTGTCTTCAGCTTGGGGCAAAACCACACCCACCCTCTACAGCCTTTAGAACTCTCTGTGGCAAGGCATGGCAGCCCCAGCATCAAGTGTCTACAGCCTGGGACCTACAGCCCCGCTCGCCTGAGTCTACAGCCAGGCGCGCGGGTCTGGCCTTAGCACCTAGGGCGTGGCAGCCCCAACGCTAAGTGTCTGCAACCTGGGGTACAACCTCACCCCCTACATGACCTCTTTGTGGCAGGGCATGGCAGCCCCAGTGCCAGGTGTCTGCAGCCCCACCATGCCCCACTAAAATTTACACTGACCGTTTTCTCTCAAACTATCTCTTCAATGCCAAATGCATCCCAATAGAAAGACAACCCCACCCTTCTCCTGCAGTTTTTGCAACTCTCTATGGCAAAGACAGCTTTGTCATTACACTGCTCCAATTTTACTAGCACTGCTCCAATCCACAGTGTAATGAGTCTTAATGAACATGACTTTCCTCACATAATTTAGCTTTCTGCATAATAATTGTTGTCGCACCCGACATCGCGGCGGCCCACAAAATAATTCTATTATGAAAAAAAGAACAGATTTCTGGCATCTTGTTCTTTTAGGGGAAAAAATTTTTGTTTGAGGAGTCGCCACCTAGTATTATGGTCACTAGGAACCCTAACTGGTCAACAGAGATTCTATGGCTCGGGATTGGTTACGTAAAAGGGAAGATGTTATCACCCCTTAAACGTTCTGCCTAAGGCAAACTGCATTGCTGGTTTTGTCTTAAATTGCTAAATGTTTATTAGTTTATGCTATGATGATTTATTTATAATATTCCTGACTCTGGCGTCAATGAATATTCGAACTCGAATAATTCCAACTCTGACGTTGGTAAAAATTCGTAGCTACGAAGAAAAATTAGATCAATATTTTTTATTCCTTACTCTAGCGCCGGTGAATAAATAAATAAAAATAAATTTATTTTTATGCATGCACATATTTTTTTTATTTTTCTAGCTAAATAAAATAAAATACAACGAATAAAAATAATATAAATTTAAACCGGTATTTTTATTCCTGACTCTGGCGTCAGTGAATAAACCAATAAATTTTCATTATTTTTATTCATGCATACACATTTTTTTCATTTTTTTCTACTTTTTTTTATTTTTCTGTTTTTTTATTTTTCTCTATTTTCATTTTTTTTTGGGCTGGGCTGGACCCTGCTGGCCTAGCCCGGTCACTGGCCCAAGCCAGTGACCCGGCTGGCAAAGGCACGCATCAAGCGTGCATGCAAGGCTAATTAAATTTTACGACAACAGTGTCAAATGAGATTGTAAAGCAGAAGGAGAAGATTACCTGGACGGCGGATGAAGACATAGATGAAGATTGTGAAGACGATGGTCAACGCCGGTTCTCGTCTCTGTGCTTTCGTCCGATGGGCTGAGTTTGCGTCTCCTTTGCTCCTGGTTTTAGATTCTGTCACCCTCAGTTCTGAGATGAAGGGACAGACGATGGTGGGGCTGCTCCTCGTCTCCTGTGTCGTTCCTCTGCTTTTCTGTCCCCTCGGTTTTTTCGTTCCCAGTCTCCCCCTCTCTCTGTTTCCTTTGGTTGCCCTTGCGTCTGTCTGCTCGGGGGAAGGGGTTGCAACCAGAGTTGCGGCTAAAACTGACCTGGAAGAAGACGATGATGAAGGTGCAGTGGCTGGTCAAAGTTTGCTCTCTCCTCTGTATAATCTCCCTCCCTCTGTTCGTTGCTTTTTTTTTCTTTAATCTCCTCTGTTCCCTTGAGAAGAAACAGAGGAACGAAAGTCAGTTTATTTTCTCCTCTTCCCCCCTGGTTTTTTTCCGTCTGGGTTTCAGCTTCTTTTCCCCAGTTTTTCCTTGGTTTCATTCTTCTCCGTTTCTGTGATTTCTTCTGTCTTCCCCCCGGTTTTTTTTTAGCTTTTCTTCCCCCTGCCGTTCATGGTTTTTTTGTTTTCCTCTCCCTTTTTCGTCCAAATCCCCCCTTTTCAGTCCCAAAAATTCCCCCCATTCTGCTTTCTTTCTCTGGCTTCTTATAGTCAGAGAAAGCCATGCCGTTACACAGATAATAAAGTGACTGTTATTGCAGGAGTAATGGTGATGCATCGTTGGACATCCGTTTTTGTGGTTCGGTGAACGGAAGAAGATGATGGGTTCTCTTTGAAACAACGCCGTTCGATTGTTAATGGCCATTTGTGTTTTGGTCATTGAAGTTTTGCAATTTTCGTAAGCAAGCCCCTGGATAAACTTTAATTGGACCCCTGCAGTTATGCGCTTTTTTACAAAACAGTCTTTGGACTCTAATCTGCTGCAATTTTGCCCCCAATTAACCCCAAACTTTGGTAATTCTTCAATTAAGTCCTGATTTCATTAATTAAATTAAATTCAAGTCCAATTAAGTCTCAAAACTTATCAATTCTCTAATTAAACCCCTAATTGGATTAATTAAATCAATTCCAAGCTCAATTAAGTCTCAAAACTTATCAATTCTCCAATTAAACCCTTGATTGGATTAATTAGATTAATTACAAAGTTTAATTAAACCCCAAAACTTCCAATCATGTTGCCTTTAACCCAAATTTTAATTCATTCTTCATTTATTTCATTTTACTTGTTTTTCATCATCATTTTTTTATCCTTTTCAGTAAATAAAATAATAATTAAAATAAAAAGGTCAAAAATTGGGTTAAGACAGTTGCCCCCTCTTTATAATATTTACTATGCAAAGATATTGGAAAATTTCATTTTCTTTTAGCTTTATATAGTAAATTTATAAAGAAAAGCAGATACAGAAAGAACCTTTGCTTCTTTTGTTTTTTTAGTCTTGAAAACAGTAGATTGACACACAATCTTTACAGAGAGATGTATAAATCAAGAAACAAGTCATTTGGAAGAAGACCTATTTTTTTTATTTTTGTGTTTTTTTGTTTTTTTTTTTAAATGGATCAAATTGTTTTGGGCAACCTGTCCGATAATAAAAGAACGCGAAAAGGGTTTCGCGAGTGGTCTAATTGTTCCAGGCGACCTGCCCGATAGGAAGAGTAAAACGCGAAAAGGGTTTCGCGAGTGGTCTAATGTTCCAGACGACCTGCCCGATGAAGAATAAAACGCGAAAAGGGTTTCGCGAGTGGTCAAATTGTTCCAGGCGACCTGCCCGATGGAAGAGTAAAACGCGAAAAGGGTTTCGCGAGTGGTCTAATTGTTTCAGGCGACCTGCCTGATGAAGAATAAAACGCGAAAAGGGTTTCGCGAGTGGTCTAACTGTTCCAGGCAACCTGCCCGATGAAGAATAAAACGCGAAAAGGGTTTCGCGAGTGGTCAAATTGTTCTAGGCGACCTGCCCGATAGGAAGAGTAAAACGCGAAAAGGGTTTCGCGAGTGGTCTAATTGTTTCAGGCGACCTGCCCGATAGGAAGAGTAAAACGCGAAAAGGGTTTCGCGAGTGGTCTAATTGTTTCAGGCGACCTGCCCGATGAAGAATAAAACGCGAAAAGGGTTTCGCGAGTAGTCAAATTGTTCCAGGCGACCTGCCCGATAGGAAGAGTAAAACGCAAAAAGGGTTTCGCGAGTGGTCTAATTGTTCCAGGCGACCTGCCCGATGAAGAATAAAATGCGAAAAGGGTTTCGCGAGTGGTCAAATTGTTCCAGGCGACCTGCCCGATAGGAAGAGTAAAACGCGAAAAGGGTTTCGCGAGTGGTCTAATTGTTCCAGGCGACCTGCCCGATGAAAAATAAAACGCGAAAAGGGTTTCGCGAGTGGTCTAATTGTTCCAGGCGACCTGCCCGATAGGAAGAGTAAAACGCGAAAAGGGTTTCGCGAGTGGTCTAATGTTCCAGACGACCTACCCGATGAAGAATAAAACGCGAAAAGGGTTTCGCGAGTGGTCAAATTGTTCCAGGCGACCTGCCCGATGGAAGAGTAAAACGCGAAAAGGGTTTCGCGAGTGGTCTAATTGTTTCAGGCGACCTGCCTGATGAAGAATAAAACGCGAAAAGGGTTTCGCGAGTGGTCTAACTGTTCCAGGCGACCTGCCCGATGAAGAATAAAATGCGAAAAGGGTTTCGCGAGTGGTCAAATTGTTTCAGGCGACCTGCCCGATAGGAAGAGTAAAACGCGAAAAGGGTTTCGCGAGTGGTCAAATTGTTCCAGGCGACCTGCCCGATAGGAAGAGTAAAACGCGAAAAGGGTTTCGCGAGTGGTCTAATTGTTCCAGGCGACCTGCCCGATGAAGAATAAAACGCGAAAAGGGTTTCGCGAGTGGTCAAATTGTTCCAGGCGACCTGCCCGATAGGAAGAGTAAAACGCGAAAAGGGTTTCGCGAGTGGTCAAATTGTTCCAGGCGACCTGCCCGATAGGAAGAGTAAAACGCGAAAAGGGTTTCGCGAGTGGTCTAATTGTTCCAGGCGACATGCCCGATGAAGAATAAAACAAGGATTTTTTATTATTATTATTTTTTTTTCCTTTTTTTTTCTCTTTCTTTTTACAAATACAAAGAAAAGGGTCTCGTTGTAATGGGTGACCTACCCAAGTAAAAAAAGAAAGGGTCTCATTGTGATGGGTGACCTACCCAAGTAAAAAGAGAAAGGAAAATGAGGGCTCGAATGCGCCCTCAAAAGGATGGTCGAGGGCCAAAAAAACATGCTTGAGAAAATACGAGGGCTCAAAGGCACGCTCGAAGAGAAACGAGGGCTCAAAGGCACACTCGATAGGAAGCGAGGGCTCAAAGGCGCGCTCGAAAGAGGTGGGGGCTCGAAGGCGCACTCAAAAGAGAGGTAGGGTTAGGAAACACACTACCTTGGATGGTTAAGGGCTCAAAGGCGCACTTGAAAGGAGATAAGGCTCGAAGGCGCACTTGAAAGGAGATAAGGGCTTGAAAGCATTCTAAAAATAATACTCAAAGGCTTGAAGGCACATTTGAAGGAGATAAGGCTCAAAGGCGCACTTAAAAGGAGATAAGGGCTTGAAAGCGCCCTAAAAATTCTGATCAAAGGCTCGAATGCGCATTTAAAGGAGATAAGGGCTCGAAGGCGCACTATGAGATAAGGGCTTGGAGGCGCCCTAAAAATGATCATCAAAGGCTCGAAGGCGCATTCGAAGGAGGTGAAAAAAACACAGAGATTTTTCAGGTGGCTTAATTCTCATGGGCGGTTTGCCCAGATTAAAGATTTCTTAAAAATGAAAAAATTTTCAACAGCAATTTCAATCTTTGGCCATTTCAAGTTGGCCTTCCACTTGATGGATTCCGTTGGAATTTTCTCATCTGAAATTTGCAAAACTCATAGTCCAATGTCTCAAAGTTTAGATGATATGCATGCATCTTTACCTATTTTGAAATATAGGCCCCCATTTCTTCTTAGTCTTCTTGTTGCTTAACTGATGAGGACTTGCTACCTTTGATTCAGGTCCTCTTTGTCATTTGGCTTCTAGCCCACTCTAGTTAGCCCATGTAAGTCTATTTCCAGATTTGTTTGCACAACTCAACCTTTGTGGTGCCCATCGTGACCCACTTGCTTGCTAAAGGTTTTTTTGACTCGACAAATAATTTGAGAGGATCACTCATTACTCGTTTCACTGCTAGAAACATTCGGTGTCACTTGCTGAAATGATCAAACTGTCTTTTGTAAACCAAAATGCCCCCTTGTCTGGTTGTAGGAAATTACCATCTCATTTTCTAGAATTTTTCCTTCTAAACACAATGTTGCCCCCTTGTATTGGTCATTGCCCCCAAGTGTGCTTAGACAAATAATGGTTTTAAGAGGTCGTTCTCTCATTTCTCTCCTTTTCAGTTTGGTGAAGGAATATGGGTCTAGAATGAATCTTGAAATCTTGATCTTGCATTTTGAAAACAAAAATTATTTCGATGTGAATCTAAAACAATTTGCTTTTGAAATCTTGCAACTCCTTGGTTATTTCATTCTTAGAAAAGAGATTATTTGCTGTTATGTTTGGCAATGAGGTCTTCAGTGAAAACATGTCATGAGATGACATTTTTGTTTCAAAGTGACGGGCTCGAGAAAAAGCTCGAGGTTTTGTATGAGAAAAACTTGTCTCTTTTTGAACATACATCTTTATTAGCATGAATAATAATGAGTAGTTTATTCTTGATGTCATGAAAAAGTATTCTTTGCATTTTGAGAACATTGTTTATTGTTCTAGGTTGCTTGCTTGCTTGACTAGAAAGGACTTTTACAGGCATGTAATGTAGGCTGTGGTTCTTGGTTTTATGAAAGAAAAGGATTCATAAGGCTCAAAGAGTGTTTCAGGGTTTCAAAGATCGAGGATCACTATCAACAGTTTGTCTCTTGACGTCCTTCACATTTTCTTTTGCCACTCTTCTTTGATTTCCTGCTTCTTCTTTGATTTGCTGCTTTTTTCTTTTTTATTGCTTTGCTAAGGCATACTCACTTTATCTTGGATGTCACTTTTTCTAGTGATTTGGGCATGCCCCTAGCATTTGAGTTTCTTGAGCTCTTATGCCTTTTTGGCTTTCTCACGGCATTTTCTCTTTTCTTATTGAAATTTTCTCTTGCCCCCCAGTGTGGGGTGTGATCCTAGTCGGGATTTGTTTTCATGAAAGAAAAATTATTCAGGCTCAAAAAGGGATCGCAAGGGATGTACTTATTTCAGAAAGTGAAAGGAATAACAAAGATGGCCTTTCCTCATTTCAAGTGCAAGCAGCTTATGATCAATAAACTTTGACCTCATCCAATATGATGGTTTGGTCTTTGCAAAGATGCATTTCAAGGGTCATGAGCAACGAGTTCACTACATACCATTATTCATACATTTAAAAACACATGATTCAAAAGTCATGGGGTAAGGGTGTTTATTCATTTCATTTTTCTTTTTTTTTCTCTTTTTTTTCTGGTTTATAATAGTCACCTCAATGATGGAGTTGCTTGATTCAATTGTCATTCTACAAGTAGAATGTTAAAAATATCATTTTGAAAGAACATCAATTTATTTTTGAAATCAAAACGCCAGATCAAATTTTCAAGACTCCAATAGAGAAACTGATTTTGGTAAAAGGGATGAATTGAGTCTATGAGATCACGCGAGGCTTCAAAAGTGTATTCATGAGTTCTTATAAGAAAACTCTCTTAATCAGATGAATAATGCTTGGTCGTGAACACGATTGAATGACAAACTCATTATTTCATTGAAGCTTAGGAAAATAAGTTCAATAACAAAGATCTTATACCAACATGAATACTGGCATGATAACACATAAAGGGGCTAAACATTTAGTGATCATTGATTGGAATTTCCAGAATCTTTCAATCACTCATTCTTCTTGACAAGGGTATCTTTTCAGCAGTTAGTTGAAGCCATATGCAGATCATTCTTGGCCTAATATCACCATAGCTTTTTCTTCAAGATATTTGATTTCTAGGAGTCGGTATGAAAAAATCAGCTATAGGAATGATAAGTGCCTTGACAACCACCTTCAGTGTCCTTTCCTTTTTCAGTGAAACCGTTCTTTTCAGTTGGATCAACAATTTTACCTAACCCAATGGCTTGTTCAATCCTCTCAGCTATAACAACTAAGTCAGTAAAATGTTGTGTAGAGCTTCTAACCAGGTATTCAAAGTATGGGGCCTTGAAAGTGTTGACAAATAAGTTGATCATCTCCTTTTCCAACAAAGAAGGGTTAACCTGTGCGGCAGCCTCACGCCACCTTTGAGTATATTCTCTAATGGACTCCGTGTTATTCTTCTCCATAGCTTGCAAGCTTAACCGATCAGGGCCCACGTCTATATTGAACTTATATTGCCTCATGAAGGCATCAACTAAATTCTTCCATTTTTTAACCTTGGTATTATCCAATCGCATATACCAAGTGAGGGTAGCGCCACTTAAGCTGTTTTGAAAGAAATGAATTAGCAATTTCTCATCATCAACCACCTCGGCCATTTTGTTGCAGTATGCTTTAAGATGAGTTATAGGGCATTGAGTTCCCGTATATTTGACAAATTCTGGTACTCTAAAATTTTTGGGAATGACAATGTTGGGCACCAAACACATCTCGGCGGCTTTCATCAGGTCACACAAATGGTTTCCTTCAATTGCCCTTATCCTCTCTTCTAAGGCAGTCCATTTTTCCAAACCCTCTTCTTTCACCATCTTGCCCTTTTGAGATTCTTTCTCGGTAGAATCAATGGTAAACAGCATTCTTGAGGGGTATGCTGGCTGGAAATGCATAGCTTGTTGAAATTCAGATGACCCCCTATTTGCCCCCATATTCTACATATCTTCAGGCTGAGTTATAAGTGTTGCTTTTCTGGATTTATCTCTCAAGGCCTGCTCGAGTAGACTAGTAAGCCTTGCGACTTCTTCTTTAAGATTATCCACCTTTTTTTGATGTTGGGCTTCCAACTGGGCTCTTTCTTCGTTTTCTATTTGTCTTTTTCTCGAACGAGTGTTATAGGAGGGTTTCAATGGGGAACCTATATTTCAACCTGGTAATATGTAAAATCATGCAATTTATGCAAAAATATTGATAAAAAATAATAATAAAAAAAATGTGTATGAAATGCAAACTTGCCCTTCACGGGGTGACAACCTAGTAGGAAGATCCTAATTGTTGAGTGCATCAAGGGGTTGGTCATTATCTAGTTTCAAAGGGTCTCTCGCATGCTCAGTGATCGTCCATGAAAGGTCGATATGAGGCTTACAAGTAGTGTGAAGATAGAGGCCCTGAGTAATATCAGTTTGGCATATCAACCACTTCCAAGTAAACAATCAAACGAGAGTTGTATGGTTTCACGAGTCTTACCCAGGCTAAAGCCATTGGGGTACCGTTACTTCCCCACTTATCCTAATTTGTAAAGTGTGTGCTTCCAAAGTGATGCATGGCAACGTAAACAAGGATGCATGCTAAAGCAGTAAATGCAGGAAAAATAAACAAATAATCACAACAAACAAAATAGCAATAATAAGACAAAAGGCAAAGCCTAATCCTAAAAGTCCCCAGCGGAGTCACCATCCTGTCGCACCCGACATCGCGGCGGCCCAGGGGAAAAAATTTTTGTTTGAGGAGTCGCCACCTAGTATTATGGTCACTAGGAACCCTAACTGGTCAACAGAGATTCTATGGCTCGGGATTGGTTACGTAAAAGGGAAGATGTTATCACCCCTTAAACGTTCTGCCTAAGGCAAACTGCATTGCTGGTTTTGTCTTAAATTGCTAAATGTTTATTAGTTTATGCTATGATGATTTATTTATAATATTCCTGACTCTGGCGTCAATGAATATTCGAACTCGAATAATTCCAACTCTGACGTTGGTAAAAATTCGTAGCTACGAAGAAAAATTAGATCAATATTTTTTATTCCTTACTCTAGCGCCGGTGAATAAATAAATAAAAATAAATTTATTTTTATGCATGCACATATTTTTTTTATTTTTCTAGCTAAATAAAATAAAATACAACGAATAAAAATAATATAAATTTAAACCGGTATTTTTATTCCTGACTCTGGCGTCAGTGAATAAACCAATAAATTTTCATTATTTTTATTCATGCATACACATTTTTTTCATTTTTTTCTACTTTTTTTTATTTTCTGTTTTTTATTTTTCTCTATTTTCATTTTTTTTGGGCTGGGCTGGACCCTGCTGGCCTAGCCCGGTCACTGGCCCAAGCCAGTGACCCGGCTGGCAAAGGCACGCATCAAGCGTGCATGCAAGGCTAATTAAATTTTACGACAACAGTGTCAAATGAGATTGTAAAGCAGAAGGAGAAGATTACCTGGACGGCGGATGAAGACATAGATGAAGATTGTGAAGACGATGGTCAACGCCGGTTCTCGTCTCTGTGCTTTCGTCCGATGGGCTGAGTTTGCGTCTCCTTTGCTCCTGGTTTTAGATTCTGTCACCCTCAGTTCTGAGATGAAGGGACAGACGATGGTGGGGCTGCTCCTCGTCTCTGTGTCGTTCCTCTGCTTTTCTGTCCCCTCGGTTTTTTCGTTCCCAGTCTCCCCCTCTCTCTGTTTCCTTTGGTTGCCCTTGCGTCTGTCTGCTCGGGGGAAGGGGTTGCAACCAGAGTTGCGGCTAAAACTGACCTGGAAGAAGACGATGATGAAGGTGCAGTGGCTGGTCAAAGTTTGCTCTCTCCTCTGTATAATCTCCCTCCCTCTGTTCGTTGCTTTTTTTTTCTTTAATCTCCTCTGTTCCCTTGAGAAGAAACAGAGGAACGAAAGTCAGTTTATTTTCTCCTCTTCCCCCCTGGTTTTTTTCCGTCTGGGTTTCAGCTTCTTTTCCCCAGTTTTTTCCTTGGTTTCATTCTTCTCCGTTTCTGTGATTTCTTCTGTCTTCCCCCCGGTTTTTTTTTAGCTTTTCTTCCCCTTGCCGTTCATGGTTTTTTTGTTTTCCTCTCCCTTTTTCGTCCAAATCCCCCCTTTTCAGTCCCAAAAATTCCCCCCATTCTGCTTTCTTTCTCTGGCTTCTTATAGTCAGAGAAAGCCATGCCGTTACACAGATAATAAAGTGACTGTTATTGCAGGAGTAATGGTGATGCATCGTTGGACATCCGTTTTTGTGGTTCGGTGAACGGAAGAAGATGATGGGTTCTCTTTGAAACAACGCCGTTCGATTGTTAATGGCCATTTGTGTTTTGGTCATTGAAGTTTTGCAATTTTCGTAAGCAAGCCCCTGGATAAACTTTAATTGGACCCCTGCAGTTATGCGCTTTTTACAAAACAGTCTTTGGACTCTAATCTGCTGCAATTTTGCCCCCAATTAACCCCAAACTTTGGTAATTCTTCAATTAAGTCCCTGATTTCATTAATTAAATTAAATTCAAGTCCAATTAAGTCTCAAAACTTATCAATTCTCTAATTAAACCCCTAATTGGATTAATTAAATCAATTCCAAGCTCAATTAAGTCTCAAAACTTATCAATTCTCCAATTAAACCCTTGATTGGATTAATTAGATTAATTACAAAGTTTAATTAAACCCCAAAACTTCCAATCATGTTGCCTTTAACCCAAATTTTAATTCATTCTTCATTTATTTCATTTTACTTGTTTTTCATCATCATTTTTTTATCCTTTTCAGTAAATAAAATAATAATTAAAATAAAAGGGTCAAAAATTGGGTTATGACAATTGTTGCCAACAATACAACCAAAAAAAGTTAAATATGCAAGTTTTGTTGTTGGAAATAGTGCAATCTCAAGAAATTACATAGGTTATGTTGTTCACAACGTAAACATTTTAATAAAAAAAATTTGAGTTATGTTTGTGGAAATAACATAACTTTATTGATTTTTATTTCTAAAAAAGTTAGGGTTTAGATGGATCCCTTTTTTTTTCGTTTTCTTTATTTTTTTTTCAATTTCACCTTTTTTTTATCTTTTTAATTTCACTTTCATCATTTTACTGTTTCTGAAATAGTTTGGTTGTAATTTTATTTTTATTCACTTTCTATAATTGTATTGCAATCTCAAACAAATATTTTAACATTTGATTGGTGAGTTAAGTCGTGAAATCTATATTAAAAAATTGTTCATTCACTGTTAAATTTTCCGTATAATTTGATCTTTCTTGACAGTATTTGATATAAATATTTTATCAGTCTATATATTGATATTTAAATTATTAATTGAATTCGATTTATTGATTTCTAACAAGATATTTATTGACAACATATTTCCATGAAAAAAACTATCGGTGATATTTACACTTAGAAAATATTAATTATGTCTGGTGTAAATCAATTTTCTTGTGAGTATGGCCCTCTTCCTGCATTCAATTGCTTTCAATTTTCATTTGACGTTAGATTTAATTGTGATATCAACAAAAATAAATCTTGTGCAGCTTGCATGCATGCAGGAGCTTAACATGCATGCAGGAGCTTAATCTGTGACATTGTTATTACCTTTCTTTTCGGGAGTTAACTTGTCATTAGGTGATAATCTTTTTATAGGTTTTTCACTAGTTTTAAAAATAATTTGGGTTATCTCAAATTGAGAGAATGGTGACTTGAAATCATTATTTGTTTAAGTCGTTGACAGAGCACACCTAGGAGCAATAGCTAGTATAAAGGGGCAACACTGTGTTTAGAAGGAAAATCTATCCCTTCTATAAAAAAAAAGAATAGGAAAAGAGAGGAACATTTCCTAAAACAACATAAGGGGGCAATTTGGTTTACAAAAAGGCAGCTTGATCCTTTCAACAAGTGACACCGAGTGTTTTTAGTAGTGGGACGAGGAGTAATGAATAATCCTCTCAAATTATCCGACGAGACAAAAAATATCTAGCAAGCAAGTGGGGCACAATGGGCACCATGAAGGCTGAGTTGTAACAAATTTGGGGAGAGACTCACATGGGCCAACTCGAGTGGGCTAGAAGCCAAATGACAAAGATGACCCAAGTCAGAAATAGCAAGTCATAATCAATCAAGTAACAAGAAGATTAAGAAGAAAGGGGACCTATGTTTCCAATCAAGTAAAGGTGCATAAATATCATCTAGACTTTGAAACATTGAAGAATGTCTTATGCAAATTTCACAAGAGAAATCCCTAATGGGATCCCTCAAAAGGAAGGCCAACTCGAAAATGGCCAAAAACTAAAAATGCTTGTGAAAATTGCTCACTTTTGAGAAATATTTTGACCTAGTTAGACCGCCCACAAGAATTAGGCCACACGAAAAATCTCTGTCTTTTTCCACTTGGGTGTCACCCGTTACAACGAGACCACTTCTATAACAAAAATCTTTGTATTTTTCCACCTTTTCATTTTTTCACCTGGGTAGGTCATCTATCATAATGAGACCATCTATGAAAAATCCTTGTATTTTTCAAAAAAGAAAAAGGAGAAATCTCTCTTTGTATTTTTCACCATCAGGAAGGTCGCTTGGAACAATGAGACCAATTGTTAGATTCCTTGCATTTTAGCATCAGGCAGGTCTCCTAGAACAATGAGACCACTTATGAGCTTCCTCGTATTTTATCATTGGGCAGGTCGCCTGGAACAATGAGACCACTCGTGAAATCCTTTTCGCGTATTATTCTTCCCATCGGGAAGGTCACGAAGAACAATTAGGTCACTCACGAAATCCTTCACATTTTTTTCTTAATAGGGCAGGTCACTTGGAACAATTAGACCACTCATTAAATCCTTTCTGCGTTTTATTCTTCATCGAACAGGTCACCTATAACAATTAGACCACTCGCAAAATCCTTTTCGTGTTTTACTCTTCCTATTGGGCAGGTCGCCTGGAACAATGAGACCACTCACGAAATCATTTTCGCATTTTATTCTTCATCGAGCAGGTCGCCTGGAACAATTAGACCACTCGTGAAAACCTTTTTGCGTTTTATTCTTCCTATCGGGCAGGTCACCAGGAACAATGAGACCACTCGTGAAATCCTTTACGCGTTTTATTCTTCATCGGGTAGGGCACCTGGAACAATTAGACCACTCACAGAAAACCTTTGCATTTCTTCTTCCTATCATGCAAGTCGCTTGGAACAATGAGACCACTCGCGAAATGCTTTTCACGTTTTATTCTTCATCGGCTAGGTCATCTGAAACAATTAGACCACTCGCAAAATCCTTCGCATTTCTTCTTCCTATCAGGCAGGTCACTTGGAACAATTAGACCACTCGTGAATCCTTTTTGTGTTTTCTTCTTTCCATCGGGGAAGTCGCCTGAAACAATTAGACCACTTGCGAGTTTGCTATCATTCTATCATCGAGTAGGTCGCCTGGAACAATTAAACCATTTTTTTAAAAAAAAAATGGAAACAAAAAAAAATCAATCAAAAGAAAAGAGGAAGGGTTTTCATGCTTATTTTTCTTTACAAAACTTACTATGCAAAGTCAAAAGAAAATGAATTTTCCGATGCCTTTGCATCGTAAGCATTGTAAGAGGAGGTAACTGTTATAATCCAATTTTGGTCTGTTGGCTTTTGATTTAATTTTATGGGGTTTAAAATGTAAAATTAAAAGATCAGAGATTTATTTCGATGAAAAATGTGATTTGTCAGCTTGCACGAAAACTAGAGACTACAATGTGCTTTTGTCATTCTATCCTTATCTTGAAGATAAGGATAGTTATCCGCTTTCAAATTTGATTCTTAATCAAATTCAAACTTTAAAGAAGAGAATGAGTTTGATTGAAACTTTATTTCTTACATGCGATGAGACTCTTGCACTATAAATACATATCTTAGTGCATGCAAAAGGGGGGAGACAATTACAAGAAACCCTAGAGGGAGGCCATAATCAGAAACCCTGTAAGAGAGAAACATAAAAAAATAAGAGAAGAGGGGGTGACGAACCCTATACTAGCCCCCCTAAGCCCTTTCCTTTTCTTCTTCCCCGACCTCCAGAAATGACTCTCAACTCATCCCTTTTCCCCCTCAGTTCATCCCCGTAACCTAGACTGAGCAGAACACAAAAAAAAGACCACCTTTCATCTCCCTCATCTTACCGACCTAGCAGAATAGAGGACCCCCTTCAACCTCCAAAAGCCACCATATAGGCTTTTGTCCGGTGTTACAGGAGAGGCCTTCGTCTCCTCTTCCCCCCCAGTCCAGCAGGAACTTCTTCTCTACGCCACAACAACAGCATCATCCCTGTCCCTCATGGTTGCCTCCTTTTTATGAGAAATACGACAGCAAAGCTAGTTCATGTTGACAACAGTAGGACTCCATCCTCAGCCATCAATAGCGTTGCCTCCAATTGTGAGCTCCATCCCAAACGTTGGTTGTAGTCAAGATTAGCAGCAATGTCATCAACAACTCCAGCAACTGAGAGAAAATGCAAGCCAGCAGCAACAGTAGAGGGGACCCTTGTTTTTTGTCCTCCCGGTTTGCAGGTCTTATTAGAGCTTCAAATAAGATCGGATTTCTTTCCATAATACCTTCTTGAAAAGCTAGATATGTGTAGTTCAACCTTTATTAAGCCACGTTTCCATTCTGTAACTCCAACTTGGTGATAAACCTGTCAAAAAAACCAAGGTTCAAAACATCAAATGCAGAATTTCTTATCTTTTAGCAATTAATTCACCAAGTCTCTTAGACATGCCAAACTCATAAAATTACTTTCAATGAGCTCAAATAAGCTTAAAACACATTAAAAGCATAATGTAAAAGGAATAAAAACATATGTATATTCTACATTTATCATCATTTTATCATTGTAAAAGAAAAATAAATGTATTAATGCATTGATTTTATATATTGAAATTATGTATAGGGATCACAATGGATATCTACGAGATAGTTTTTTTTATATTTATACCCTGCCCAGTATTCATCGAGTAAAAAATTCATATATTCATACTTTATTCATTGGATTTCAAGTATATCTATATTGGTATCCATTGTTGTACTGTTAATTAATATTCAACAAAAAATAAAATAGTAATAGATATATTTGAAATATGTATACATGTATTAAATGATAAAATTAATAATACTATATATATATATATATATATATATATATATATATATATATATATATATATATATCTCAATATTGATATAGCGCGCGCTCTATATCAATATTGAGATATGTATATATTGTACTGGATTCAAAAATATATAAATGTTAATTTTTTTTTCTAAATCAATGAAATCTCCTATTTTTAAGGATTAATATCATATTTTTTAAAAATTGATGAAATTATCTATTTTAGGGACTAATGTCCAATTTTTCCTAAATCGATGAAATCACATATTTTTAAAGATTAATGCCAATTTTATTTTTCTAAATTGATGAAATCTCCTGTTTTTAAAGATTAACGTCAAAATTTTTTAAACCAATGAAATCTCTAGTTTTAGAGATTAAAATTATTTTTTTTCTAAATCGATGAAATTATCTATTTTTAGGGATTGACATCAAGATTTTTCTTTATCGACGAGTCTTTCTTTTTTAGAGACCGACACCAATTTTTTATTAAAATAAATCACAAATAAGATTAGAAATAAATTTAGATAATTAATATCATGCATGGAATAAATTTTTTAAAATGCATTGTGGAGGTAACCTTTAATTTCAAAGAATACAGTAAGGATGACATCGATCTTCCTTCGACTTAACTAACTCAATGTCTAAATCTCTAACCAATGTTTATTTTTTTATTTCTATTTTTTAATTATTAGATGATGAATTTATTATTTTTTCCTTTCAATTTTAAAGAGTCTCGCATTGTGATAATTTTGAAGAGTGTTGCATTCGTCACGGCTCGTCTGTTGCTGGTGCTGGAGGAGAACTGCCACTGTTGGCTATTTAGTAGTCTCCTTTCTTATTCATTGAGATATCTAGTTAGTCACTTGTGGTTCAAACAAGGGACCGGAGTTACATTCATTAGCCATTAAGAATTAATTGTTCATTTCAGTGATTAAGTAGATATTTATATCTTAGCTTAATAGCACAATTAACATGAACTTAAACACTTCACTCTACATGTATATAGAATTAGTATCGGTTCTAGATTCAGTAGCTTCAAATTATCAAAATGTAGTATTTAAGTTGATCCGGTCAACTGTTTGGTAAGACCAAGTGAACTGGTTGTTTGGTTTGGTGCAGACAACCTTTTCTTTCTCTTTTTCTTTTCTCTCTCCTTGATTTTCACAGGTGCCCCTTCAAAATTTCAAAGCACACCTTCAATTTGTTATTCCTTCGGATTTGGTGATGTGTTTTATCATTGTTTGTTTTGTTTGGAATAATTTATTAAATTGGAATTCTTTGACAATTTCATCCCCTTTTAGTTTTTTTATCTTTCAAATTTTATACCTATTCTTTTGATTGCTATTTTTTTATTTGAGATAATTTTCCAATTTGATTTTTTTTACAATATCATCCTTCATAATTTTTTTTTCCTATCAGATTTAATTCTCATTCTTTTGATTGCTATGTTTTTTCACTTTAACATTTTTTTATATTGATTTTTTTCCTGTTTTCATTATTCAACATTAAATTAGTTGAGAATTGTGCTTCTTAATCAATCTCGAGTCTAGGATTTTATGAGTTGCAAGTTTTAGAGACACTACACCATTAAACAGTTTTACCGACGGACTAATTCCGTTGGTGACAGGAATACGTCCGTCGGTATAATTGTCGTCTGTAAATCCCCTTTCCGTCGTTAATTCTGTGACAAATAAAAAAAACCACCCACCGACGGTCTTACAGACGGATACGCGTGCGCCAAAAAAAAATTTCCCCGCGGGAACATCACTGACGGACTAAATCCGTCTGCAATTTCAACGATAATTACCGATGGATAATCCGTTGGTAATTATGGCATCGGTGGTAATTGTGTGGCAACTGTCTGTGAAATACCGACGGATATTATCCATCGGTAAAGCCGTCTATATGTAATCACCGACGGAATATTTCCATCGGTAATTATGGCATGGCTGGTAATTGTTTGGCAACTCTCTGTGAAATAGCGACGGATAATGTCCGTCGGTATATCTGTCAGTATGTATTTAATATATATATATATATATAATAATTTATTAATAGTAAAAAAGCTTAATAAACAAAAAATAATGTTTTGACATTAAAATAATGTTCATTACAAATTTAATGGATTAAACATTAAAAATATAAAAATAATGTTAAATAATATTCATTACAAATTTAATGTGTTTAAAAACAAAATTAAACTAGAATAGCGGCGAAGTTGGAGGAGGAGGAGGAGGAGGCTGGTTGTTCCCGGGACCGTACGACCAAGAAGGAGCTGCACAAGTATCATCACCCATCTTTGATCTCATCTCCATGACTATTTAACGGAGCTCATCATAATTCATCGAGAGTTGATATTGTTGTTTCAAGGCAATGAACTCCTCAGACTGGGTGCTCGATACTGATGGAGAGCTCCCAACGGTTGAGACACTACGAGCCGAACACAAGTTTTCAGCCGTAGTGTTGGAGAGCCCGTAGACCCGATTTTTATCAGGTCCACCAGACGATCCCACCTCCATCCACAAATCTGGATCGAAATCTGGATGGGTCAAAGGATTGTCCCCATATCTCTCCCTCAACTGGCTATTATAGGTCTCCTGAAATTTTTTAAAAAAATCATCATATGCAATTCAAGATGCAATTCAAGAAAATAATAACTTACAAAATAAAATGAATGAACGAACATACCACGAAGTGCTGAGCACGGTTGTCCACAAACTGCTGGACCCCCATTTGGTGGTCTTGACTTTGCACATGCGTCTCTACAAACAGCTCCATTGGACTCAGCTCACGTCCAAGAGAAGCAGCCTGTAAGGAAAAAATAGGTTGAAAGTTATTTAATAAGGAACGACAAATTAATTAACGATATATTTCATGAAAATTAATCTTACCATCCGCTTTGCATGTGCGCTGAATGGGACGAATCCGCTAGTGTGCGTGGTCACCGAACCATGAATTTGCCGATTCCGGTTGTCGGTGTCGGACTGTGAGCGCCGTGAGAACCGCTTTGAGGTCACGTGCTCAATATATGTCGTCCATATTTCCCCCGAGATGAACGGCGGTTTGAATTCCCGCCAAACCGCCACCTCATTCCATCCTTCAAGACCGTTATCTCTCACGTTTCTTTTTTATTTTTTTTTGGTGTCATACCAAAAATTACGCAACCTACTTCCATAGTAACAAATTATAAAACAAAAATAAATATTATTTTCGATGTTACCTAGTTGCCGCATGATTCTCCCATACCCTCCTCACAACATTGTTGTTCGCCCTATCCCACTCAAATTTGTTCTATGTATATAAATAATTCATATAAAATAAAAATTGTACAAGATATAAAATAATAAAAATTATTTATTAAAAATAAGCTGAAAATTAAAAATTAACACCGACCTGAAATCGCTTAAACCATGCATCGATATTAAGTTTCCACTCAAGATGTCTGGAAACCTGGCTCCATTGAAACAATGGAATCTCCATCGACGATTTAAACGCCAATGTTATAGCCCTTGCAGCCTCAATGTTTGTGAACCTAAAATTAAATAAAAGTAATAATATTAATTAGTTGTTCATAAATTATGTTATAAGTATATATATATATAAAAAAACTAAAACCTACAAACTTACATTGAGAGGTCATCCTTCCATTGTGCCTGGTACTTGAGAGTGAATTGACCCCGCTGTGAAGGCACACCGCTTCTGCTTTGTGAAACAGCGCTAGAAGAGGCAGCATCACAACTTGGCGTAGATTCCTCGCCGTGATCAGCACCTAAGGATACGTCCTCCTCGCTGCTAGAAGAACTAGCTGCAACAGTCTTCCGACGACGTGCTGTAGATTTCATTCTACGCATCTACACAAATTTATACGAATAATTACATAATTAACTTCGATTATTTTTTAAAAAAAATTCGACAGAGTCTCCCCTATACTGGGGGTCCCAAGTTATCGACAGAATCATATTACACTTCCAATTTTATTTTACATCCCAATCCAATCATCCTGGATCTCAACCCAACCCAACTCATCATCATCAACACCAAACATCTTATTCAAGTAAAAGAATCAATTTCAACTATGAACATTTATTGTTAAATTGGTACTTAGAGTTACAAGCAATAACAATGACAGGTAAACAATAATATCCTAAAATTAAGATAAACTAATTAAATTTAATTCTAGATTTCAATTAACATTTAAAACATAAATTTAACAATAACAATTATAGCAATACAAACAATAATATCCTAAATTAAGATAAACTAATTAAATGTAATTCTATATATAAATTAACATTTTTAACATAAATTCAACAATAACAATTATAGCAATACAAACAATAATATCATAAAATTAATAAATAAAATGAAAAAACTAAAAAACACTATACAAAACAACCTAAACACAAAACAAACAATACACAAAACTAAAAAACACTATATCAATTCAAAATAAATTTGGGAATAAAAAATGCTTACCTTAATAGTGTGTTGAATTTAGGATTTTATCTACAAACAATACACAAAACAAAGAACACCAAAAAAAATAATCATAATTAAAATAAAAAAATACAAAGATAAAGAAAAAAGAATACATACCTTTTAAAACTACCACCAAAACAATAAAATCTCTTCAAAAAGCCAAATAAAAATGGAGAGGAGAAGAGAAATGGAGAAGAAGAGAAACGAAGCCGAGAGAAAAAAATGAACCAAATGGGGGGAAGGGGGTGTTTTATATGGCAATTTTTCCGACGGAAATTAATTGTTGTCGTTGGCATTAAATTTCGTCGGTAATATCGTCGGAAATTAATTGATATGCGCACCAAAAAAGTTCAAAAATCCCGCCAGACTTTTCGATCTGTCGGAAAATCCGTCGGTACTTGTGCCGACGGCCACGCGTCTGACATGCGTGCGCTTCGGGATATGGATAATCCGTCGGTGATGCCGTCGGTAATATACATCGGTTAGTCCGTCAGTGATTGTGGCACAATCCCGTAAATTTTTTTCAACTCTCTGTGAAATACCGACGGGTTACATTCCGTCGGTGACGCCGTCGGTGATTGTGGCACAATCCCATAAATTGTTTTCAAATCTCTGTGAAATACCGACGGGTTATAGTCCATTGGTGTACCCGTCGGTGAAACCATAAATTTTTCTTATTTTTTTGTGTAACCCTGTCACAAAATCTTGAATTGCAATCTTACAGCACACGCAGCACAATAACAAGAGCTGACCATTAAAGAAGAATAAATATTTCATGATCTAAATTATTACATTATAAAAATAAGGCTTTAGAACATGTTTAGTTAGTCGGAATTTTCATCTTCATCCTTAATTGAATTGTTATCATCAGCTTCATCGCACTCTTCAATTTCGTTATCATCTTCTTCAACAACATTCTTTTGTCTACTAGTAGAGCTCAGAATAACATTCAACTCCTCTGCGTCAACATCAACAAGACTATCGTTGAAAACACGAAAATTCAAATTTTCTTCTAAGTCAATAGAAGGAGCAACTCGGTATGGTTCAACTAACTCACTAGCTTGAAAGACTTCATCTATCACACTTGTGTCTTCGTTCTCATCCTGAACAACCTCGACACAACCCTTGGGTTTTGTTTTTAAAATGGATAACCAATCAACTCTTGATTGGTCCTTTCTAAAGGAAGGGGTGTATGTGTAATAAACTTGTTGGCATTGCTTTGTGAAAACAAAGACGTCGTTTACGTTGCGATGTCTAGCTTTTGAGTTGATTTCAACGAGATCATAGTGAGGATCTACTCTGATTCCTCTGTCAGTTGTGTCATACCAATAGCATTTGAATAAAAACACTTTATTCAGCTCGCTATGATATTTTAGTTCAATGACCTCTTCCAATCTATCGTAGTAGTCAACTTCAAACTCACTAGAAGTCGATCCCTTAATACAAACACCGTTGTTGTATGTCTTTCTTCCATGCCCGTATTCTTTAGTATGAAAGACATATCCATTGACAAAATACCCGTTATAGCACTTGACTTTTCTTTCAGGACCCAAGCTTAGTAAAGACAGTGAAATAGCAGCACTACCTCCCATTTGATAAACCTTGTAAATTAAATACAACAATAATCAATAAACGAATATTATGTAAAATTGACATACAATTAATTACATTGCAAGAGATAATGAGTTTGTGATAGGACTTATATGTGTTCTAAACCATGTGGCAAATTGTTCATCTTGTAATTGAAAGATCTAGGATTCGGTCAGCTGTGAGTTATTGGACAGTAAGTATCGTCGATGTTGCCTGCAAGGTTGTTCCTAATTATATGAGTTTATGGTATCACAAAACATAAATAATACACTCTCGACAAAGTTTAAGTCAAACATCTACTTACTTAATAAAGGTCTCAGCTCATCACAGTTAAATAGGACATAATTGTGTGCTTGTCTGAACTCTATTTCAGACAAATATCTTCCCCTCACGACATTTTTAGGTGTGGGTCGTCCAGGATTGGAGAATATTGACAAGTTCCCACTTGAAGGCACTTCACCACCATCATCATGCCGTGGAACACGGTTGATCCTCGTTCTCAAATGAGGTTCGAAATAGTATGAGATAAATGTTGAGATCTCCTCAACAATATAGGCCTCACATATTGACGCCTCAACATGCGCCTTGATCCCCTTCAGGTAAAATGCTTCTCGCTTATTCAATAATCTTGTCATAACCGGCCTCACTCAACCGGTGATCTAACTTGATGGTGAACACTTGTGCTACGGCTGATAATTTACTGTGGTTCGTGCAACCATCCCATAATGGTTCGTCAGAATCTTTCAACAGATCAAAAAACCTTGCTGCATCTGCATTAGGTTCTTCTTCTACGATTGGACATTCCCTGACATTACCTTCACTCATTCTCATTGCATCCATAACCATATTCCTGTAAGGATTACTGTTCTCATTTCCAACTTCATGCATGTTGCTAGTATTAGAAGTTGACCCAACCACCTGTTCTTCCATGCTCTCATCAGGAACAAATAGTTCTCTGTGTGCATACCAACACAGATAATCCTCCATAAACCCTTGGGTTAGAAGATGCATCGTTACAACATCTTGATGCAGAAACTTTAAATTTTTACACTTCCTGCATGGACACCTAATACCACCATCAGTAAAATTCCTCGGAATAGATGTTGCGAAATTAATAAAACCCTGGACACCGTTACAATAATCCATCCTCCGCAATCCTTGGGGTGAGTCCCGATACATCCAAGAACGATCATCCATGACTTCTATTGAACCTCTATAAAACATCACAAAAATATTGGTTTTCCCTGACATTATCAAACAAACTAAAACAACACTTATGTTAAATATTCATTATCAATTATCAACTATCAACGTTCATACATACAAATTTATACATATATAAATTTACAGAAATCACAACTTCGAAATAGAATTGATAACAATTAAAAAAGACCCGTTAAACAAGCTATTAATTATTTATTTCATCACAACACATTTAATTTGGTGTAATTCAAACAAAATTTCAACAATTTACAAACAAATATAATTTGAAAAAATCTAAAACAAGCTATAACTACAAAATTATACATTCATACTACAAGTTTCTTTGACAAATAACAATCAAACAAGTACATACGTTAACAAAATACATATACTAAAAAAACAATAAAATTCACATTTAAATGTTAAAACTAAAAAGGATAGATTTACTTACAAAAAAATGATAAAATCCACAAGAAACGGATATTGTGACCACGTACAAGGTATAAGAAACTTGAGTGCTTGTGTTGAGAATAGTTGAGAGTTGGGATGGGTGGTTGGCTGCAGTTTGGGAGGGAAGAGGTGGGATGGGAAAGAAGAAGAATGAGAAACAGAGGAAGAGAATGTCGGCAGAGGGGGTGTATATAATGGTTTTTACCAATGGAATCCCCGACGGATACATTCCGTTGGTGATTCCATCGGTGATTTCATCGGTGACAGTGCCATGTCACTGTACGGCTATCCCAGTTTGAATCCCTCGGTCAGTCCGTCGGTAAAATCGTCTGAAAAAACTCCACGTCACCACGCCGTTACATCTTTCCAAACAAAATGTATAGTCCTTCGGAGATACAGTCGGTATATACTGATAGAAATATTCCGTCGGTACATACCGATCGTATCTCCAACGGAGTTAGTCCGTCGGTATATACCAATAGAGTTTGAGACAGAATTTAGTCCGTCGGCAATAATTACCGACGGAAATATTCCTTCGGTAATTCCGTTGGTTTTCGCCAGTTTTCTGGTAGTGAGATTAACCCAGCTTTAGGAGGTTTGCCTGAGTTTGATTGGTTTTTTTTCTTTTTTTAAGCTCATGTTTATTTCAGTTTCATCCTTTAACATTTATTTAATTGGATATCGGGCTCCATTGATTTTTTTCATTTTCTTTCTATAGGATTAATTTGTCACTTATTTTGAAAATGACTTGGGAATATCTCGAGTATTTTTATTTGTTGTTTTTTTTTTAATTTCTCTTTTTTGTAGACATTTTTTTCATTTAATTTAATTTAATTAATTAGTTAAATATATGCATGTGATGCAGATTTCATAACATTTTGAAATACAAAATAAATAAATAAATTGTATTGGGTAGACAATGTTTTATTGGCAATAAAATTTTAAAATACGCTTTCAATTTGTTATTTCTTCGTATTCTTTTGATTATTTCTTGTTTATTTGGAATAATTTATAAAATTAGAATTCTTTATCAATTTTCCCCCTTCAGTTTTTAAAATAATGTCTCACAATCAACACAACACTATCAAACTTGTGGATTTGGAATAATTCCAGAGTTACATTCATTCGGTAATTGGATTTGAAGAGTCTCGCACTCATCACGGTGTGATAATTTTGAAGAGTGAAAACGTAAACGCTCTACTAATCAATCCCTTGTTTTATTTTTTTAATTTTTTTCATGGAACCTGGTAATGGATGGTATCGATAGCCAGTGGGACATAATTAATTAGCTAACCACTAATTTATACACCGACAAAAAAGAAAAGAGCATCAGTCAATCGATTCAAGATTTATTTTGAAGAGTGTCGCCTTCGTCACGGCTCCTCAGTTGCGCATGCTGGAGGAGAACTGCCACTGTTGGCTGTTTACTAGCCTGGCCCTCTTCCTGCATTCAATTGCTTTCATTCAATTCCTCTAATAGGCTGTTGACTAGTCTGCTAGTTAGTCACTTGTGGTTCAAACCAAGGGACCAGAGTTACATTCGTTACTCAATTGGGTGTTGCTTTCATTTGACGTGAGAAGCAGGGCGTTCCTCTAATTTCCTGTTTACTATTCTGCTTTCTCATTAATTGAGATATCTAGTTAGTCGCTTAAGGTTAAAACCAAGGCCATTAGTATATTTCATTGGATTTTTTCTTTGATATCGACTACAACTAATTATTTCTTTGATAATTATTAATTAACCTACAAAGTTAAAGAATTCTATTGAAATTTAATTTGACTACAACTACCCAATTAAGAAATCTTGTTGAAATTTAAATTGAATACAGCTGATCATTTTCATTGTTAATTATTATAATTATTAATTAATAAGTTAAGGAATCATATTGAAATATAAATTGATTATAACCAATCATTTTTATTGATAATTATCATAATTATTGAGAATAAAATGACATCGATAAATTAGTTATTTTGATTTGTAGCGGAAAAAAATTATTTAAAATTCTAAATTAAAATAAAAAATATATATTTCAATAGGTTTATGATATTCTTAACAGTGTAACATATTGATTTGTAACGTAATTTATATGGTAGAGTCATTCCTAACAATGCAACTAATTAATTGTGCTATTTTTATAATATTTTTTTCCCTCAGAAAACTTGGATCCAAGTGCAATTTCTATGAGAGGTTATGTAAGTCATAGTCATTAAACTTGGTCTAGTCCAACAGGATGCGTTCGTGATTCGTTGACCCAAAACCTTGTTTTGGTTTGATTTTCTTCTGAACAGAGTGGATAATGATCCAGTCAAACCCGAGTGACTTAAAGGGTCAACCTATAACCTAGTTCACTTGGTCAAACCTGTGTTGCATGTGGACATCTGGACGAGCTATGTAAAAAAAGGTAAAACAGGGAAAAAAAGTCACCACCTACATTTATAGTAACTAGAAACCCTAACTAATCTTTACAGGTTCTAGGTAAGAGGTTGGTTATGTAATGGGTAAGATAAACATTACTCTATACATTATACTTGAGGTAAGCTGCATTGTTATTTGTTTTCAATTATAAATATATTTTTTTTTTTGGTTCACCTAAACTGGTATGTATGTTATTCGATGTATAGTTCTTATTATCTATTAAACAACATTTTAAAGAACAGGTTCTACTATTGGACCTTTCTATCCTCGGTTATTATGAAATAATGAGCACACCTATAAATGAGGCTTATTGCGAGCTAAAAAATTCATATTATTCATTCTGTTTCCATTTTCTAGTAGCATGACCAAAACGAACTCATGTTTCCAACATCTCTTTTAAATTAATGTTCCAATATCTTTTTATCATTTCTCTCCACACTTCCTCTCTTCTTTTTATCTTTGAAAGAAAAAAGAAAAAGAAATGAGATACCCTGCCACTATGAGACCAATCCATCTTGGGCTACTTAATTTTATTGGTTCATATCCTAGAGATCATGTATTAATTGGTACTATTATTCACTTATCGACACCTGAAGAACATAACCCAATATCATATCATATCATCATGGGTCAATTAGTAATTAATAGAAACAATTAATTCATCGATCAAATATTAATTAAACTTGTTACTCGATAACCGACATCCGAAAGACAAGACCTAGTATAAGACCATTCCATATTGGACCATTCCATCATATTCAACCATCTTATAATAGTCATCCAACTAACTTTCAAAAACAAATATCTCACACATTCTGCTTTTTTTTATTTCTTATATACACATAACCATTTAACAAACAATTTCTAATCAACATTTCTTTTTATAAAAAAAATGCACACGTTGTCTATCATATCTTTAAAATCACAATTCAGACTTGTCAATTATTTTTTAATCAAACAATCAAAATCAATAATGCTCATTTATTATTTTCACATGATACTTATATCATATTTTATTTATAACAAAACTCCAAATCAAACAACTTTCTCATCACCTCAAAATTATGTTCATACAACCAAACAACATTAACAAATTCCATTCTTATCATTAGTATTTCACCTTCGAGAATGGCTGGAGATGTTTGGAATCTATTGGAAGTAGGTTGATCAATGGCATTGTGTCTGTTGCACGCCCTGGAAGAGAACTGCCATTGTTGGCGTGTCATGCCGACGAGACCTGAGATCGTGTTAGGACCTCCACATGGTAGATCAGTCCTTCCTCTTACTGCTAACCCCAACGATGAGGCCCACGGCTACCAGAGAAAGAAGATCGACTGAGTTGAAATTTCTACTTTGTTCTATTTCTATTGTAATTCCTCTTCCTCTTTAGTTCTTCTCTCTACTGGTTATAGGTGCAACTGTCACCATGGGAGAGGGTAAGTGGTTGGATTGAAGTTGCTAGTACTATTCAGAGCTTCCTGAGTTATGTGGTTGGTTGCTATACACGATGGAGATTCCTGGTGTCTCACAAGAGTTGCTAATGGTTGTCGCATGTGTGTGACATCATGGTGAACATACTCTCAGATTAGGAAATGGGAAAGACAGGGAATTCTTGTCCTTTATTAGTGGAAAGAGGGAATGGGAGTCGCCACCTAGTACTTTGGTCACTAGGAACCCTAACTTGTCTAAAACATCAGGCACAGGGAATGGTTGTGTAAAGAGAAGGTATTAGCACCCCTAATACGCCTTACCTAAGGTAAGCCGCGTTATTTAATTGTCTGATATAACTAATGTATTGTTGTGTTTTCTAATTGTTGGTGAGTCTAAGGTTTAAGAAAAGTCTTCCTCGGTAAGGAGATCCTTATCTTATCAGATAAAAACCTAACTGTTCTAATGTCAAGATAAAAAAAAGAACTACCTTTTTATTTAATATCTGGAATACGTCTTATGTATAAGTTCATAATCCTAGATAGTAAAAGAAAACAATATAATTTTTTTGGTATTTTTGAAATATAGACCTAGTTCTCATTGCTTTAATAAATTGGTTATTAAACCCTAAAATGCATGCTAACACATTTTTTTTTAATTTTATTTTGTATGAAAATACGATATGAAATTTCTTATATTTTTGAGAGACTTGGCCATATGCATGAAAAACAAAACATTTTTGTTGTTTTTTTTCTATATATTGTTGTTGCAACATTTCGGAGAAAAAATAGGTATTTTAATAACAAATTTGTATCTTTATAGTGTAAAAATACAAACCAAAAGAAATTGGGTCGAGGTCGGCCCAAAAGAGTTTGGCCGATGTCGACCCAACATATTATTTTTCTTTTCTTTTTTAAGGCTGGACTCAGCCCAAGAAACCATTAACTGGTTACTCTGCTTAGCACAGTAACTAGTTACTATGCAGAACGTGAATTGTGGTGGTGCAAATGAAATGGAGAAGGAAAGAAGGTAAGAAGATGGAACATATAGGGGAAGAAGATTACTTTGAGTGAGGGAAGCGTGGTTGGTGACATTGTTGTGGTGGTGGCTAGGAGGAATGGTGGCTGCTACTACTAACTAGCAAGAGAGAGGAGGAGAGGAGGTTCCTTTTCTTCTCCAGATAGAGGCCAAAGAGTGTTCCTTCTTTTTCTTTCCTTTTTCTTCTTTGTTTTTCTTTTTCTTCCCTTTCTTCCCTTTGTTTTCCCTTGTTTTCTTTCTATCCTTTTCTCTTTTGTTTCGTTCCTTTTTCCTTTTGCTTTCTGTTTTCTCTCTTTATTTTTTTTCACCCCCCAACCTCCTGGAAAGGATGGTAATTATAAGGGGCGGGGGGGAGCTTCCCTACCACTGTCCAGTTATGGCGAAGGGGTAGGTAGCTGGGGCGGCCACTGTGCAACCACCCTAGAGTCACTCGCAAGGCTTGTCCCCTCTGCCCCATTCATTATGGTGGTAGGCCACGAGGGAGTGTGGGTTGTGTCGAGGTTTTTGAGCAAGTGGGAGAGAGAGAGAGAGATATAGGGAGAGGCGCTGCAAAGGAGGGGAAAAAACCTTCTTCCCTTGCCTACAACGCGTCCATGGGAAGTAGAAGATGTACAGTGACATCGTTTTGAGCTGGTTTGTTTTTCTTTTTTTGAATAACAATGCATGAAATGACGTCGTTTTGTACAACACACGCCATTTCATTTAAATGAAAATGACGCGTAAGAAGTCCTTTTTTTCCAAATCAATCCTTAATTTTTTATTTGTTCAATTAAGTGTGTCGCACGTCTCTGCGCGGTGTCTATTGGTGATTTTCGTTCATTGTTTGATGGTTCTTTAGGAGTCGCCACCTAGTATTTGTTTCAGGGTTACTAGGAAACTCAAGCGTACTGGTCTTTGTCAGAGATTCAAAGGTAAGGGACTGGTTGTGACTAGGGAAGGTATTAGCTCACCTAGCGCACCCTACCTGAGGTAAGCTGCTTCGTGGTTTTGATGTGTTAAAGAAGTTTTAAAAATTTTATCTTTTCATCGGATACTAGAGATACGACTTACATGTAAGTTCATAATCCTTAACCATGAGCAAATCAAAACATTAAATTCTTCTTTTTTCTTTGTGGCTTTATCATAAAAAAAGCATTCATAAAAATAAAAAAACACACACATTCACTTTTACTATATTTTACACATTCAACCATGTTCCAAAATAACAAAATTCAAAATAAATCAAATACAATTCAAAAAAATTACAAAATAAACCCTAAAAAATCCAAAGCCTTCTGAAATCTGCAGGAACAGTGCTTAAGAACCCCTTGAACGACAGGAACAGTGGTCGAGCGTTTGCTCCACGCGCCACCACCACTAGCGGCGCGTGGATTCACGTGCCGTCATGAGGAAGAACCGGGAAACAATGGGATCTAGAACGGCTTACTCCCTTCTTCCTTTCCTCGCCAGCGGTGACCTCCAAACTTTCCAATTCTTTCTGCTTTTTTCAGATCTATTCTCTTCCTTTTTTTAGATTTGTACTGTAGATTTTTTTTTATCTTCTTCTCCTCTGTTCCAGGTAGCTGGCGGTTGTGGAGGGAACTGTCGGTGGTGGTCACTGCGTTGAGGGTCTTCACTTCTGTTAGTGGCAGCGCTGGTTGGCCTTGCTGCTATCGTCCATGGGGCTATAGTTGTTGTCATCTGTCAAGCTTGCTTTGTTGTGGTGAAGAGAGTGTTGCCCGGGCACTGTCGTGTGTGGGCTGCTGGATCTCCAATGAGGACGGCGCTGCTGTGGCTGATAATCAAGGGGGCCAGTGGAGATGGGGGAACAACTCTGTGGTGTGCTGGGAGGCTGAGAGAGGTGTAGATCTGTTAGCTAAGAGGGGGGGGGGGAAGCTTTGGCTGATGAGAGTTGAGACTGAGAGGCGCAAGTTTTGTTGACAAAGGGAGGGGGTCGGCCGGCCTCAACAGGGAAAGAAAGGAAATTGTGGGTATATAGGGGGTTTGGCTTTGTTTCTCTGGTTTTGGCCAAAAGAGAGGGTGACCGCCGGCTAGTTTCGGTAGAGATGGGTTTAAGGTTTTTTTGCATTCGACTCCCTTTTTCGGGAAATTGCCTCCCCTTCTTGTGTGTGTTGTAACCTCTATTTATAGGCAAAGTGGCTTGGTCTCCAAAACACATTGGTCCCTCAACTTCTTTATTTTTTGTAAATTTTGATTTTTCTTATTTGTTTGAAAACGAGCAATATCAACGTCGACTCAATGAGGAAAATCAATAATTTTAAAAATGACGCGTGAAAACTCGAACACGTTCGAAAGACCTTTGAAAATTTAAATTTTGTTGAGACGAGGCTCAAAATGCTAAAAATGATACAAATATATTAAAAATATAATAATTTGTTTTTGGATTTTTGTTGTTTTTCACTATTTTTTGGATTTTTAAAAAATTTTATCAAAAAGGTGGGTCTAAAATTGGGTAACAACAGATGCCCCCTCTTTACAGTGCTTACAAAGCAAAACTCCTCAATGTTTTGCACAGTAAGCTTTGTAAAGAAAACTTGTCTTTCTGTCTTCCTAACTTACTAGATGATCCACTCTTCTAAAGCCATCTTATCTTTTCTTTTTTCTACTTTCTTTCTCTCCTTTTTCTCTCATCTTTTTTTTTCTTTCTCTCATCTTTTTTTTTGTTGAGAATTTCCTAATGGTAGGGTTCCTCTCATTTTTCTTCTAATACTAAGTTAATATTGGTGGCTCGGTCAACCTGAGGTCTCGTCTGGCAACTTCCTTTAACCAAAGCTAAAATCTGTGTTGTGGTTGGGTTAACCTGAGATCCCATCTAGCGATCCCCTTTAACCAAAACCAAAGTCTATGTGGTTGGGCTAACCTAAGATCCCTTCTGACGATCCCCTTTAACCAGAACCAAAATCTGCGTGGTTGGGCTAACCTGAGATCCCTTCTAGCGATCCCTTTTAACCAGAACCAAAGTCTGCATGTGGTTGGGCTAACCTAAGATCCTATCTAGCGATCCCCTTTAACCAGGACCAAAGTCTGTGTGGTTGGGCTAACCTAAGATACCTTATGGCGATCCCTTTTAACCAGAACCCCTTTAACCAGGACCAAAGTTTGTGTGGTTGGGCTAACCTAAGATACCTTATGGCGATCCCTTTTAACCAGAACCAAAGTCTATATGGTTGGGCTAACCTGAGATCCCTTTAAACAATCCACTTTAACCATAACCAAAATCTTATGTGTGGTTGGGCTAACCTGAGATCCCATCTGGCGATCCCCTTTAACCAAAACCAAAGTCTGCGTGGTTGGGCTAACCTCAGATCCCTTCTCGCGATCCCCTTTAACCAGAACTAAAATCCTATGTGTGGTTGGGCTAACCTGAGATCCCATCCGGTGATCCCCTTTAACCAGAACCAAAGTCTGTGTGGTTGGGCTAACCTGAGATCCCTTCTAGCGATCCTCTTTAACCAGAACCAAAATCATATGTATGGTTAGGCTAACCTGAGATCCCATCTAGTGATCTCCTTTAACCAGAACCAAAGTCTGTATGTAGTTGGGCTAACCTGAGATCCTATTTGGCGATGCCTTTTAACCAAAACTAAAGTTTGTGTGTGTGTAGCTTGGTCAACCTAAAATCCCATCTGGCGACTCTCTTTAACCAAAGCTCAAATCTGTGTGGTCTTCCTGATAGCAGTATTGACATGATGACTCTTCTTGATGATAAGGTTGATCTTCTCATTTCCTTGAGATTTTCCTAATGGTAGGGTTCATCTCATCTCTTTCCCGTTCCAGGGTCAAAACTGTGATTTCTTTGTTATCATCAACTCAATGACTCTTTTTTTATCCACAATATTGTTGGACCTCATTGTAGATTTTCCTGTAACAAATCAAAAATATGTGCAATGTTTTGAGGTTAAATGACATGCATGCTTCCTTACCTGGTTTGAAATACATGTCGCCCCTCTTCGATGCTTCATCGTCATAAGTGCCTTTGTTTGCATTCCAAAGCCTTCTTTGTCCTTCTGATTTTCTAGCTCATTTATGTGCCAGCCTTCCACTCCTGTTAATGCCATGCCTATCCTGGGCTGTTTGTGATGATTACTCCTCTCGTTGTTTATCAAACATGAATATGCCCTCAAGTGTGGTGTTGTTTGATTCATCATGAATGAGCTTAACCAATCATTCATCTTTTGGATTCTCCTGAGAATTGTTCTCTCATTGATTGTGCGCATCGTGCTAACACTCATCAAGAGGTTTTCTATTATCGACCTCATCCTAGATTGTCAATCATCCACGGACTTGCCTCTAGTTAAACAATACTTTTCAAGTATATGTTATCATCAGCCTTCTTGGAAACTATCCAGTCGTCCAGACATGCATCTCATAGGTTGTAGTAAAAGACTCATGGTTATATGCTCAGTGTTCTTCTCAATGGATTCCTCCCAGCTTGTCAAATCAGATCATGAAAAAAAATGCATTGACACTATCAATAATGTTCATCACCCATATTCATGCGGTGAAGTGTGCCTTTGAGTTTCAAAACAAATGGTCGCACAGTCAGTCTTGGTGGTATGCATCTTTCCGACATTCATTCAAATGCAACTGCAAGATAACATTTGTTGGGAATTATAGCCATGTTTCAGAGGTTAAACCCAGATGAAGATGTCATTCATGTGCAGCACCACTCTCAATTATTGTTGGGTTCAATAGAGCATGAACTATTTTTGCCCTCAATTGATCTGAGTATGCTCATTCACTGATTCATCATTCGATCCTCTTTCTTTGCCACCAACTGATCTGAATACTGTTTATTTTCCTTCTTAGGGTCCACTGTATTGCCCCCACGTGGTCAACTTTTCAAGTGCTGATGTCATTTATGTCAAGGGTTTTGCAAATTCGATCGATGTTCTTCTTGTTTGACAATCTTTCTTGTTCTGGAATCAACTCTCATATTTCAAAGGTCATGACTATTCAAGTCTAATTGTTGAAATGAAATCAAAGAGATGTCAATTTTTGAAAGTATCTTTGAAAATCAAGCTTCTTCGGTCAAAGATCCAACACACGCTATTCAATGTAGTCCTTTGATTGTCTTGTATTTTGAAAACAGAAATTGACCCGGTGTAAGATTAGAAAAAGCTTTTTCTATGGTTCTTTGCGTCAATTTTAATATTTGATCTTGGGTATATCATTTGATGGCATGCTATGAGATGACCTTCTGTGAATTTCAAGAAAAACAAGGTACTCAAGTCAAAACTCGAGGTTTTATCAAGAAATGGTTGCTTTCCTTTTTAGCACCAGTTTTATCAACATGCATAATAAGAAGTAGCTTAATTCATGAAGTCATAACTCTTATGAAAAAGCTCTTCAAGTTTTGAGAGCGTCATTTATCGATTCAAATTGCTTACTTAATCAAAAAGAGTTTTTAAAAGCACATAATGCAGACTATGGTTCATGGCTATGAAATAAAGGAATTTTACAAGCTCAAAAGGTGTTTGAAGGTTTCAAAGACCTAGGACCAACATCAATTATTCATCAATTCTCTTTCTCTTGATGACATTGTAAAGGAAATGACATGTAACCCTCAGAATTCTCTTAACATGGGTCATAATGCAGACCCAACTTTTTCTTTGATGAATAATCAGTCTAATCATTTGAAGACATTAGAGGCTTTATCATGGACACTAAAAGTCACATTTGTAGCTCAGTATTTTTTTCTAGTTTGACTTTTGGCGTTTGTTGTGTCTTTCTTTGATTGAAACTTCTTTTGCTCTTCCTAGACTTGATAGGCATTAACCTTCCTTTATTTTTTACTTGCATTTAAGTGTAGGCAATTTCCAGTCTTTTTTTTTTCATAGCTTAAAGTTTTCTCACATGCCCCCAGTCTATGGTTTCTTTCTTTTAGCCCTCTCTCTCAAACGTTAGACTTTTGTTATTAGCCTTCTCCATTGATTCTAACATTGTCTTCATATTTTCAACCAAAAATCCTCATTTGCCCCCAGTGTGGGGTGTGATCCTAGTCAGGGTTTCTTTTTTTGAAAGAAAATATTCTACCAAACTCAAAATAGGATTGCAAGTGATATATTTCAAGAAAGTGAGGGGATATCAAAGATGGTCTTTTCTCATTTCAAGAAAGATCGGTTAGAACCAATAAATTTTGACCTCGTCTAGTGTAAAGATTTGGACTTGCAAGAATCTTGATTTGCGAGTCCATAACTACCGAATCCACTACATGTCATTATACATACTGCTAAAACTTAGCTACATGGTGGGTGATTCAGTTTCATGTGTGAGCTCAAAATTTGTTTGGTCACCCCATATCATTTTAACAAGCATCGAGTCATTTTTGCAATTCAAATACTTTTAAACTTTCGTTAAAAGGATGAGATGTGATCCCAAAACAAAAATGCAAAATGGCAAAATTACATAGCAATATGATTAACAATTCATCGCCATTCTTGGATAAGCTTTTATGGTAAAATCTGTTTTTTGCCAAGCATTTTTGTAGAAATTTAGAGAAATATAATCTCTCAATCATGAATTTACTGATGGTAGAGTACAAGTATATATAGGCTAGAATCAGTTCCTAACATGGCAGCTACTAGATTTGATTTTGTCCTTGGTTATGAAGGAAATAAATAATAATTACATGATCATCTAAAATAGGAAATATACATAACATATAGGAAATATAATAATTACAGGATCTTGTATATTGTCTCTTGATGCTGCAATATCTACTCCATTAATCTTCAGTATCTGCAAGGATCTACCACTTATACTGTAATCTTCAAGACTCCCTCTCAAGCTAGATATAGTGGATTCACTTATCCAAGCTTACTGAGAAAACGATGAAACTGACCAGATAGCAGGATTTTGGTAAATACATCAGCAAGTTGATCATGGGTGCGCACATAGGATGTCTAAATAAGTTTGGCTTGAACCTGCTGACAAATGTAATGGCAATCTACTTCGAGATGTTTTGTGTGTTCATGAAACACTGGATTAGAGGCAATATGCATGGCAACTTGATTGTCACAAAATAAGATCATATGTGTATGACAGACATAACCGAGATCTGCAAGTAGATTCTTGAGCCAAATTAATTCACATAAAGCAGATGCCATTGCGCGATATTCAGCTTCAGCACTTGAACATGCGACCACCTATAGTTTTTTGCTCTTCCAAGACACTACATTACCTCTAACAAACATGCAATATCCAGTGGTAGAACGTCTATCTAATGCATTTCCTGTCCAATCAGAATCTATGTATCCTGTAATATATGCATATCCATTGCGTGTCATAACAATGCCTTGACCAATAGTTCCTTTTAAGTATCGCAGAATACGCTTCATCAGTCAAGATGTTGAGCTTTAGGAGCATGCATATATTGGCTCAATAAGCTAACAGCAAATGTAATGTCTGGTCTAGTGATTGTCAAGTAAATCAATTTTCCAACAATCCTTTGATAAGTAGTGAATGTTGGGAGAGGTTTGCTTGATGAATCCAACCGTAGCTTACTGTTCAGAGGAGTAATAGCTGGCTTGGTATGCAACATTTCAACATCCTGTAGTATGTCTAGGATATACTTTCGTTGGTTAAGAAACACACCCTTGCTGGAAGTAGCCATTTCTATCCCCAAGAAATACTTCAGCTTTCCAAGATCTTTAATTGAGAATTATCGCTGCAAATCAACCTTTAATTTTGCAAAAAAGGTTTCATTACTTTCGGTGATAATTAAGTCATCTACATATACAAGCACAATCAACTTGTCTGCAGAATTCTGTTGAATAAACAGTGAAGAGTTAGCATTACTTCTTGTGAATCCAAGTGTTTGCTAAGCAACACTTAATTTGGCTTGCCATGCTTATGGGTTGTGTTTCAATCCATAAATGGATTTGTGAAGTTTGCAGACCAGGTTGGGAGAGTGACTTTGTGGATGTCCTGGGTTCATGAATACTTCCTCTTCAAGTTCTCCATGCAAGAATGCATTGCGTACATCCATTTGATACAATGACCAGCCTTGATTAACTGCCACGGATAACAAGACACGGACAATAGTCATTTTTCACAACTGGAGCAAAGGTTTCCTTGTAGTCGATTCCAAATTTCTGCGAGAACCCTTGAGCTACAAGCTAGGCTTTATGCCTTTCAATTATTCCATCTGAGTTGAATTTTGTCTTGAAAATCCAGCTGCAACCAACTGCATGTTTACATGCATGAAGAGGCATGATGCTCCATGTTTTATTATTAGCAAGTGCACTCAATTCTTCTATCATAGCTTGCTGCTCTACAACTTGGGGTTGAGCTTCTTGAAATGACTTGGGTTCATGTTCTTCAGAGATGGAGGTAAGGAAGGCTCGGTGATTTGAGGACAATTTATCATATGATAGAACTTTATAGACTTGATGCTTGATAGTATATGTTACATACTCTTGTAATCTGGGAGGAGGCTGGCGTGTTCTATGAGACATTCTTTTAGGGACTTTATCACCTTGAATAGCAGGGGCTTCTATACTGGGCTGAAGAACATCAGGTGCTAGACATGCACCCCGAAGATCCACAGCAGTGGTGGAAGGAGATTGATCAACAACATGCTGAACTCTAATATCTGGAACTTCAAGAACCTGTTGTGGCAAAGAACATACATTCTGATCATAATAACTAGAACTAGGCAGCAGAAACAAGTTAAAATCATCTTCTTCTTGACCTGTGGCAGGGTAATAAGGGGTATCTTTAGAAAATCTAAGATCTCTTAAAACGTACATTTTCTTTTGTGAAGGATCATAACATCTGTATCCCTTTTGTGTTTGAGAATACCCCAAGAAAATGCATTTGACAGCTCTAGAATCAAGCTTGTCCCGTTTTGATGAGGGTAAGTGCACAAAATATAAGCATCCAAATACCTTTAGATGTGCCAATTTAGGACTTGTAACCTGCAAAACTTCACAAGGAGATTTAAAATCCAGCACGGGGCTGGGTGAGCGATTTATGAGATAGACAGCCGTAAGATCATGTATGACCAAAACCCCTTTGGAACATGCATTTGTAACATTATAGCACAAGTATTTTCAAGCAGATCATGATTTTTCCGATCAGAGACTCCATTTTGTTGTGGTGTACCAACACAACTAGTCTGATGCAATATGCCATTAGAATGCAAATAATGTGTCATGTCTTTGGACATGTATTCTGAGTCATTATCTCATCGGAATGTTTTAAGATGATCAGAGAATTGATTTTTAATTAACGTATGAAAATCCTAAAAGCAAGAAAAAAACATCACTCTTAGCCTTTAATTGATACACCCATGTGACTCTAGAAAAATCTTCAATAAAGGTTACAAAATATTTATAACCATCAAGAGACGCATTGAAAGGTCCTCATACATCTGAGTGGATAAGTTCAAACGCATGAGATACATGTGTAGTAGAATTATTAAACGAAAGTTTAGATGATTTGGAAAAATAGCAAATCTCACATTTAAGAGGTTTCGAGATGGAAACTGAATTTATTTTGCGAAGTACATAATCTGATGGATGTCCTAAACGACGATGCCATAGGAGTGGCTCATATGATATTTTGAATCTAGTCTGAAGGCTTTTGGGAACACGATTATGCTGAAAAAAATAGTAGAGACCATGTAGAAAAAAACCTTCACCAATCATCTTCTTGGTTAACCAGTCCTGAAATATAATCTTGTGATGAGTGAAAATTACGTCACAATTGAAAGTAGAAGTTATCTTACTGACCGAGAGTAATTGAAAAGGAAAAGAAGGAACATATAGAACATCAGACATGATTTCAGAGGCAATCATAATTTTTCCCTTACCCTTCACAGGAGACCCTTTCCCATTTGCTATGGAAACAAAGGCAGGACAAACAAATTTTTCAAGGTTAGAGAAATTTATCAACTTGTTTGACATATGATCAGTGGCTCCAGAATCAACAATCCAAAGATCATGCATATTATCAAGTTCTAATGCAGTCTTAAAAGCCGTCAGAATATCTTGGCTGGTGTTTATATCTGTCTCTGCTAGAAAATCCATGAGGTGACTAATCAATGCAGGTGACTGCATCTTCCCATAAGTCTTGAGTTCAAGATGCTTCAAGAAAGGTTTGCCCTGATGCAAATAAAGATAGCACATACAACCTAAGGACATGTTCTATTCATTATGTGAACATGGATAGGTTTTCTACCTGGTCTCAAAAGGGTCTCATATCTACCCAGTGATGATCTTCGTAAAGACAGCATAGGGACGTTGCGAGAAATGGTTAAGGCACGTATATCCACCATTACCAAGCAGGCACTCAGATATGAGTTGAGTGTTTCACGCATCTGAACCCTGACCAATAGTCATAGGGAAGATCGTTAATTCCCCACCTAAATTAAAAGTTTGTGTGTGCTTTCAAAAAATAAAGACATGTGATGCATGACACAATTCTATACAATGCATGAAAAAAAAACATTAACAAAATAAGAAAAAATGCAAAAACTTAAACACATCAAATACACAAAGCTTAGTCCAATATTGTCAAAAATATTACCTTCCCCAGTTGGCGATTTTTGTTCGTTGTTTGATGGTTCTTTGAGAGTCACCACATAGTATTCGATTCAAGGTTACTAGGAAACACGAGTGTACTGGTGTTTGTCAAAGATTCGAAGGTAAGGGACTGGTTGTGACTAGGGAAGATATTAGCACCCCTAGCGCACCTTACCTGAGGTAAGCTGCTTCGTGGTGTTGATGTGTTAAAGAAGTTTTAAAAATTGTCTTTTTATCGGATATATATTAGAAATACGACTTACATGTAAGTTCATAATCCTTAACCGTGAGCAAATCAAAACATTAAATTCTTCTTTGGTCCCTTAACTTCTTTATTTTCTGTAAATTTTGATTTTTCTTATTTTTTCTTATTTTTTTGAAAATGAGCAATATCAACGTCGACTCAATGAGGAAAATCAATGATTTTAAAAATGACGCGTGAAAACTCGAAAGACATTTGAAAATTTAAATTCTGTTAAGATGAGGCTCAAAATGCTAAAAACAATGCAAATATATTAAAAATATAAATTTTTTTGGATTTTTGTTCTTTTTCGCTATTTTTTGAATTTTTTCAAAACTTTTATCTAAAAGGTGACTCCAAAATTGGGCAACAATAAAGTGCTCAATTCAAATTTTGATTTTAAGAATTAATTCAGTTGCATCTTTGTCAAATTCAAATGTCAACCCTGAAGTTGGTTGCCTTTTCACTTTGATCCTTGGTTTTGAATTTGTGCATTTTGACCTTCAATTGATCAACAAACTTCCAATTTCTTCAATTTGATCCTTGACTCGGTCAATTTCAACCCCTATATTCATACGTCTTTTCCAGTTTGGTCATTGGTTTTAGATTTCTTCAATCAAGTCCCTAATTACCTTTTTTAAAATGTTCCTTGATTGAAAATTCCGTTAACGCAATCCTTAATTAACCACAAAACTTTAATTTTTTTATATTTGAAATCCTTCGTCAACCAGCTTTTTCCACGTCGCTAGTCTTCTTGCTATTATTATTTTATTACTTTATTTTTATTTTGATAAGGAATAAGGTAAATTAATTAATTAAATATATGCATGTGATGCTGATTTCATAACATTTTGAAATACAAAATAAATAAATAAATTGTATTGGGTAGACAACGTTTTATTGGCATTAAAATTTTAAAACACGCTTTCAGTTTGTTATTTCTTCGTATTCTTTTGATTATTTCTTGTTTTATTTGGAATAATTTATAAAATTAGAATTCTTTATTAATTTTTCCCCTTCAGTTTTTAAAATAATGTCTCACAATCAACACAACACTATCAAACTTGTGGATTTGGAATAATTCCAGAGTTACATTCATTCGGCAATTGGATTTGAAGAGTCTCGCACTCATCACGGTGTGATAATTTTGAAGAGTGAAAACGTAAACGCTCTACTAATCAATCCCTTGTTTTATTTTTATTTTTATTTTCATGGAACCTGGTAATGAATGGTATCGATAGCCAGTGGGACATAATTAATTAGCTAACCACTAATTTATACACCGATAAAAAAGAAAAGAGCATCAGTCAATCGATTCAAGATTTATTTTGAAGAGTGTCGCCTTCGTCACGGTTCCTCAGTTGCACATGCTGGAGGAGAACTGCCACTGTTGGCTGTTTACTAGCCTGGCCCTCTCTTCCTGCATTCAATTGCTTTCATTCAATTCCTCTAATAGACTGTTGACTAGTCTGCTAGTTAGTCACTTGTGGTTCAAACCAAGGGACCAGAGTTACATTCGTTATTCAATTGGGTGTTGCTTTCATTTGACGTGAGAAGCAGGGCGTTCCTCTAATTTCCTGTTTACTATTCTGCTTTCTCATTAATTGAGATATCTAGATAGTCGCTTGTGGTTGAAACCAAGGGCATTTGTATATTTCGGTGGTTTATTTCCAATTTTGTAATTTAATAAATATAAATAATATTAAAAAAATAGTTGATGAGTGCTGGACAGTGCATGGGTGGTCTGCCCACTTCAGGTGGTAGGTGTAGGGTCGTTCGTTGATCAAAGACCGTCGTGGATGAGGTAGTGCGTGTGACAGATAGTTGTTCGGTTTAGTGCCGATAACCTTTTCTTTTTCTTTTTATTCTCTCTCCTTTTCCTTGATTTTCGCGTGTGCCCCTTTAAAATTTCAAAGCACGCCTTCAATTTGTTATTCTTTTGGATTTGGTCCCTATTCTTTTGATTCTTGTTTGTTTTGTTTGGAATAATTTATAAAATTGGAATTCCTTAACAATTTCATTCCCCTTCTGTTATTTCATCTTTCAAATTTTATCCATGTTTTTTTAATTGCTATTTTTTTATTTGAAATAATTTTTAATTTGATTTTTTTTACAATATCATCCTCTAGAAGTTTTTTTTTTCTATAGGATTTTTCACTTCTTTTGAAAATGACTCGGGATATCTCGAGTATTTTTATTTATTGTTGTTTTTTTTTTAATTTCTCTTTTTTGTAGACATTGTTTTCATTTAATTTAATTTAATTAATTATAAGCATGTGATGTTGATTTCATAATATTTTGAAATACAAAATAAATAAATAAATTGTATTGGGTAGACAACGTTTTATTGGCATTAAAATTTTAAAACACGCTTTCAATTTGTTATTTCTTCGTATTCTTTTGATTATTACTTGTTTTATTTGAAATAATTTATAAAATTAGAATTTTTTATCAATTTTTCTCCTTCAGTTTTTAAAATAATGTCTCACAATCAACACAACACTATCAAACTTGTGGATTTGGAATAATTCCAGAGTTACATTCATTCTGTTGTTACTCAATTTTGGACCCCACGTGCTGGAGACGGTGTATACCTCTTTTGAACAGAGTATAGGAGTTTAGCTCATATTCGCCAGAAGATTGACAAAAGCACAGAAAGAATAATTTTGTTTTTTAACCTTGTTTGAGCTGTTTTTCTGTTTTTTTTTATCCTTCCCCTTTACTACCAAAATCATCAGGTTTTCTTAGGTTGATCACGAGTCTTCATAATGCTAAATTCGTTCTTTTTTTTATCTGGTCTTTAAGGTTGTAGATCCCTTAGAATTTGCACTAAAAAATAGTTCTGCTGCTGTCGTAATTTTTTGGTTCCAACTTAGGCTCTGATTCTGACTTGGTTTCATACGATATCTGACCATCCTAGCTATGTTCTGTCACTCATGACATGTTGAAAAATTGACATACACCTTTATTAGGTCCTAGGGATCATTGTTCTTAGGGCAGTTTCTCAATCAGATTTGGATGCTTAGCACTGTCAGATCAAGAACCTTTTTGACCAACTAGATTACTGCCAGATTCTGTTCTCTAAAATGATTTTTATCTCACTTCGACTCCTTCATCAAAGTTGTAGTCCTAGACGTGTAGATGATTTTGGGCTTTTGAATCGCTTGATTTCGATATCAGAAGCTCAAGATATTCCTGTTTGAATATCTAACGTGAAGGCAGAGAATTCTGCCGCGGGAAGGATATTGACCCGAGTCTGCACTAAAAAATTCTATTTTTGGCCTAGTTTTTGTGATTTTTGTTCTTATTTCATGCTCTCAGTCATATCAGGATTCTCGGCATTCGTCAGTTTTTGAGTTAGACCCGGAAATCCCTTTTGACCAACTAGATTACTGCCAGTTTCTGTTCTATAAAACGATTTTATCTCATTTCGACTCCTTCATCAAAGTTGTATTCCTAGACGTGTAGATGATTTTGGGCTTTTGAATCGCTTGATTTCGATATCAGAAGCTCAAGATATTCCTGTTTGAATATCTAACGTGAAGGCAGAGAATTCTGCCGCGAGAAGGATATTGACCCGAGTCTGCACTAAAAAAATTCTATTTTTGGCTTAGCTTTTGTGATTTTTGTTCTTAGTTCATACTCTCAGTCATATCAGGATTCTCGGCATTCGTCAGTTTTTGAGTTAGACCCGGAAATCCCTTTTGACCAACTAGATTACTGCCAGTTTCTGTTCTATAAAACGATTTTATCTCACTTCGACTCCTTCATCAAAGTTGTAGTCCTAGACGCGTAGATGAATTTGGGCTTTTGAATCACTTGATTTCAATATCAGAAGCTCAAGATATTCTCATTTGAATATCTGGTGTTGAAAGCAGGGATTCCTGACCGCGAGAAGGATTTTTTGCCCAAGTTCGCGGGACTGATTCGAAGGATTTTTTTTGGACCAAGGACTGAATCGAAATGTGCTAAATTGAGGGATTGAATTGAAGAAGGACATTGAAAGCTGGAGAGGGGGGCTGGATCATCATAAATGACAGGATTTTTACCACACCGAGTAAGGAAAATAAGACCTTGCAGCTGCACCCTCCAGCTGATTTCTTTCCTTTTTTCTCTGATGTTTTCCTTTCTCATCACGCCTGATTTTTGGAACTCAAGACCACGTTTTTGTTGCCTCATTTCAAAGGGAGCAGCTGGCCCTATGGAAGGAAGGAAAAGAGCCACATCCTCCTCTAAAACTGGAAAGAAATCAGACGTAAAGGACCAGCACAAAATCAGAATATGGCAGCTTCCTTTTGCGTTTTTTTTACTACAAATCAGTAGGGATTTACGTCCTAGAATTAATGCATTAAATCTTTCCTAAATAGAGACATGTTAGACTATATATAAACCCCTCTAATAACCTAGCCAAGGGGCGGCAAAAAGAGAGCAGAAAAATAGAAAAGAGAGGGCAGAAAAATAAGTGAAAAAACGCAGAAAAAGAGAGCATAAAAGAAAAAAAAAACGCAAGAGAGGCAGAGTAAAAAAAAAACGCAGTAAATAGAGGGAGTTCCTTTCTCGCATTCTGGTGTTATTGTGAGGAAAGAGGAGAGAAAAAAAGACAAGACGGAGAGGGAGATTTGCTGTTAAACCTTGACAGCAGCGTTCGCTTGGTTTTCCATTTCATCTTCTGCAAAAAAAAAAAACGTTGAGACCTGCAGTTCATAAGGAACCGTGGCTGTTATTTCTTCATCATCAGCTCCCTTTTCTGTTCGTTTTTTTTTTTTCTGCTTCTTGAGAGATTAGCCGGCCATGGTTTTGTTTTTCCTATATATATGAATAAAGCATGCTTTCCCGGTTTCTGTTTTGTTTCTCTCTGTTGGCGTTGGGAAATGAATAGGGCAGGCTGTTTTTAAGGTGAGGAAATAACGGGGTTGTGAGGCACGGACATAGGGGTTGATTTCAAAATTTCAGTTTTAAAATTATGGCTCCCTCATGCATACGGTTTTATTCCTTTCCAGTTATAAAATATTAAGTTGATTTGGCTTTAAGGAAATAATGAATAGGGCAGGCTGTTTTTAAGGTGAGGAAATAATGGGGTTGTGAGGCACGGACATAGGGGTTGATTTCAAAATTTCAGTTTTAAAATTATGGCTCCCTCATGCATACGGTTTTATTCCTTTCCAGTTATAAAATATTAAGTTGATTTGGCTTTAAAGGGTTTTTGTTACGAATTGTTTCAAGTTTCTTGTAATATGAATGATGGCTTGCTACTTTCCATTTTGGTGTTTATGCCTAATTGTGATGTTTGCGTTTTGACAAAAAAAAATATATATAAAAAATATTTTCTTGTGTGTTGCATACGGCCAATACCCTTACATGTTTTAGAACGTTTTTTTACGTACAAAAATATTGGAAGTTTTAAAAATGTGTTTTCGCATGGATTTCTTAAACACCAAAAAAATTGTTTTCTTGCATTTCTGGATTTTACAACATGTTTGTAAAACTCCAAAGGGTATTGGCCAATATTCCAAAAAATACAAAAATCTTATTTTGGGGGGAATTCATCTATTATTCACCGCTAATGTTTGGATAAAGAAATCCTTAAAGGACGAATATCCAAAATATTATTGGGAGTAATAAATCCGCACAAATCCTTGAAAGAAGCCTTGATTATAATCGAGGACATTTCAATTTTTTACTCCACGGTTTACAACACTAAGACAAAAAAAAAAAAGGTTTTTAAAGCACCCCAGATTTCTAAATTTTTGTCCCTCCTCCTCGCGATTTACGAGTCGCAAACTCTTGAAAAACTAAGGGGAAAATGAGCTTTTAAAGCACATGGAACTTCCTTGGATTTCTATCCTAATGATTTTAGTTTGAATCAAAACCTAGAAAACTGATGGGATTACAAAAACACCAACACCATAGCAATTATAAGATAAACCAAACACCAAGCAGCTTACCTTAGGTAGGGCGTACTAGGGGTGCTAATACCTTCCCTTTACGCAACCAGTCCCTTACCTTAGAATCTCTGAAAGACTAGTTAGGTTTCCTAGTGACCATAATACTAGGTGGCGACTCCCTTTTACACAAATAAAACAAAAGACCCCGAAACCAATCGAGGGTCGCCGCGACGCCGCGCTCCGCCGCGAGGGTGCGACAGGATGGCGACTCCACTGGGGACTTAGGACTAGGCTTGATAATTGGTTTGTTTATGCTGTGTGTTATTGGTTTTTGTTTCTTATATGAATGATACTTTGTTTAAAAAGCTTTAGCATGCATCTTTACATTATGTCATACATGATATAGTCATGCATCACTTTATTATTATTATTATCTTTTTGAGGGCACACACATTTAACTTTAAGTTAAGTGGGGAACTAGCAGCTTACCTTATGACTTGAGTCAAGGTTTAAGTTTGTGTAAACCCCAACTCTTTGCTGAGTGTTTAGACTGATAGTGATTGGTACATGTGCCATCCCACTATCTGCTGAACCCCCATATTGCCTTTACGAGGGCGATCACTGGGACAGCAAGAGACCCTTCTTTAGAGACCAAGTAGTAAACCTACCCTATGTCTCACGTAAAGAAACTAGAACCTATCCTTAAGGTGTATGATCCATAATATCTTTTGCATCAAAACAAGTCTAACCCCAAGGCATTTTGAATTGCAGGACTTGTGAACGAAATGGCCACCATTGCTAAATTTTCCATCATAGAATATGGGAAAAATTCTGAATTGTCACAATTGACTGAAGGAGACTGCCTTAGAAGCGATGCTAAGAAACTGTCCCCAATCAAGAACCTGAATTGCATTATGAATGAGGTGAACAAGTTAACGACTCACTTTCAGAATGTGGATAAGGATGCATTTTTTAGTAAATACGGACGTTTGATGGAAATTGCAAGGGTAGAAGTTTTAAGCCCAGCTGTGCGAGCCATAGTTCATTTTTGGGACCCAGACTACCGGTGTTTTTCTTTTGGAAACATAGACCTATGTCCCACTATAGAGGAATATGGGATGTTGACTGAGTTTCCAAACAATCTGTATCGGATTTATTTGCCTTTGAGATCTGACAAAATCATCCCCGAACTGTCAAAACTGCTTAGAATCTCCAACTTGGAAAAGTTTTTGGAAAAGAATGCTACCGGTCTGAAATGGAGGATGCTAGAAATTGAACTGGAAAAGAAGTCAGGATTAGAAAAAGAGAGATTGATTGCTTTGGGCATATTTGGCCTTGTGTTGTTCCCAAGTCAGACGGGTTTAGTGAGTTTGGAGGCCGCTGCTGCTTATGTAGAGTATGAGAATACACAAATCAATCCAGTGGCTGCTATTTTAGCTGAAACCATCTTGACACTTAATCATTGTAGGAGGACCGGAAAAGGGGCGATGAGATGCTGCACGCAGTTGTTGTATATCTGGATGGTTAGCCATATCGAAACAAAAAAAACCTGTCTTTAATAATTTTTGGTGGTTCACCCAACGACCCCTGAAGTTGGTAGAAGAAGAAGAATGGGGAGATCTAGACAACCAAGGTTGGGTTGACAAATTAGAAGGTTTGCCTAATAGTGATTTCAAGTGGAGAGCCCCATGGGTAACGACAGTGAAAGTCCTAATGAGTTGTGGACAGAGACGTTGGGTGCCATTGGTGGGGATTACAGGCTATGTGAGTTATGCTCCTGCCCTGGTCGTAAGGCAACTTGGGGGCATGCAGTTTGTTCCAAGGACTATGGGAATTGCTCAATTCTTTGGTTTGTTCAAAGATCCCATTGCACAAGAAGTTTTGGAGATCATCAAACAAGATTGGAAGCATCTGGTTTTGGTTGAGATAGAAGGTTTAAAGGATCCAAGTGCAAGTGAAGAATATGCAAGATGGAGAGATTTAGCAGCTTCAACCATGCCTTGTGTAGGAGTCAAATCTCCCCAAACTGTAGAAGAGCCTATTAAGAGGAAAAGGGTCAATAATGAAGAGGAGTTGAGAAGACAAGTGGAAAAACTTCGAACAGAGTTGAGCAAAAGCAAAAAAGACAAGGCAATGTTGGAAGAAATGATGCTAAAAGAAGATAAAAGGAGAGCATTTCTAGATGAGCAAATACAATCTAGAGACGCGCGAATAACAAAGCTTGAGTTAAAGCTGGGTGAGGAGAAGATTGCTAGGGAAAGGAGTGAGAAGGAGCTAAAAGGGATGAGTTTGGATTGGATGCAAAGTTGTTCTGAACTTGAAGCAATGGAGATTGACTTGAACGATTGCCAAGGAAGTGCAGAATATTTCCAAGAAAAATTTGCACAAGTCCAGTTCGAATTGATGGATAGGATTGGGAAGTATGAGGATTTGAATAAGAAATATATGGAGTTGGAAAGCCGTTTGATGGGGATTGCAAAAGAAGGAAATAAAAGGAAAGGTTTTGAGGCTGTTGAAACAGAATTAGCAGTTAAGAAGAATGAGATAAAAGTTATGAGGATAAAACTTGACAAGGAACGTGAAAAAGTGAAGTATTTGGACGAGAAGCTAGCAGCAATGGAAAAACACAAGGATCAAATCGACACCAACAACACTGCTTTGAACAGAACCAATATGTTGCTCATAGAAAAGATGACCAAGACAGATGCGCAAATGGATGAAGCTGCTGCACATGCTCGAATTATTAGAATTAATGCACGGAATGTGGGAGGGGACATCATTCGCTATCGCCGAAGCCTAGCTGAAACCGATGCCTTTCTAGGGAAGATTGAGAACCGTGGTTTTGCCTTCTTACCTTTGGCTAGAGAGTTTATGGAGGAAAGGGATTAATAAATTTTGTATTTCCTTTTTATTTATTAATGTAATAAACTTATCAAGCATTAATGAAAAGGGCGTTGACCCATCTTCTTATGCAAAATCTGTCTCTTGGTGAATATGGTTCAAGCAAACGACTTGAAAGGCAGTACTCCTAGCAATGTGACAAAAGAACCTATGTTTATAAGGTGGTGGCTATTATTCGTTCATAAGAAGGTTGCATCCATACCCAATATACAAAGCATTCTCAATCATGCATTTTCTCATACATCTATACACGCATCTGACTAAGAAACATAGGTCCCCCTTCTAGAATCCACAACACTCGACAAAGAAAAAGGATGGAAAACGAAGAAAGGTCACAACCAGAAGCTCAGTATCAAAGGGAACTTGAAGGAGTTCGGAATGATGTGGCGCACCTGACCAGTTTGCTTGAGCAAATGTTGAGAGCCAAAGATGGAGAGGGAACGTCTACTCAACCTCATGAAGCACCACCAGCAGCTCAAATCCCTATCGCACCTATAAACGTGGGGGCAAATACACCACATAAGCAGCATCCTAATCCCACTCGGCCCATCCAAATCCCTATTACAATGGATTTAACAAACGAGGATCCACAGGACGTCAGATTCTCCGATCATGTTGGGTATGATAAATGGACTGCGCTAGAAGAGAGGCTAAGGGCAGTTGAAGGAAATGATTTGTTTGACCCAGTTAGGGCCGCTGAAGTATGTTTGGTACCTAACATCGTAATTCCAAAGAAGTTCAGAGTGCCGGAGTTTGTTAAGTATACCGGAATGGAATGCCCAAAGACCCATCTTCGTTCCTACTATAACAAGATGGCAGAAGTTATCCACGATGATAAATTGCTAATTTACTTCTTCCAAGATAGCTTGACAGGATCGGCCCTCAGCTGGTATATGAGGCTGGACAACGTTAAGATCAAGAAATGGACAGATCTGGCAGATGCTTTCTTAAAACAATACAAGTTCAATCTTGAGATTGCTCCTGATAGGACCAGTCTGATTACCATGGAGAAAGGAACTCAAGAGTCCGTGAGGGCTTATGCTCAAAGGTGGCGAGACCAAGCTATCAATGTACAACCTCCACTAATAGAGACGGAGATGGTAACACTGTTTGCCAATACTTTTAGGGCCCCATACTATGAACATCTTATGGGTAGCTCAGCCCAGCATTTCTATGATGCTGTGCGAATTGCTGAAAGGATTGAGCAAGGAATCCGAAGTGGGAGAATTGCGGAACCTATAGAGAAGAGGGGTTTTGTTGGGAAGAAGAAGGAAATTGAGGTAAATAACCTAGAAGACAGTTATAAAGGGAAAGGCAAAAACTACCAAAACTACCAAACACCTACCTCCCAAATCACTAGCATCAACTTTTCCAAACCCTCCGTCCCAAACCAACCCCATCAAACAAAATTCCCCACCAATAACCAAAACAATTACCAAAGGAGAGACAACCGACAATTAGAAGAACAATTACCACCTTTGCCAATAACCCTAAAGGAGTTATATGCCAAGTTGCTAAGTATTGGGCAGATAGCTCCCCTACCATTACCTCCTATGCAACCGCCTTTCCCTACCTGGTACAACCCCGAGTTGACTTGTGAATACCATGCTGGTAATACGGGTCACAGCATCGAAAACTGCGTAGCTTTTAAGAAGAGGGTATCGCAGCTGATCAAAATTGGATGGGTCACTTTTGAAGATTCGCCTAATGTGAATTCGAACCCTCTACCCAAACATGCTGTAGGTGGTAATGGAGTGAATACTATGGAGGTCGGTAGCAAAGAGAAGGTGCTAAGGGTGACCATGGCAAGGCTGTATGAAATGTTGGTACAATCTGGACATTTGGAGAAACCATCTGAACATTGCATAAGGGAAGATGATTTTTGCCCATTCCATAAAAAGAAAGGGCATCACATTGATGAATGCATTGAATTTCATCAAAAGGTTGTGAGAATGCTGACTTTAGGAGAGTTAAGGATTGAGGCTGTAAAAGAATGAGAGATAGAGATGATAGAGAATCGAGGGAAATATAGAGTCCAATCAACAGCTAATGGGCTCTCAAAATTGGTATTAACTAAGCCCTCATATGCAAACAAAGTAGACTATGGAGCGATGCCCGGAGATTATGGTTATACCTCGAATATCGAAACTCCTTTGTCATTGTTCCGAAATGAGATAAGTGGGCTAACTCGAAGTGGTCGTTGTTTCACACCTGAAGAACTAGAGAAGCAAAGAAAGGCTAAAGGCAAGGAGGTATTGGACCTCGATAAAGAGCTTGAGGTAAATAAACCTGTGACTGAGGAAGAAACAAATGAGTTCTTGAAATTGATGAAGCATAGTGAGTATTCTATAGTGGATCAGTTGAAGAAGACCCCTGCCAAGATCTCCATCATGTCATTAATACTTAGCTCCGAGCCGCATCGTAATGCTTTGCAAAAAGTATTGAATGAGGCCTACGTACCCCAAGATATTGAACAAAAAACTATGGAGCATCTAGTAGGGAGGATCCATGCTGCCAATTACTTATATTTCACGGAAGATGAACTTGATGCTGAAGGGACGGGACATAACAAGCCCTTATATGTCACGGTCCGATGCAAAGATTGTCTTATTGGTAAAGTTCTCATCGATAACGGCTCAGCCCTTAATGTGTTACCAAGGCATATGCTGGATGAAATGCCAGTAGATCCCTCATATGCAACCCAGTGTGATGACGGCTAGAGCGTACGATGGCTCGCCAAGGCAAGTGATAGGGACAATTGAGGTCGAACTAGCTGTGGGTCCGCAAGTCTTTCTAGTAACCCTTCAAGTGATGGATATCCACCCTTCCTATAGTATGTTGTTAGGAAGGCCATGGATACATTCTGCGGGAGCTGTCACCTCCTCGCTGCATCAATGTTTGAAGTACATTGCCAATGGTGTTCTGGTTACTGTTAAGGCTGAGGAGACTATATCAATGGTAAGAAATGTGGCGGTTCCATTCATTGAAGCCGAAGATTGTAAGGATGGAAACCTTCATGCATTTGAAGTTGTGAATACCGAGTGGGTGCCCGAGAACACTGTGGTGAGGAAACCAGAAATCTCGGAGGCCACCAAAATGGCCGCTAAAAGCTTTTTGAAGCACAAGATTACTTGCCCAAATGACATCAAGAAAGGAAGACTTGAATGGATTGATATAATCAAGCTGAAAGCTGCAGAACAAAGGTTTGGGCTTGGATATAAGCCCAAGAAAGAGGATTACAAGCGAGCTGCTGGTGCAAGAAGGGAGAAAAGAATGGCTAGGATTGAAGGAAGGAAGCCTGAAGAAGAAAGCCTAGCCATCCCTCCAATCAGGATTTCTTTTCCAAAGGCCGCATATGTGATGCAACCTGATAAGGGACATGGAAATCTTCTTCAGAAGTTTTTTTCAATGAACATAAACACTTTGGAGGAAGATCAAGTCGAGGACATTGCTAAGAAGATTGAATCCGGAAGAAGGGATGAAGAGCTACCGCAATTAACCATCTACACTCTGGAAGAATTTACAGCCAAGACTTTCGTTCGAAAGCTAGCCGAAGGAGAGAAGTTCCAGAATTGGGAGACCCAAGAAGCTCCATTGGTTCTCAAAATGTAATCAACAATGATTGTTGGATTATAATTTTATCTATGTTGTTTGCCTTTTTTCTATTTGTTTTATTCATTGACAATCGAAGCTCAAGATGTCAATTGGATTTTATTTTTGTTTTTGAGCCAATCTTTTCCTTTTAATAAGATCATGCATTTTCAAAATTCATCTTGATGTCTTACTGTGCACTTACACAACACTTCCCGCTTTCAGGAACCCTGAAAGCGGATCCTCCACAACAACACCTACACTTTACATTGAGAATGAATGGCCAAACTTTAAAGAATACATAGTAGCTGTAGAAGATGAGGAATGGGAGGAGAAAAACATAGGGGAATTCACAAAATTAATAGAACAGCATGAACAGGCTTGGAGGCCCGCTAAAGAGGAACTTGAAACCATAAATGTGGGTAATGAAGAAATTAAGAAGAGCTGAAAATAGGGACTTTGATCACCCCTGAAGAGAAGGAAGAATTGATTGCACTGCTCCGAGATTACGTAGATGTCTTTGCTTGGTCCTATGAGGATATGCCTGGTTTGGATACGGATATCGTAGTACATAGGATACCACTGGTTGAAGGATGCAAACCGATTAAGCAGAAGTTGAGGAGAACTCATCCGGAGGTCTTAATCAAAGTAAAAGCAGAAATTGAAAAACAATGGAACGTTGGTTATTTGGTAGTCAAGTATCCACAATGGGTGTCAAACATAGTGGTGGTACCCAAAAAGGAAGGTAAAATCAGAGTTTGTGTGGATTTTAGGGACTTAAACCGGGCTAGCCCTAAGGATAATTTCCCTCTACCACACATAGATATGTTAGTTGATAATGCAGCACGCAGCTCCACATATTCCTTTATGGATGGATTTTCGGGCTACAATCAGATAAAAATGGCGCAAGAGGATAAAGAGAAGACAACCTTTGTAACACCATGGGGAACATTTTGCTACAAAGTCATGCCATTTGGTTTAAAGAATGCTGGGGCCACCTACCAAAGGGCTATGGTGACTTTGTTTCATGACATGATGCACAAAGAGATTGAAGTATACGTGGATGACATGATTGCTAAATCTAGAGAGGGAGAGAATCATGTCCAAATATTGAAGAAATTGTTTGAAAGACTAAGGAAATATAAGTTGAGACTTAACCCGGCAAAGTGTTCGTTCGGAGTGAAATCTGGGAAGTTGTTGGGATTTGTGGTGAGTGACAAAGGGATAGAAGTGGATCCCGACAAAGTAAAGGCTATTCAATCTATGCCACCTCCCAAGACTGAGAAGGATGTGAGAGGTTTCTTAGGAAGGTTGAATTACATTGCTCGGTTTATATCCCAATTAACCACGACTTGTGACCCGATCTTTCGTTTGTTAAGGAAGAAGAACCCTGGAATTTGGAATGAAGAGTGCGAAGAGGCTTTTGAGAAAATCAAGCAGTACTTGTTGAGTCCACCCCTGCTTGTTCCTCCTGTACCAGAAAGGCCATTGATATTGTACCTAACAGTAACAGAAACAGCAATGGGATGTGTGCTTGGGCAACACGATGAAACCGGAAGGAAGGAAAGGGCCATTTATTACCTGAGCAAGAAGTTCACAGAATGTGAGTCTAGGTATACTGTGATTGAGAAGCTGTGTTGCGCACTGACATGGGCTGCAAAGAGATTACGTCAGTATATGTTGTATCACACACTACGTGGTTAATTTCCAAATTAGACCCGTTGAGGTACATTTGTGAAAAGCCCTATTTATCGAGCCGAATTGCAAGATGGCAAGTTCTATTGGCTGAGTATGACATAGTATATATGACAAGGAAAGCCGTAAAAGGGAGTATTATTGCCGATCACCTGGCTGACCATGCTATGGAAGATTATGAATCATTAGACTTTGAATTTCCCGATGAAGATGTGCTTGCAATCGAGGAAGAGAAATCAGATTGGTGGATTATGTACTTTGATGGTGCTGTAAATGTATGTGGTAACGGAGCGGGTGCAGTGATAATCTCTCCTGATAAGAAGCAGTATCCGGTTTCAGTTAAGCTACAGTTCGGGTGCACCAACAACACGGCTGAGTATGAAGCTTGCATTCTCGGTTTAGAGGCTGCATTGGAGCTAAACATCAGAAAGATAGATGTGTATGGAGACTCAATGCTGATCATTTGCCAAGTAAAAGGAGAATGGCAAACCAAGGAAGAGAAGTTAAGGCCTTACCAAGAATACCTATCTAAATTGGCTGGAGAATTTGAGGAAATAGAGTTCACCCATCTAGGAAGGGAAGGAAACCAGTTTGCAGATGCTTTGGCTACACTAGCATCTATGGCCAAAATAGACTTTGGGCACAAGGTACAACCAGTACACATCAATATCAGAAATAACCCAGCTCATTGTTGCTCAGTCGAAAGAGAAGTGGATGGAAACCCTTGGTACTATGATGTCAAGAATTTCATCAAAAACCAGGCATATCCCATGGGGGCATCCAAAATCGACAAGAAAACCTTGAGGAGGTTGGCAATGGATTTTTATCTTGATGGGGAGATTTTGTATAAGAAATCATCCGACGGGACTTTGTTGAGATGTTTGGATGAATTTGAGGCAAAAAGCGCGTTACGAGAAGTCCATGAAGGGATTTGCTCAACCCATGCTAATGGACACGTGATGGCTAGGAAGATACAAAGAGCCGGTTACTTCTGGATGACATTAGAAAAGGATTGCATCGACTATGTCCGAAAATGTCATAAGTGCCAAGTATACAGTGACAAAATCAACGCCCCTCCAGCTCCTCTATTTAACTTGACATCTCCATGGCCCTTCGCGATGTGGGGAATTGATGTGATTGGACCTGTAAACCCAAAAGCCAGCAATGGTCATAGGTTTATTCTCGTGGCTATCGACTACTTTACAAAATGGGTAGAAGCCGGGTCATTTGCTCATGTGACGCAAAAAGTAGTGAAGAAATTTATTGAGAGAGATCTGATTTGTCGATATGGTCCACCAGAAAAGATTATAACTGATAATGCCCAGAATTTCAATGGCAAGATGATAATAGAACTCTGCGCTAAATGGAAAATCAAGCATTCCAACTCTTCGCCGTATAGACCAAAGATGAATGGTGCGGTAGAAGCTGCTAACAAGAATGTCAAAAAGATTATTCAGAAGATGGTAGTCACGTATAAGGATTGGCATGAGATGTTGCCATTTGCCCTTCATGCGTATCGCACCGCAGTCCGAACCTCAACAGGAGCCACCCCGTACACATTGGTATATGGAATGGAGGCGGTTATGCCTTTAGAAGTGGAAATCCCCTCATTGAGAGTACTGGTAGACTCTGAGCTGGAAGAGGTAGAATGGGCAAAAGTTAGATATGAACAGCTGAATCTGATCAGTGAAAAGAGGATAGCCGCAATCTGTCATCATCAACTTTACCAAAGAAGGATGGCCAAATCATACGACAAAAAGGTTCGACCTCGAGGATTCCACGAAGGAGATCTTGTACTGAAAAAAATATTGCCTTTACCAGGAGAAGATCAGAGTAAATGGGCACCGAACTATGAGGGCCCTTACGTGGTGAAGAAAGCATTCTCGGGAGGAGCTTTGCTGTTATCTAGAATGGATGGAGAAGATCTAGTTAGGCCAGTGAATTCTGACTCTGTAAGGAAATATTACGCTTGATGTATTCCGTAATCTCCCAATCAATAAAGTAAAGTTCGGCCATGAATTTTCTCTGTAAAGAACCTTTTCTTCGTAAAACGCATGATCTCATAGCATTCAAAATCTTTTACTGTTTTTACGCATGACTAAGGAGATGACTCCATCAATTCTCAAATTCGAGGGATCCAAACCAAATTTAAACCTGATAGGTTTTGCACACCACACTGGGGGCAAGAAGTGCACATAGGGGAACATAGTGAATCAAAGCCCAACATTAAAGGGATATCATCATAAAAAACCTCTGAAGCACCTTTATGAGAAATGATTGCATTGAAAGTTTTCATGAACAAAACCAAATTTGTTTTAGTTTTCCTCTTAAAAAAATTTCTCAAAAATGAAAAAGGCAATTAAAACATCGTCAAAAGTATACTACAAAGCAACGTTCAATGGAGCAAGAAAGGGCCCCATAAGGAACTAGAGATCTCTTCACCAAACATAAGAAGGATAGGAAATATAGCACGTGGAGCATATTCCGGTTCAAGAGGATAGGTCGAGCAAAAAAAGAAACAGGAGCTCGAAGAGGGCTACAACGAAAAGGGGGACCTATGTTTCCAAAAATAGGTAAACAAAAACATGCATGCTATATTATCATGACACTAACCTGGCAGGAAAGGTGTGATGAAAGCCAAAATAGTTTCCAAGTTTTTGGGAACTACTGAGGTACGAAATCTCAAGTCAACGGAACTACGGAAAAGGATAGGAATTGTGAACCGGCATTGCTTCATTCCTCGAGGTAAGATGATTTCTTTTGAAGTTCAAAACGGGTAGGTCACCCAATATTGAGATCATTTTTTGAAAAAAAAGCATGGAGTATTTCTAAAAATCTTAAAACGGGCAGTCACCCGATATTAAGGCTATTGTTAGAAAAGCGTTGAATTTTCTAAAATTTTAAGATGGGCAGGTCACCCGATATTGAGACCATTCTTAGAAAAGCGTGGAGTTTTCTAAGAATTTTAGGAGGGGTCGGTCACCTGATATGAAACCATTTCTTAGAAAAGCGTGGAGTTTTCTAAGAATTTTAAGAGGGGCCGGTCACCTGATATTGAGACCATTTTTAGAAAAGCGTGAGTTTTCTAAAATTTAAGATGGGCAGGTCACCCGATATTGAGACCATTCTTAGAAAAGCGTGGAGTTTTCTAAGAATTTTAAGAGGGGCCGGTCACCTGATATTGAAACCGTTTCTTAGAAAAGCGTGGAGTTTTCTAAGAATTTTAAGATGGGCCGGTCACCTGATATTGAGACCATTTTTAGAAAAGCGTGGAGTTTTCTAAGAATCTTAAGATGGGCAGGTCACCCGATATTGAGACCATTTCTTAGAAAAGCGTGGAGTTTTCTAAGAATTTTAAGAGGGGCCGGTCACCTGATATTGAACCGTTTCTTAGAAAAGCGTGGAGTTTTCTAAGAATTTTAAGATGGGGGGTCACCTGATATTGAGACCATTTCTTAGAAAAGCGTGGAGTTTTCTAAGAATTTAAGAGGGGGTCACCTGATATTGAGACCATTCTTAGAAAAGCGTGGAGTTTTCTAAGAATTTTAAGAGGGGCCGGTCACCTGATATTGAAACCGTTTCTTAGAAAAGCGTGGAGTTTTCTAAGAATTTTAAGAGGGCCGGTCACCTGATATTGAGACCGTTTCTTAGAAAAGCGTGGAGTTTTCTAAAATTTAATGGGCAGGTCACCCGATATTGAGACCATTCTTAGAAAAGCGTGGAGTTTTCTAAGAATTTTAAGAGGGGCCGGTTACCTGATATTGAAACCGTTTCTTAGAAAAGCGTGGAGTTTTCTAAGAATTTTAAGAGGGGCGGTCACCTGTATTGAGACCGTTTCTTAGAAAAGCGTGGAGTTTTCTAAGAATCTTATGGGCAGGTCACCCGATATTGAGACCATTCCTTAGAAAAGCGTGGAGTTTTCTAAAGAATTTTAAGGGGCCGGTCACCTGATATTGAAACCGTTTCTTAGAAAAGCGTGGAGTTTTCTAAGAATTTTAAGATGGGCC